>RJVU01054669.1:2044080-2072468 GCA_003731715.1 Anabarilius grahami
GCGCTAGTTTGCTTTCACACTGTTCATTCAGATCAACTCAATAATAACGGAGAAACGCAAAATTGACCCGTAATCAAATACTATGATTAATAAAGATCATCTAATGATTAGAATGGGTACTCACAATCAGTCATAGACGCACACAATAGCACACAAATTGAAGTTATTTCTCTCAGTTTCAGGCAAGTTAGTCTCCCGCTTCAGCTGGCTGCGTCATAGATGATGATTGACAGGTGAGCCAAGTCCCGCCTTTCCAACACTGCCGCCCCCAAATTTACTTGTAAATTTGTTTTCTGTTGGAAACTATTTCAGGCTTTCTGTTGATTGTCTTCACTTCCAGGATGCTGATCCTCTTCAGGAATTTTAGGAAGCACAATCAGACGAGCTATAGGCCTAGTATATGTTCGGTCTTTTATCTGTATCTCTGCAGTTCTGACATGGCCATCTGCTCCTGGGAAAACCTTTGTAACTCTACCAATGTGCCATAAGGACCGAGGTACCTGGGGGTCGACTAGCATGACTACGGAACCAGGCTCAATGTCAGGTGATGGTCTTTGCCACTTTCCCCTTGTCTGCATTGCCGGCAGGTAGTGCCTTATAAATGCAGTCCAGAATCTGTCGGCTAATACCTGCGAGTGCCTCCATCGCCTCTTGGTAAGGATTTCGCACTCTGGATACACCACCTGGGGTAAGGAACCGTCGGGCCGCCCCATCAGCAGGCAGTTGGGGGTAACAGGATCCGGATCAGCTAGATCTGCTGAGACATATCCTAGAGGTTTGGAATTTAGGATGGCTTCGATCTCGATCAGAACTGTCTGAAGAACTTCTTCGGACACTGTTTCTGAGCCTAGTGTTGTACGAAGGGCAGACTTTATTGACCGGATCTCCCTCTCCCACGCACCTCCAAAATGTGGAGAGGCCGGAGGATTAAAGTGGAAACTGATCCTTTGCTTGGCTAACTGCTGTTGTAAGTCTGGACTGAGTTGGCGGAAGCTTTCCCGGAGTTCTGTCTCTCCACCTCGAAAATTTGTACCCTGATCAGAGTACAGTTCTGCAGGCTGGCCACGTCGACCAATAAACCTTCTCAGGGCCATTAGGAAGGAGTCACTGTCCATGGAGGTTAGCACTTCTATGTGCACAGCACGGGTAGTGAGACACTTGAATAGGAGGCCCCATCTCTTTTCTGTCCGGCGTCCCAATTTCACCACCAAAGGCCCAAAACAGTCCATTCCTGCCGAATAGAACGCAGGTTTATACAGTCGGAGTCTCGGAGGGGGAAGATCAACCATCTGCTGTGTTGCTGGCTTTGACCGCCACTTACAACATTCAAGGCATGCCCTTTGGTGCTTCTTAATTGCCTCCCTGCCTCTCAGAATCCACACTCTCCTACGGAGCTCAGCAAACACTCGCTCCGGTCCTGGGTGATGGAGTCGAGAATCATAGTCCTTGATGAGCAGCTGAGTATCTGGATGATGGGAGTCGAGTAAGATAGGGTGCACAGTAGCTGCGTCGAGGGCTTCCACTCGCCTCAGTCGTCCTCCGACTCGAATGAGTTGGTTTTCTGAGTCAAATTCCGGAGAAAGACACAGCAACCGACTGTTAGAGCGAACTGGCTTGTTGGATTTCAGCAGCTGGAAATCCTCTGGGAAACTGTCCATTTGTATCCTTCTCAGGACAACAGTCTCTGCCTCTCGGTAGGTTTTTGCTGGAGGGGATTCATCGTGGGCGGCCGCCCTATGCAGCTCCTGCGCAACTGCCTCCACCAAATCCTCCCAGTTGTTGTATTTCCTTCCACTTGAGATTAATGACACAGTGATAGTTATCCCACAGAAGATCTTTCCTTTAAGTTCGGATGTATCCTCCGAGTCAGGAAAGTGTGAGGTGGGGTGAGAGGGCCACTCCTCCTGAGGTTGCAATAGGAACATCGGACCTTGAATCCATCTGTTGGGGCCTATAAGGTCTTGCAGCTTCTTGCCCCGAGTCAGGTCATCAGCAGGGTTTCTCTCTGAATTTATGTATCGCCATGCTTTCCTGTCTGTCAACTCCTGAATCTCCGAAACCCGGGTGCCTACAAAGACCTTGTACCGACAGGAATCGGAAAGGAGCCAGTGGAGGACAATAGTGGAGTCAGTCCAATATGTGACCTTGTCCAACTTAAGAGTGAGCTCAGTTGTAAGCAACTTCGCCAACTGTGCCCCTATCAAGGCGGCGCAGAGCTCAAGCCTCGGTATTGACTGCTGTTTCCGTGGGGCCACTTTAGACCGTGCTAGAAGAAAGGCAAGGTGGAGATCCCCCTGGCAACCTTCTGATCTCAGGTAGGCAACAGCCCCATAAGCTTTCTCAGAGGCATCACTAAAAATGTGAATTTCTCGTCGTACATTGGAATTATCCATATAGGAAGGATTATAGCACCCAGGGAGGGTTACCTGCGGTAGATATTTAAGCTCTTCCTCCCAGTCCATCCATGCCTGCCGGAGCTCGCCAGGGAGTTGTGGATCATCCCAATCCCGATGGTTTACCCAAAGCTGCTGAACGATCACCTTGGCTCGGGTAGTATATGGAAGGATGACTCCAAGGGGGTCGTACTGACTTGCCAGCACTCGGTAGATGCTCCGCATCGTCAAGGCATTGTAAGTGATCGGTCTGTGTTTGAACCCAAGATGGTCCAGCTCGCAGTGCCAGTTCAGGCCCAAGGTTGACTCTCGTGGGTCAGCTTTGTCTTGAGAGAGCCACAACTCCAGTTTAGAGGATCTGGCTTCAGGAGGTAGGTGACTGACAACTTCCCCAACATTACTGGCCCACTGCCGGATGTCAAAACCACCAGAGGATAAGAGGGCACGTAACTTATCCACTAATAGACATGCTTCTTGGACAGAACTCAAACTTTGTAGACAGTTGTCCACATAAAAGCATCGGTCCACAGAGAATCTTACATCCTCATCAGGAGTACTGTGCAGCGCCACATGTCGCTGAAGGGCGAAAGACGCGCAGCAGGGGCTGCACGTAGTCCCGAAGGGAAGGACTTGCCACTCATAAGTGTCTGGAGGGTCATCCCGACGTAGGTCACGCCAGAGGAAGCGTAGGAGCGGTCTGTCCTCAGGCAGTAGCAGGACCTGATGAAACATCCCGCGTATATCCCCACTTATGGCCACACAATGTTCCCTGAACCGCAGGAGGACACCTAGAAGAGAGGGGCTTAGAACTGGACCTGGTAGTAAACAGGTGTTAAGGTTCAGTCCTTCATACTCGAAGGAACAGTTGAAAACTAGGCGGTTTTTACCATTGTGAGTGATCATGTGGTGTGGGATATACCACTTCTCTCCTGTGGTTCCCTCTCCTTCGTTCTGCAACTTGATGGCAGCACCAGTAATCTCCAGCTTCTTTATCTCAGACTTGTACACCTCCGACTTTTCTGGTGACTGAGCGAGTCGACGCTCCATGCCTCTGAGACCAGGCATCACTGCTTCCTTCGGAGCGCAAAAGAAGGGAAAATCCTTCCTGCGTAATAAAGGTGTTGCATATCGGAGGATTCCGTTCACCTCGACTCGGGTGGTCTTGGCCTCCAAGAGACTGATAGCCTCTCGATCCTCTTTAGATCGGGTAGCTTGCTTCTCACAGCGGTACGGTAAGACATCAATCTGCCACAGCCGTTCAACATCCCTCTTCAACTCAAGCTCAGCAGGGGTGAGGGACAAAAAGAAGCAGTGTTGTGGTGACAGCTGATCTTTCAAAAGCTTTACCGGACCCTGTAATGTCCAGCCGAGCCTTGTCTGAATAGCAGCTGGTCCTCCGGAGGGGCCCAGCCGAACAGGGGATATAGGAGTAATGAGGTGAGTATTGTCAGATCCAATAAGCAGTAAGGGACTCACACCCTCAAAAGACTGCAGGGGGAGGTTCGTCAAGTGCTGATACTTCTCCAGGATACTCAGTGGGTAAGAATGAACTTTACGGCATCCTGCCGGTCTATCGAGATACAGAGTCGCACTTGTTGAGTTAACCAAACAAGAACCTCCCATCGTGGGCTTGGAGTTTACTTCATGGAGGATCTGCAGGTGTCTGCCTTTACAGATATAGCATGGCTTCTTAAGGGTACACTTGGCCGCCGGGTGTGTGCGCCCACAGCGCCAGCAGCGGTGATTTGTCTGTATCCAATCTGTGATCTGCTGTTTGTTGAAGGACTTGAAGGTAGGGCACTGACTGAGATAATGATCGTATTTATCACAATATGGACAGAAGGCTTTGGACTGTGCAATATGAATGCTGTGGGTAACTGAAGGTACTGAAGCAGGTCCAGTAGGTAGTTTGGTGGGTCCCTCATCTGCACCATGAAGCACAGTAGCTGAACGTCCTGTAGGATTTACTGATCTTCCTCGCTCAGGCTTCTGCTCTACCCTTCGCCGACGGTCAGAAATTTGACTTTCACAGCTCTGGCACCATGCTTCATATTGTAACCATTCAGAGAAGTCCAGGAGGTTATACACTGAGCCTGGGCGACGAAACATGTGTCTCCTGAACTCTGACCTCATTTCAGAAGGTAATTTGCTTAGAAGCCTTTCCACATGCGAACCACATCTCAGTTCTGCTTGCCCTTCATGGCCTAAAGTCTCCAGCATACCGACAAGGGATCTAATTTGCAATGCAAGGCAAGGCAAGGCAATTTTATTTGTATAGCACATTTCATACACAATGGTAATTCAAAGTGCTTCACATAAAGAAGAATAATGAAAATAGAACATAAGGAATAGAAATAACAGTAAAAAAGATGATACATAAAAGATATAAAATACATTAGAAATGAAATAAAAACAGGAAAAGACAGAATTTTGCTATCTGGATGGAAGAGCAAGGAAGTCCTAGGGAGTTTTTTGTAGTTGTTGTTGTCCGTCAGAGTGAATCTAAACAGATCTATCCATCAGAGCGGATCTGAATGGATGTTCTTACATTTCACACACACACCGCTCTCACACAAACACAACATCCAAAAAANCGAAACATGTGTCTCCTGAACTCTGACCTCATTTCAGAAGGTAATTTGCTTAGAAGCCTTTCCACATGCGAACCACATCTCAGTTCTGCTTGCCCTTCATGGCCTAAAGTCTCCAGCATACCGACAAGGGATCTAATTTGCAATGCGAACTTGTCGAAGGCTGCAGTGTCTCCTCGTCGAATGTCAGGTGCGTCCATCACCTTAGCTATCCTCCTCAGAGCTAGTTTATAAGGTTGGCCAAACCTCTCAGTCAGAGCAGCCATGGTATCAGTATAAGGGAAAGATGAGTTAAGATAGGAGTCGGCTACAAGGCGGGCTTCATCTAACCTCAGGTGATCCATCAATATTTGATAGCGGAAGAGCTCAGTAGCATCAGGAGGTAAAAGGTTCTCAAGAGCAATCTTCAGTCTGGTAAACTCACTAGGGTCACCTGTGATGAAGTCTGGAATGGTCGGGGTAGGACCACGGTAGGTACTCTCTCGCTCATCTGGATGCAGGGTGGAAGCTCTGTGTGTAGGTGTCAAATACCAAGGTCTCTGTGGCTCATATCTATCATCAGACTGAAAGCGGTGAACAACCCTGCCTGGCCCAAGCTTATGCTCTGCATACCTGCGTGGATCATAGGCCTGGGTGCTATACTCAGGAAGTGGAGGAGCAACTCTGTGAGGAGTAGCGGGGATAGATTCATCTGGATAACCAGTAAACGGGAAGTCAGGATGAATCGTAGGATTGACTGTCTTCGGAACTTCCTGTTTAGTGGGCAGTGTAGTCTGTATGTGATCTCGCATTACTTGAAGGTCACTCAGCATCTTTCCCAGGAAATCAACCAGCACATGCTCTCTTAAAGGCTCCTCAACACTCCTCTCTGACAAATTAGGTAGATTTGAACGACCCCTAACGTTGACAGTCTGCTTTGGGATAGGTAATAAACTATAATCCCCTCTCTGGGGAAACAGATCTGATCTCACTGGTGCAGTCACCGTACTAGTCATCTGCAATGGCTGCCTGGAGGTAGATAAGTGGGGAAGTGGCGTTGGAAGAGAACCAGAGTGCAATATAGGCTGAGAAGGCTGGTATGGTATGTTACCGACGGTTGGTGGAGGCGATTGAACCTCATTCTCCTCCCAAGGCCGGTGATATGGTGAAGACAGAGAGGGATGATTAGGGGGCGCAGGTGAGCTAGACTGCGTTGGTAATCCAACTTGCCTTCTATCATAGTAATGCTCCATGTCAAAAGCAGACGGTGACCACTCATCCACTACATTCCAGGAATACTGACTCACAGGACTAGAGGATCTGTCTGAGGGTGAGGGAAAAAACCCGGCAGCCTCTGATAAATGATGTCGCTGTGGCTCCTCTGCAGCATGAGGCATCATTGGCTGACCGACCTGTCTACGTCGCGCGGCTGTGAGGTCGAAATCCTCAAGATAGGCAGGTGGGCGAACATGGCGTTGAGGTCTGCCACCATCTGCCTTTACCCCTTCTGATTGCATATTAACATTTATAAATCCTCTTATCCAAGAGCAATGGCTGACATCCGGCTCGAAGGACCAATTTGTTAAGGAGTTGAAAAAGGATTGTATTCTAAGGTGATTCTAATGTCTCTAGCCTTCCTCTTGGTGTGTCGATCAGAACACAGGAATGGATCAAGGCAATCAGATTAAATCAAAGGGGGTTTATTGAACACTGAAGATGTACATGAGTGGGAGGTGGAGAATTTGTGGGTAGATGTGTGGTACTACAATGAAACATAAATAAAGAAATAATCAACATAACATGTCTTGACTGTTATATAAATTGAAATCACATTACACATCAAATTCCACCGTAAAATGTTATAGTATGCATAACTACAGTATAGAGTATTAACTTTCAGTGGAAAAATACTATGCAGTATGGCGCTGTCCTCATTAATGTAAACATAATCGGCACGTTGAAACCGAAAGTGTCTGTATACTGGCAATATATATCACCCAGCACACTATACAGTACTCCCAAATACACTTGACATGAATAACATAGTAGCATTGTGACATTAACAAACATATACAGAACAGGGAGAAGATATCACTATCTGCAATTATATAATCGTGAACACAGCGCGTGAACGCGCCAAATGCGCCAAACGCGCTAGTTTGCTTTCACACTGTTCATTCAGATCAACTCAATAATAACGGAGAAACGCAAAATTGACCCGTAATCAAATACTATGATTAATAAAGATCATCTAATGATTAGAATGGGTACTCACAATCAGTCATAGACGCACACAATAGCACACAAATTGAGGTTATTTCTCTCAGTATCAGGCAAGTTAGTCTCCCGCTTCAGCTGGCTGCGTCATAGATGATGATTGACAGGTGAGCCAAGTCCCGCCTTTCCAACAGTTGGTGTGGTAGAGATGAGACGTTTACGGAAATCCACAAATAAGGGTATTTATTACAACGAAGGAGAGATCCAACAACACAACACATGTAAACTAACAATAAGAACAGAAAAGGAGTGAAGGGAGTGAGTCCATTATAAAGGGTGTGCAGATGATGAAGTCCAGGTGCAGGTGATGAGTGCTGATGGGGAGATGACGAGGAAGTGAGTGCAGGTGTGGAAACACGAGGATCATGGGAAGTGGAGTCCGGGAACAGAGGGAACTGTGTCATTACCTCCCCCTCCCGGTAGGCGCGGCCTCGCGCCGTAGATGGAACAACCGGGGAGGGGGTGTGGTCACCCTGGAGACCTTCACGCAGGTGCAGGGAGAGGAGCGGGCGGGTCTAGGAGTTCAGGCAGCCATGGAGACTGGTCTGTAGCCTTAGCAGGCCATGGCAAGGCCGAAACCCTGCCCATGAGTTCCCCACCCACGGGGAGCGGGCTCGTGGAAGCCTGGAGCGGCTGGTTCCGCCCAAAAATCGATGAGTCTTCCGTCCTCCTTAGATGAGGGCTCCGGCTTGGGTGCAGGATCCATAGGAGGCTCTGGGAATGCAGCAGCCACTTTCTTGGGCCGTCTGGACCTCGTGGTGGACCTTTTCTTGGGCGGCTTGGGCTGACAGTCAGATAGGGCCATCTGGGAATGCCCACTGGAGCGGTAGGTGGAGGAAATCAGCGGCTGGTAAACTGGCCAGGCTGCCTGTGTCTCTGAGAGGACTGGATGAGGAGAACACGATTTCATTTGAACCTCTTCAATTTCGAACTCTGAACCATTTAGAAAAAGAATCAGATTAATAGACTCGACTAGGGAAAAGAGACACTCAGGTTCAAAATATCGGATTGTGTCCTCGTCCAGACCCCTCAGAAAACAGGTGTTCAAAATAGCATCTGGCCAGCTCACCTGACTAGAAAGCTCGGCGAATTCCTACACATACTTCTCCAGTGGGCGGCCGTCCTGTCTGGCAGTCCAGAGGCTGTCCTCCGCCGAGAGCTTGCGTCCATGGTTCTTTGAGGGCACACTGTAAAATATGGCTGTAAATTTACAGCCAATACTCAACAGTAAAATACCGTTATTTCAATAAACAGTTAAATCCTGTAAATTTACAGCTAATGGTCAGTAAATTAATTACTTGCAGTAAATTTACAGCATTTAACAGTAAAAAGGTTTGTTCCTGAGAAAAACGGTCTCATACCGTAAAAAAACAGCACATGGGGGCGGAGCATCTTCAACGAGCCCTCATTCAAACTCCTGCAGGAAGCGCTGCGGTCAGCGTGTGCTAAAGAAGGAAACCGTTCAAGGTAAGATTATTTCTTTGTTGTTCTTTTATTATGTTGCACTCAACTTGTAAAATCGCCTTTTTCGTGGCTCGTGAGATATTTTTGGCTGTTGTTGGCGTGAATTGCGTGTTACTGAAAGACAGACAGACAGTTATCAACGGTGAGGCATTTCACTAGTCAGTGTTCTCCAAACTCTGATTTTAACGTTAGGTTTTGGAATAACTGACGACGGGCCGCTGAATTATTAGAAAAACAATGCATAGGCCTATCCGAGATAATGCAGCCACGACTCGAAGCGGCCCGTCGTCAGTTATTCCTCCTCGGTCACCACACCTCGAGATATTGTGTTTAAGATGTTGTATTTCAAGACATTTTTCAGGTTTTTGTCCTTATAACGATATTGTGTGTAATTATTTATCACACATCTCATCCCAGTCCTCTGTTGCTAATTCAAATCGTCATTTTAGAACTTACGTTATAACATCACAACTGAGAAATGTCACAGTGCTTTTTAATTGCAAAATTATTTTATTGATAAAGTTTCAGTGTATGTTTAAGTCTATGTGCGTCTGCATATGTGTGTGCGTTTGTATGTGATAAAGAGCGGGAGAATGAGAGTGCGTTCCATAAAACATGGAAAAAGTTTTTCATTTTTATCCTCTTGTTTGTTATATTTATTTGCTTGATCAATTTCTTTGTGGGGTTTGGTTTTTTTTGTAGTTTTTAGGCTCTAAGGACCTTTTGAGATAACTGAAATCGTTTGGCGAAGTGATAGCCCACATAGAAGGCAACGTTCTCAGGACCTTGCGCAACGTTCCCTAAAAGTTCTCAAAAGGTGATGAAAATTCTGAACCTTTACAGAACATTCGGGACGTTCCTAAAATGTCCTCTTTTGGTAATGAAAGTGCTGCAGTTCAAGGTTCCTTATATGACTTTAGGGGGACGTTCCATTTTGGTTATTTTTTGGTCAAAAAGGAACGTTACAAAGAGGACATTTGGGACATTAACAGAACGTTCCCACATGGTCCTCTGTTGGTCATTTAATAACGTTCCTGATATAAGTTTAGGGGAACGTTCTATTTTGGTTATTTTATGGTCGCGCAAGAACATTACAAAGAGGACATTTGGAAAGTTAACAGAACGTCCTATAGTAATAATCCCCTAAACATTCCCAGAACGTCCTGAATGTTCCCTGAAGGTCCAACAAATAACGTTCCCCAAACCTTAAAAGAACTCCACATCGTGACCGTCTCTGAACGTTCTGGGAACGTTACTAGGTGACAGGTTGTCCCGCTAAAAATTTTACGTTCCCAGAACATTCTCAGAACGTCCACTGGTATTAAGGATGTTGTCTAGTAACATTCTCTGAACTTACTGGGAACGTTACTCAACACCAGTGGGGACGTTCTGAGAATGTTCTAGAAACTTAAAATTTCTAGCGGGGATAGAACTGTAATGCGATCAAATCCTCAAGATGCCTGGAATTACTTGGAAAGTGGTTTGATTTTCTTTTATAGGAGCCCTTAAATTGATTTACATATATTTCTGATTTAGTAAGATCAGAGTTATGTACTTTTGCAAACTTTATGCACACATAACACATGCAGTGCTATCTGTGCATTTATGAGGCACATGCAAATTCACATGCATGTTTCCAGTAGCATGCAGAATACACCCATAGCTTACAGACACACACTCAATCAATCAATCCCTTAATTATTCTCTCTTCTGTGGCTACCTGGAAAACACACAAACACACAATCTTTTACACACCCCTGCTTTTGTTAAGATGATATTTTGTCTTGTTTTTTTTTCTACTGTAATAAACATACAGTTTATGTAGTTTACAAGTTTCTTATTATGTTAAAAAAAACATACAACTAAACAGTTAATTTTCTGTTCAATTTAAAAGTGTGTGCAGTGTTAATAACTATCTTTTTCCATGTGCAATATATATATAGTCACTAATATTTTCTTAATATGTTTTCTTCTCAGACCTGGGCGTGTTGACCAGTTTCACCAGACCTCTTTCCAGATCTATCCAAAGTTGGTGTAATGTAATCTTTTCTAAAGGTTAAAGGATTAGTCCACTTTCAAATAAATTGTTCCTGATAATTTACTCACCCTTATGTCATCCAAGATGTCCATGTCCTTCTTTTTTCAGTCGAAAAGAAATTAAGGTTTTTGATGAAAACATTCCAGGATTTTTCTCCATATAATTTCAGAAACCTTAATTTCTTTTCGACTGAAGAAAGAAAGACATGAACATCTTGGATGACATGGGGGTGAGTAAATTATCAGCAAAAGTTTAATTAAAAGTGAACTAATCCTTTAACTAAAACAATTAGATGTAATTCAAGGAGTGTCCAGTAGGGGGAGCTCAAAGGCCGTCGGGAGTAGCTGACACGAACTATGCTGTGTTACTCACAGCCAATACAGCTCAGCACACAGACAGCAGCACGAGTCCATGTCTCTTCATTTATTAATATATAGTTCCCCCTTTTTCAAGGCATGGAATTTTTATTAATGCCTTCCTTGTCATAAGTTAAGATTGCACTGTAGTTTGTAATGCTGTTAATTTTGAACATGTGTGTAAAATGTGAGGTTTGATGGTTTGATTGTCATGTTAACCATGGTAACCACGAGGAATTAACATACTAACCACGAGGAAATCATGGGTAAAATTGTACTGTCTGTTCATCAATTTAAATGGTTGGGAGCAAATATTATGTTGGATGCAGTCCATGTTATTTTTGTATTTCATGGTTAACTTGTTGATTGATAATGGGCTACTGAAATAGTGTTCAAATAGTTATTTCATTTTATTTTAGTTTCAAATGAGTCAGAAAAATTGATAAAGAGGGCTGAATGTTTATAAATGTAGGTTCAGTGTTATTAACTATAAAACAATTATAAAAGTGAAAAGTTATGAAAATGTAACAACAACCAAAAAAAGTATTTAAGTGTTATACTAACTGTGATACATCTGCATTTCTAATCTAGTCTGGAAATTAATGTCTTGTTGTGTGCACTCAATTTAATGTTATATGTTATGTGCTGAAAGAAAGAAAATACACAGCCAATACAGCTCAGCATGCAGACAGCAGCACGAGTCTGTGTCTCTTCATTTATTAATATATATTTTCCCCTTTTTCAAGGGGTGCAACATTTGCCAGGTGAAAGAGGTGTGTCTCACTCAAGTACTGGGGAGCTAAACTGTAGCAATGTTAAAGGTTCAGGGAAGAAGGAGGCGGGAACCGGTGAAGTAAGTAATAGTAAGTAAGTAAAGTTTATTTATATAGCACATTTATCACAGCAGAGCTGACCAAAGTGCTGAACANTACATCGTGGTGTACTAATAAAGTACACCACGAACATTCAAACATACTTTAATTATAAAATAAACAAACACAAAATGAAAGTAAACCAGCAGCCCTTCATGGACGACTGCCACACAAACATAAACAAAACACAATGTAAAGTCCAGGGGCCTCATTTATAACCATTGCGTACGCACAAAATGGGCATAGAAATATGCATACGCAATTTTCCACGCACATATCGGGATTTATAAAAAATAAACTTCTTGTAAATATGTGCGCAACGTTTCTAAACTCTAGAAAACACGTACAATTTGTTTTTTTTTTCTGGTGTGAGAAAAGTAATTAAGTAAACAATGATTTTAAACTCTGTTTTACTTTTGATATACACATTTAGGACACAAAATCTAGCTTTTTTGAGTATGTACACTTTTATGATGAAATCTACGAAAAGTTTTATAAATGAGGCCCCAGGGACCTCATTTATCAACAGTGCGTACACACAGATGTGTGCGTAATGTGTGTGTAAGAACAGTTTTATGCAAAGTGTGGGATCTACCAACTTGTAGGTAGGAATGTGTGTAAATATATGCACAACTGGTAGAATGGTGATACTACAAAAAGAAAGTGCCGCCGTGTGTGTCCTTTAATTGCAAATACTCAATTAGCTGCGAGTAACAGCGATTTTAATGTCAAACCATTTATTTTTATTTCAGGCGGTGGTCTTTCCTTTGACCCAACCAAAATTAACAGCAGCCATTATTTCTTCCATGTACATTTTTTTCTTTTGTTACTTATGCCTGAAGTGAGTAACCCATATAAAATGTTTTGGTTTTCTTCCACTTGGCTCACCAGTACTTCAATTTCTGTTTCTGAGAAGTTTCGGTAACACTTAAGTATAGGGAACACATATTCACTATTAACTACAACTTTTCCCTCAATAAACTGCTAAATTACTTCTTATTAATAGTTAGTTAGTAAGTTGTTAATCTTAGGTATTGGGTAGGATTAAGAATGTAGAATAAGGTCATGCAGAATAAGGCATTAATATGTGCTTAATGGGTACTAATAAACAGCCAATGTTCTAGTAATATGCATGCTAATAAGCAACTAGTTAAAAGACCCTAAAATAAAGTTTTACCGAAGTTTCTCTTTTTCGCCCTCTTTGCTATGATTTCAATGAGGACATATACATTCACGTGATTTATAAAGGGAGATGTCACCATATATGGTTCATTGGAGGCGTTTCCGAATGCAATTGATCATGAACGTGAACGAGCATGGTGCTTAAGAACATGTGGAATTTATTAACGATTACCTGCTGGTGTGTGCATGTTTGATAAATATGGATTTTTTTTGTACATAGGCACATTCTAAATTTCATTTTTAGGACAAAATTTAGAACCTTTTCTATGCACTGTTAATAAATGAGGCCCCTGGCCTGGTCCTCGCTCGTTCTTTACTGTTGTCGCTCCTCCTTTTATCCTCCCAGAGCTCCTCTGTGAGAAACTCATGGCCTCGCTCTGTTCCCATGGCTCTTGGCCCCGCCCTGCTTGCGACATAAACCATTTAGTGTTTGTAAGTAATTAGCAAAATTTTTAAATGTATATGATGATTAATAGGGAGCCAATGCAGTGTTGACAGAGCCGGGCTAATATGGTCACACTTCCTGGTTCTAGTAAGAACTCTAGCTGCTGCATTTTGGACCAGCTGGAGTTTTTTTGTTAGACCTGCCGGGCAGCCACCCAGTAAAACATTACAATATCTAGACTTGAGGTCATAAATGCATGGACTAACTCTTCCACATCTGTCATTGGGAGTATATGTCATACTTTACATATATTTTTAAGTTGGAAGAATGTGGTTTTACAGATACTAGAAATGTGGCTTTCAGTGTCCAGTATGAGCATTGCGACGATATGTGTCAAAAACGGAGCTATGGCGACCAGTTGTTGGTCTGTTTTTGATCCCTCTCAGAGATATGCATCCTTGTCTAAGTAGCAGCTATCTTATTAGGTGGTAGACACCATTTCCAACACTTGGTAGGTAGCCCAGTTCCAATGTCCGTGAAGTGCCATTCTACTCAGGCTGTTGCCACTTCTTGGGCAGCCCTACGTGGATTAGTAATCAGATTATGTGCAGCAGCCACATGGGTATCACCTTCTACATTTATGAGATTTTACAGGCTGATTGTTGCCTCCCTACTGTAGTGTTTTACTTCCCTTTTAAGAAAAGTGTTTTCCCAGTGTGCTGTGCTGTCAAGTGCAGGTGAAACATGTAATGTTGAATGATAACAAGCAAGCAGTAAAGAGAGACGTTTGTACTTCATTCAGTTGTTGGTCTGAAGTTATTACAATGGCGACGAGTGATTAATTGCAAATACAACTTGAATAAAACTATAAACACGACGAAAAGATGAACTTAAGCAGAAGGCATCGATAAAAGTTGCTCCGACTGGCACTAGGACCCAGAGAACATCGCCGTATTTGAACTCCACCTGTGAGTAAAGTGAGAGAGAAAATATTAAAAATACAGTGGACGCAACAAAGCAGCGAACTATAAATGCAAATTAACACAATTTGCAAATGCTCGTATACAAGTAAACAAACCAAACGCCATTCACTAACGTGTGTTACTGTCTGATGACAAATCATGGCTACAGCTGCTGATATCGACACAGACCAAGGATCTCTCGCACTAAAATGAGTGTTTTCAGTGCCTTCAGCTGGTGTGTGGTGAGCGCACTGGCGCTGTTGTACTGTGGCTGCCGTCGCATCATCCAAGTGGATGCTGCACACTGGTGGTGGATGAGTTGAGACCCCTGATATGATTGTAAAGCGCTTTGGGTGTACAGTAGTACATATGAAAGCGCTATATAAATGCCTCATTCATTCATTCATTCATTCAAAATGGAAAAAATGGCTACTAAGATTTGAAACATTCTTGTCAGCCGCTGGTGTAACCAACAAAACCAGAAAAAGAGCAATGTTAGTGTATTATGCAGGTGAACAAGTGCAGGACATTTTTTAAACAATCCCAAAAAATGGTGCCAGTGATGACTATGATAAAGCCAAACAAGTTCTCACAGAATACTTCAACCCAAGTCCGAATGTTGAATATGAAGTTTGTTTTCATGACAAACTAAACAAAAACAAGGAGAGACCATTGATGCCTTCCACACCAGGTTAAGACAGCTTGCAACAACCTGTGAATTTTCAAATGCAGAAAGAGAAATAAAATTCCAAATCATACTTACCTGTTCATCATCACGACTACGGAGAAGAGCACTAAGAGACAGCAGCTTGACGTTGAAACAACTGTTGGAGATAGCCAGAGCATTTGAAACATCAGAAATGCAAGCAGCTGGCATCGAAAATAACACACAAGTCAATGACATCGAGCGTGTTGCAGCGATACCACAGACAAACTTTAAAAGAAAGACGACAAGTAAAAGCCCACAACAGAAAACAGTACAAAGAAAACAACAGTCAACATGCAGAAATTGTGGTGGCTCTTTTCCACATCCTGGTGGACAATCAGCATGTCCAGCTAGAGGTCTGTCATGCAAATTCTGCAGCAAACCAAATCATTTTACACGTTGTTGTTTCAACAAACTACGCACGGAACAAGACTACAGAAAACGCACAAAACCACGACAAAAACCTAATATAACACAAAAGGTGAGAGCAATACAGAGAAATGAAAACAGCACAACAGAGGACCTGGAGTCAGCCGTGACCTCAAGTACACACGATGAATATGTCACTGTCATGCAAGCGCCTTCAAACATCAAACAACCAATGACAAAAGTGTGGATATCTCAACAACCTCTGGACATACTAATCGATACTGGAGCCACAGTCAACCTTCTTGACAACAACTCCCATGACAGAATAAAAATGTCGACAAAACTGAAACCAACAAACAAGAAAATATTACTGTATAGCAAGCAACACCCTCTTCCACTGCTGGGAAAACTAACCACTGATGTTTCAGCTCATGGAAGAAGTCACAAAACAGCTTCAGAACTTGGACTCATTCACATTATTTACTCTGCAGACATAGTTCAGCAGCATACCCTTTCTGTCACTGATCAGCTCATGCTAAAATACCCAAACATTATGAAGGGCATTGGAAAATTGAAAAACATTCAAGTTAAGTTACACATTGATGACACTGTCAAACCTGTCATCCAGCCACATCGTCGTATCACTTTCCACATCCGAAAAAAATGTGGAGAAAGAACTGTAGCTCCTTGAGGATCAAGGCATCATAGAAAACATCCCTGGAGTTCTTTGGATATGTATTCTCCAATCGTGGCATCGCACCTGACCCCCCAAAAATTGAGGCAATCACCCGTATGCCACCTCCACAAACACAGAGTGAGGTAAGAAGCCTCCTAGGAATGGCCAATTACAGTGCAAGGTTCATTCCTGACTACTCTTCACTCACACAACCTCTGAGGGAACTAACAAAGAAAGACTCTGAATGGCTGTGGAGTAAAAAGCAAGGAGATGCCACTGACAGCCCTCAAAGAAAGACTGGTCAATGCCCCTGTGATGAGCTACTTCTATCCTAAAAGAGAAACCAATGTCATTGTTGATGCCAGTCCTGTTGGCCTTGGCGCTATCTTGGCACAGAGAGACAAAACCACTAATCACACTTATATTGTTGCTTATGCAAGCAGGGCCTTAACCTCAGTCGAACACAGGTACTCTCAGACAGAAAGAGAGGCTCTTGCTATCGTCTGTAGCTGTGAATACTTCCATCTGTATCTTTATGGTGCTGAGTTCAATATGATCACAGACCACAAACCTTCTGTGCTCATTCGTTAAAGGAAAAAGGGGAAACTTATGACGCCCTTCAACCCGAAACCTTACAAAGTCATAAAAACCAAAGGTACAATGATTACACTTCAAAGAATCACACTGCCACCAGAAACATCTCTCATCTAAAACCTCTGAAACAATGCACATCAATTCCACATGCCAACTCCACTGATGATGAGATGGATGATTTTGATGACATTATTTTCATTTTTGGGTGAACTAACCCTTTAAGTCAAGGACTAGTTTGTTTTAGGTCCTCCCATTACAGCCAGTTGACGTCTATATATCAGATTCTAATTTCTATTTACTATACTAAATTCATTTTACTTTTTCAGTCATAATTTAAGTTAACATAATTTAAAGAGAATATACTTTCAGTTACTTTTGTATTTCATCTTTCATGCTTATATTCAGGGTGAATTAGTATTATTAATAATGTTTTCTTTTTCTAAAACAAAGGGAGGGATGTAATCTTGTACTTCCCCTTTAAGAAAAGTGGTTTCCCAGTGTGCTGTGCTGTTGAGTGTGGGTAAAGCATGTAATATTGAATGATAACAAGAAAGCAGTAAAGAGAGACGTTTGTACTTCATTCAGTTGTTGGTCTGAAGTTATTACACCTACCTTCAACTAGTTCTGCTGTATTTACGGAAAGTGTTTAGAAAACAGTCCTTGTGACTTGTATACATCATTGAATACATATGACACTATGTTTAACCATCTCTGGCGGTCTGGAACTATGAAATAGAAGATGGTTACCAGTGTAACCATGGTTCTAGGAATAGTGGAAGACCACCAGAGTCTCTGGTCACTCAGACTGATGAGAATTACTGCAGAGACCTACCATGACATAAACGAAAGCTTATATGGACTCCTGTACGTCATTGGTCAAGATCACGTGTGACTGAATCAATATGAGATTCTCATATCATACACAAACTTATGACCCTATTCACTATGTTTAACCATCTCTGGCAGTCTTCCACTATTCATAGAACCACGGTTACACTAGTAACCAGTGTTATACAAGTTAACTCGTAGTGAAAAAATAAAAGTGCCGGTACTTGCAATGCTTGGTTCAAAACGCTTTCCTCTGGAGAGGGGAGGGCGCGGTGGGCTTCCATTCGTGCAACATGTCGGAGGTGCCGGCCCATGTTGAATTAACTAGATCAATGCATTCATTTAAATTCAAAGGGATGATCAAAAAACTATTAGGCTTAAAGGGTTAGTTCACCCAAAAATGAAAATTCTGTAATTTATTACTCACCCTCATGCCGTTCCACACCCGTAAGACCTTTGTTAATCTTCGGAACGCAAATTAAGATATTTTTGTTGAAATCCAAGGCTCCGTGAGGCCTGCATAGGGAGCAATGACATTTCCTCTCTCTAAAAACATATTTAAATCAGTTCATGTGAGTACAGTGGTTCAATATTAATATTATAAAGCGACTAGAATATTTTTGGTGCGCCAAAAAAAACAAAATAACGAATTATTTAGTGATGGCCGATTTCAAAACACTGCTTCAGGAAGCTTCGGAGCATTATGAATCAGCGTGTCGAATCAGCGGTTCGGAGCGCCAAAGTCACGTGATTTCAGCAGTTTGGCGGTTTGACACGCAATCCGAATCATGATTCAACACAGAAGAATCATGACACTCCGAAGCTTCCTGAAGCAGTGTTTTGAAATCGGCCATCACTAAATAAGTTGTTATTTTGTTTTTTTGGTGCACCAAAAATATTCTCATCGCTTTATAATATTAATATTGAACCACTGTACTCACAAGAACTGATTTAGATATGTTTTTAGTACATTAATGGATCTTCAGAGAGGAAATGTCATTGCTGGCTATGGAGGCCTCACTGAGCCATCGATTTCAACAAAAATATCTTAATTTGTGTTCCGAAGATTAACGAAGGTCTTATGGGTGTGGAACGGCATGAGGGTGAGTAATGGCATGAGGGTGAGTAATAAATGACATTATTTTAATTTTTGGGTGAACTAACCCCTTAAAAAAATCCTTATCCTGTGGCCCCCTCTAGTGGGCAACATTAATATCACAGCTCTCACCTTTCACTTGAAATGGCTGATAGATTTGCTGTTAGCCTCTCTGAGCATCATAAATTCATGAAACTAAGCATGTTTGCTCAGAATGATTTGTTCTCCATATTTACAAAGTTTTGAGAGGTTTTGACTTCTGTGCACACATATATAGATATAATAGTCATAACAGGTCATACCAGACACGTATATAAAAAAGCATCTCGTAAACTTTTTAATAGACCAAAATTATTTTTATAACTATTGTCAGCATGGTCTAGAGCTGGTGTTTGATGAACGTTAGGAGAGCCATTCCACCGAATGGGTGCCATTTCTGTCCCCAGGACATTTTATGTATAAATATGCATGAAAATTAACTCTAAAATACGTCCTATAAAGTGTCCTGAACATTAATCTAACTGCAAATTTAAAATATATAATTTAAAACATTATTAAAAACTACTGAGAACACTAAAAAAAATAGCATTTGTTACATGTCCCCTCTATATAAACCTAAAGTTTATCATGAAATATAATCATTAAAATCTTTCAGAAATCTTATCATTTTTTCATTGTTGTGTTATTCCATATACCATCTATGCTAAACAAAAAGAAATCCATTATATGTTATATAAAATACACATTTTAGTCATGCCCCCAGGTTTTCACTCAGTCCTGTTACCATCACACATTTCCCCCTCTAAAGAACTTGGAACATTCCACAAGACACATTTTCAACAGGAAGTTGCATCTTCTGGATCTCATGCAGGCCATGAGATATCAACTTTAGGTAAGTCACTAGAAGTTGCTCAGTGTCCTCATGCTATTAGCATGTATGCCATGTGGCCATATGTCATGTATCTAATCATTTTTTGCTTAAAAACTAAATCCTGTTACTTTCAGTCCTGTTACTTATATGAAAAATAACAGGAGTGAGTAAAAGTAACAGGAGTGAGTAGAGTCCTCTGTTTTGTTTATTTAATAGTGTGAATATTTTGTTGATATAATACTATTCACCTGTATCATGAGTTTTACAGTTGAAATTACTTAAATTGTAGATTTTTTGCATTAGTTTTACGATGTGAATACCATACTTGCAGGGAGCCAGTCAACCACGAAGTGACTTAATCTTTTAGTTTTTTTAATGTGTGTGTGCTTTGTGTATTGTATTCTCAAAAATGTAAAAAAATATATGTAAAAAAAATATGACAACCCCCCCCCCCAAAAAAAACCCTGTGTCCCGTCCCATCACACTGGTACTCGAAAAAAAATTCCAAGGTTGGAAGGTCTGAATATCAATTATTTGAACAAATAACCAACCATTTCTTTAAAATTAACACTTTCTTTAGGTGAATACAAAGGAATTAACTGACATGATTTTAACACTAGAACCGCCACGGGGTAAATTTTACCCGTGGCTGTTTTTCAAATGTACATAACAGGTTTTCAATAAAACATTCAAGTCTCACAGTCATTGACTCCCAGCTAACAATTTTTGGTTCCCAGAACGTTCTGGGAACGTTAGTTTCTAGTTCCCAGAACGTTCTGGGAACGTTCCCAGAACGTTCTGGGAACGTTCCCAGAACATACATCCTAACGTTCTCTGTTGGTTAGCCAGGAAAGTTTTCTTTACGTAAATAGAACGTTCCCTGTTGGTTTGGAGAACGTTCCCTTAACCTTCCTAGAACGTTCTCAGAACGTTCCCGGAACGTTCCCCTAACCTCTTTTTACTCCGATATAATTTACCCTGTTGTATAGTTATCACTCCGCGTCCCATATGGTATAAGCGGCACTTATCTATCTATCTATCTATCTATCTATCTATCTATCTATCTATCTATCTATCTATCTATCTATCTATCTATCTATCTATCGTTTTTCTGTCTGATATATAATACATCTCTTTCTTTCTTTCTTTCTCTCTAATAGATCTACCTTTTTCTTTCGATTATATACCCATCTCTTTCCTTTTTCTTTCTAATGTTTCTTTCTCTTAATATATCTTTCTTTTTTCTAATATATCTTTCTTTTTTCTTTCTAATATTTCTTTCTATCTGTTATTATTTGCCTATAATTGTTAGAGATTATATAAGATGTATATATATATATATTTGTGTTACTGTCTTACTGCATAAGGATTACTGTCTGATTAGGCCTATAAAGACCTCATTTCAAATAAGTAGAAAATAATAATGGTCTGTTTCTATAGGGGACATCCCATACAGTATGCATACCTCATAAATATCCCTTTTACTGCAGCATTTTGGAGATATGCCACATTATTCGACTTCACAGGTCTATAAACACCTCATTTCAAATAAGTAGAAAAAAGAATGGTCTGTTTCAATAGGGGATGTCCCATAGACTATGCATACCTCATATGACTACATTTTACTGCAGAATTTTGGAGATATGCCACATTATTTGACTTTGGAGGCCTATAAAGACCTAATTTCAAATAAGTAGAAAAAAACAACAGTCTGTTTCTATAGGGGACGTTCCATACAGTATGCATACTTCATATCAATCCTTTTTACTGCAGCATTATGGAGATATGCCACATTATTCAACTTCAAAGGCCTATAAACACCTCATTTCAAATAAGTAGAAAAAACTAATGGTCTGTTTCTATAGGGGACGTCCCATAGAGTATGCATACCTCATATGAGTACATTTTACTGCAGCATTTTGGAGATATGACACATTATTCGACTTCAAAGGCCTATAAACACCTCATTTATAATAAGTAGAAAAAACGAATGGTCAGTTTCCATAGGAGACATCCTATACAGTATGCATACCTCACATGAGTATATTTTACTGCAGCATTTTGAAGATATACCATATCTTTTGAATTCAGAGGTTTATAAACAGCTCATTTCAAATAAGTAGAAAAAACAAATAGTCTGTTTCTATAGGGGACATCCTATAGAGTATGCATACCTCATATGAGTACATTTTACTGCAGCATTTTGGAGATATACCACATTATTTGACTTTGGAGGCCTGTAAAGACCTCATTTCAAATAAGTAGAAAAAAACAACAGTCTGTTTCTATAGGGGACATTCCATACAGTATGCATACTTCATATCAATCCTTTTTACTGCAGCATTATGGAGATATGCCACATTATTCGACTTCAAAGGCCTATAAACACCTAATTTCAAATAAGTAGAAAAAACTAATTGTCTGTTTCTATAGGGGACGTCCCATAGAGTATGCATACCTCATATGAGTACATTTTACTGCAGCATTTTGGAGATATGCCACATTATTTGACTTTGGAGGCCTATAAACACCTCATTTTAAATAAGTAGAAAAAACGAATGGTCTGTTTCTATAGGGGACATCCCATAGAGTATTCATACCTCATATCTATCCTTTTTACTACAGCATTATGGAGATATGCCACATTATTTGAAATTGGAGGCCTATAAAGACCTAATTTCAAATAAGTAGAAAAAAACAACAGTCTGTTTCTATAGGGGACGTTCCATACAGTATGCATACTTCATATCAATCCTTTTTACTGCAGCATTATGGAGATATGCCACATTATTCGACTTCAAAGGCCTATAAACACCTCATTTCAAATAAGTAGAAAAAACGAATGGTCTGTTTCTATAGGGGACGTCCAATAGAGTATGCATACCTCATATGAGTACATTTTACTGCAGCATTTTGGAGATATGACACATTATTCGACTTCAAAGGCCTATAAACACCTCATTTATAATAAGTAGAAAAAGCGAATGGTCAGTTTCCATAGGAGACATCCTATACAGTATGCATACCTCACATGAGTACATTTTACTGCAGCATTTTGAAGATATACCATATTATTTGAATTCAGAGGTTTATAAACAGCTCATTTCAAATAAGTAGAAAAAACGAATAGTCTGTTTCTATAGGGGACATCCTATAGAGTATGCATACGTCATATGAGTACATTTTACTGCAGCATTTTGGAGATATGCCACATTGTTTGACTTTGGAGGCCTATAAACACCTCATTTCAAATAAGTAGAAAAAACGAATGGTCTGTTTCTATAGGGGACATCCCATAGAGTATTCATACCTCATATCTATCCTTTTTACTACAGCATTATGGAGATATGCCACATTATTTGAAATTGGAGGCTTATAAACACCTCATTTCAAATAAGTAGAAAAAAACAATGAACTCTTTCTATAGAGGACGTCCCATAGAGTATGCATAGCACATATGAGAACATTTTACTGCAGCATTTTGAAGATATACCATATTATTTGACATTGGAGGCCTATAAAGACCTCATTTCAAATAAGTAGAAAAAACAAATGGTCTGTTTCTATAGGGGGGCGTCCCATAGAGTATGCATACCTCATATGAGTACATTTTACTGCAGCATTTTGAAGATTTAACACATTATTTGACTTCAAAGGCCTATAAACACCTCATTTCAAATAAGTAGATAAAAATAATGGTCTGCTTCTATAGGGGACATCCCATAGAGTATGCATACCTCATATGAGTACATTTTACTGCAGCCTTTTGGAGATATGCCACATTATTTGACTTTGGAGGCCTATAAAGACTTAATTTCAAATAAGTAGAAAAATCTAATGGTCTGTTACTATAGGAGACATCCTATACAGTATGCATACCTCATATGAGTACATTTTACTGCAGCATTTTGGAGATATGTCACATTATTTGACTTTGGAGGCCTATAAAGACTTCATTTCAAATAAGTAGAAAAAACAAATGGTCAGTTTCCATAGGAGACATCCTATACAGTATGCATACCTCACATGAGTACATTTTACTGCAGCATTTTGAAGATATACCATATTATTTGAATTCAGAGGTTTATAAACAGCTCATTTCAAATAAGTAGAAAAATCGAATGGTCTGTTTCTATAGGGGACATCCTATACAGTATGCATACCTCATATGAGTACATTTTACTGCAGCATTTTGGAGATATACCACATTATTTGACTTTGGAGGCCTATAAACACCTCATTTCAAATAAGTAGAAAAAAACAATGAACTGTTTCTATAGGGGACGTCCCATAGAGTATGCATAGCTCATATGAGAACATTTTACTGCAGCATTTTGAAGATAAACCATATTATTTGACATTGGAGGCCTATAAAGACCTCATTTCAAATAAGTAGAAAAAACTAATGGTCTGTTCTATAGGGGACGTCCCATAGAGTATGCATACCTCATATGAGTACATTTTACTGCAGCATTTTGAAGATATGACACATTATTGGACTTCAAAGGCCTATAAACACTTCATTTCAAATAAGTAGATAAAAATAATGGTCTGTTTCTATAGGGGACATCCCATAGAGTATGCATACCTCATATGAGTACATTTTACTGCAGCCTTTTGGAGATATGCCACATTATTTGACGTTGGAGGCCTATAAAGACTTCATTTCAAATAAGTAAAAAAATCTAATGGTCTGTTTCTATAGGAGACATCCTATACAGTATGCATACCTCATATGAGTACATTTTACTGCAGAATTTTGGAGATATGCCACATTATTTGACTTTGGAGGCCTATAAAGACCTAATTTCAAATAAGTAGAAAAAAACAACAGTCTGTTTCTATAGGGGATGTCCCATAGAGTATGCATACCTCATATAAGTACATTTTCCTGCAGCATTTTGGAGATATCCCACATTATTCAACTTCAAAGGCCTATAAACACCCAATTTCAAATAAGTAGAAAAAAACAATGAACTGTTTCTATAGAGGACATCCCATAGAGTATGCATACCTCATATGAGTACATTTTACTGTAGAATCTTGGAGATATTTCACATAATTTTACTTCAAAGACCTATGAACACCTCATTTCAAATAAGTAGAAAAAAACAATGGTCTGTTTCTATAGTGTACGTCCCATACAGTATGCATACCTCATATCTATCCTTTTTACTGCAGCATTTTGGAGATATGCCACATTATTTGACATCCTGTCAAGGCAGGGGCTGATGCCTTGGGAGTAGAGACTTCACCTCGCGGTGGTGGAGCTCCTGTGGGAGCACTCTGTTTGCATCTCGAGGGATAACACACTGTCCATTGTTTTACTTCCTCATGTATCTGGCCCCTCTGGGGTTGGATGCAATGGTACAGAGATGGCAGAAGCTGCGCCTGTACATAAGTGGAATGTGTTCACTGCATGTTGTAGAGGTTGTATGTTGGTTATCTCCTTCCACCTTGAAGGTATATGTGGCAGCCATCTCAGCTTACCATACTCCTCTGGATGGTACGTCAGGGGGGAGACACTCGTGGGTTACTCGCTTCCTTTGTGGCACTTTGAGGCTAAGATCTAAGGCACATCAGAGGGTGCTGACTTAGGATTTGGCCATAGTCTTAGAAGGCCTATCCCTTTCTCCATTTGAGCCCATTGAAGAGGTTCCTGAGAAGTTCCTCACTCTCAAGACTCGGTTTCTGCTCGCTATTTCGTCTCCAGAATTGGAGACCTTCAAGCTCTGTTGGTCTCTCCCTTCTGCCTGGATTTTACTCCAGGCATGGTTAAAGCCTTCTTGTTTCCTTGGGAAGGTTATGTTCCTAAGGTTCCCACTAATGTGGCAGGCCCTATTATGCTACAGGCCTCCTGTCCTCCTCCTTTCCAGGATTCAGACCAGGAGAAACTTAATTTTCTCTGTCCTTTCAGAGCTTTAGATGCTTACATTCACAGAGCTGCCCTGTGGTGCGAATCTGATCAACTCTTTGTGTGTTTCGGGTCCCCTCGAAGAGGGCACCCTGCATCTAAACAAACTTTAAGTAAGTGGATAGTCAAGGCTATCTCACTTGCTTACAAGTCGGCTGGCCAACCGTCACCTCTTATGTTCAGAGCCCACTCTACTCAGAGTATAAAAAGAGTATTTTGGAGTCTCTCTTCAAGAAGTGTGTGATGCGGCAGGTTGGTCCTCGCCGCACACGTTTGTCAGGTTTTATAACCTGGACCTGTCCTTGACCCTGGGGTCACGATTTCACACAGACAGGCACTTGGTTTGACGGTGGCGTGGGTATATCGTTCCCAAAGTGCTTGACGCAGCGCAATGTAAGGACTGAGAATGAACCAGACAAATTAATCATTTATATGATTATTTCAAAACATAATTCCAGAAACCCAAAAGAATCTAATTTTCGGCCCCAGTCCATCTACAGAACAACCCATGTTACCACCTGACTGACACCCATGCTTCCTGACTGAAGGAGAGGAGACAAACCTTTAAGTCATTTGTAGAAACCAAATGGTCACCAGAAAATAAAGAATCTTTGATCTCCAGATCAAAAGAGACTATGCACGCCTGTTTCTCTGAGTGACCTAACTTTACAGAAAAACCCACAGAGACTGTTTCTACAAATAAAACAGCATTGAATTGTTCCAAACAATTTGCATCAAACATCTTTCAACTGCATAAATTTTATATCATGTCTACACATGCTACATGTAACCTGTTATGCTTTAGAACACCCACAATTCATGAAAATGTGATAACTTTTGAATGATTGATTGAAAGTATGTCTGGTCTGGTTTGAAATGAATTTAAATCTCGAATGTATGTTTAAATCATGGCTTGAATGAAATCTGTGTAAAATGTATCATATTCCATTTAATAGAAATCATGTCTAAATGGTGCTCTCTGGCGAAGTCAGCAATTCCAGAGACCAGAGATAACGGTTATTTTATGATTGGGGGCGGAGAAAAGCCACCTTTAAAAAAAGATGATACCTGATTGGTCAGAACTCCTAACAGAGGTGGGACAAACACCTAAGTTTAAATAGTCACATCACAAGACAAAGAAGTAGTAACAAAAAAGGTTTCGACTAGACCAGAAGAAAGAAGAAACAAAGAAAAAGACCAGACTGAGCTGAAGACAAAGGACAAACAAGCAGCTCATTAAAGCCATCCAACTTCTACTCACTTTTCATTTCTTTCACTTAACTTTCTTTTCCGTTGAGAGTCTTGTGTTCTAAGTTTTGCCGCAAAGTTTAACCAACGACTTTTGCCGCCTCAACTTTAATTCCAGCCACAACAAGAGGCTTAATTTCATTTGCTAGCATGCTCGAACGTGATTGGTTTTTACCTAACTACAATCCGAACCTGAAAAGATTCTGCAACATATCGTTGACTCTGAAAAACCCTTCTCTCCATTCAACAAGCAAGTACCACCATCTGGTGGTATCTAACACTGAATGGTTAAAAATTAATTAATTTAATTAAATTAATGATTCATAGTTCGTTCAGGTCAGGTCTTTTAAAGTGCATATTTTGCTAAAAATCATGCTCATAATTTCATTCTCTCTCAAAACTCTTTCTCTCATTTCCTTTCTTTCTGCAACGTGAATGTTTGCGTGTGTTTACTGTGTTATTAGTTTGTGTTAGAATAAATAAAGTAGAATTTAAAAGAAAGTGTCTTGTATTATGTGCTCGAAAATGTAATGTCTTAAACTGTCAATCTTAAAGTTACCGCACTCTAATTAGTGTTTTTACGAAGTGGATATTAATATCCGCTACAAGAGCTTATTACGGCCTGAGCAGATGAACGCTGTATGATTCAGTTGCTTGGCTGTAAACTAAATGACTCTTTATAATTCACTATAAATCAATTATTTAATTTGAGCTGAATTCGGTCCTAAAACGAGTTCCCTTGAAAGGGAACATCTCAGGTTACGTATGTAACCATGGTTCCCTGAGAGGTAACGTGTAACCTGTGACCAACTTTTACCTATCAGAAGCTGACTCTGTTTGGTTTAGGTGTGCTTTATAGTTTCCTGGTCATGACATCATCTGCCTATGACGCCATTGGACTGATTTCACATGTGCTTCACGACGCAATCATGCAGAGGCATTCACAAAGCACTTGATGCAGCCTCTTGTTCCCTCTCAGGGAACCAAGGTTACATACGTAACCTGAGACGTTTCTTTAGGTCCCCTAGATTACAACCCGGAAAGTACTGCATAATTACAATGAATTTACAGCGTAACTTTCGATAATTATATTGTACCTATAAAGTTAGTATGTGTAAGTATAGGGGAACAATATGTAAAATTTTGGGAATAAAGGGGTAACAACCAAGAAAATAATTTTTTTTTTATACTGTAAGTATTTTATAACTAAGGGGTACTTATACTGTTATGATAGACAACAATCTTACAATCTTGTTTCACGTAGTTACAGGGTAAATATGACATTACGGGCCGTAAATTAAAGTGGAGCTTGTTACACTCTTATTTCATGTAGTTACAGGGTAAATATGACATTACGGGCCGTAAATTGAAGTGGAGCTTGTTACACTCTTATTTCATGTAGTTACAGGCCCAGCAAACATGCCAGTGTGGGCCCACTGCGGGTAAGTGTGGGTTTTCTGTGGGACAGTGTGGGCAAGGGCAAACCCTTTGGGGCCCCATGTGGGCTTTCTGTGGGCAAACCCACTGTGGGCTTGCCCACAGAAAACCCACACGGGCCCCCAGTGGGTTAGCCCATGCGGGGCCCAT
>RJVU01054669.1:2093031-2130776 GCA_003731715.1 Anabarilius grahami
CCCCCCCAGAGCACTTACAGGTTCATATTCAAGACCATTCACACCTGTCCCTGAACAATGCAACAGGCATCCCCCCCCCCAAAAAAAATCCAGAACATTAAGAGCCTAATGCTATAAACTGCTACTTGGGCAACACTAATAAAAAATCTCAGGATCATTTAGAAGTTAAAAACAAACAATAAACTACAAAGGTACAGGGAGTTTCAGATACTGCTCTAGATGATGGAGTTTCAAATTCCACAAACAATTTATTCCTGTGTTTAATTATGGTATAAGCTAAACTAAGTACTAACTTAGTTACAATGAATCATCTAACAGTTTAACTTTCAATTTGTGACCATGTGAGAGGTGCAGTGTCCTTATGTAATGTGTAAGGAGCACAATTTGACTACCCCTCTGGCCCAACGTTGTAGAATTACAACATGGACTTAACAATCTCTAAATCAAATTTGATTAAAGTTTTCCAAAATAAATATGTATGTGTTCTAGACATTGTAATAAACACACAAAAAAATATGTAAGGAATTTTACTTACTTGAATCTTGACGACATCCAGTCATGCAAAAAAAAGGAGATGAGCTCATCGCAAAGTTTGCAGGTAGAGTGAGTTCATGGCCAGATGACCGGACCTATAAACACTTCTTCTATCCAATAGCATTGTGAGGACAAACAATAGAACCCATTAACTATGTAAATGTGGTCTTGAGAAAAAAAAACATTTGCAGGCCTTTTTTAAAAATTGTTGAAAGTGATGTTGTAATTCTGCAACAGTGGGCTTTACAGGGTTAAAGGATTAGTTCACTTTTAAATAAACTTTTCCTGATAATTTACTCACCCCCATGTCATCCAAGATGTCCATGTCTTTCTTTCTTCAGTCGAAAAGAAATTAAAGTTTTTGATGAAAACATGCAGGATTTTTTTCCATATAGTAGACTTGAATGGGCACCAAACAGTTGAAGGTCAAAATTAGTTTCACTGCAGCTTCAGTGTTGAAACCAGTGTTGTGCAGTAACGCGTTACTGTATCGCAGTTACTTTTGACAGTAACTAATACTGTAACGCATTACTTTTTAAATAAATGAACTCCGTTACCGTTACCATATGGTGCGTTGTCCGTTACTTTTTTAAATTAATTAATTTTGGCTGAAGTGTAGCCTACAGCCTAACCTGTTTACAGCAGCGACGCATTGTAGGATTGGTGGATGCCAACCACTGTAAACACGAAGACGCACTGTGGGCGTGTTTCCGTTTATTCAAGTATGTGCGGCAGTCATGGCGAGTCAAGGCGAGAGCAAGACGAGTTTCTCAAAATGGAAATATGCTCATTATTTCACTTTAGTTGAGCATAAAGACAAAAACCTTTTAGTCAAATGTAAGCTGTGTCTTTCTGGTTCGAAGGTCCTATCTACTGCGATAAACAGCAACTCCAATCTGTCGAAGCACCTCCAGAAACGTTATTCATTTAAGCCATTAGTTGACTAATCACATTTATATTAATTTAATTTCTTAAATACTGGAGAGAATAAACCATAATAATGATCGTAATATAGGCTATAGCGCACACATAAAGCTTGCCACAAAGAACCGGCAAAATGAATGATTATGAATGTGACCAAAACAGCAAGGAGACATTTTAATTGTTTATTAATAAAGTAATGTTTTCTGAATCAGTGTCGGCTGCGAAGATGAAGTTGACATTCCTGACTCTCATCATCTCTGCATACTGGACGCGCCTAGAGAGAAAATGCACATTTCATTCGGTTTAGTCTACGTAATTAGAGTAGCCTATTTCTTTTCTTTTTTAGATATTTCAAGCTTTCTATAGATATATTTCCCATGTATGTGAGGCAAGCAGCCGCTGAGTTTCGGTTCATTTAGCCTATAAGTCGCGCTCCAGTTTACGCGCCAGTGATCGCGCCCGCGCCTGCCTTGATTATATTGTCTGCTATATTTGCTTCTTATTTATTAAATCCAGGCAATTGGTTGATGAAACATTGATTAAAATTAAGATACAATTTTTACAAAACGAAATTCACTTTAAAGAAAGGCTTTCTACAAAACAAAACTTAATGAAGTGGTCAAAATCATGTCTGACCTACTCCATGACTCCCGATATATTGCGCATCTTATGATGCATCTTACTCATGCTGTTCACTTTTCATAATCAAGTAAATTAATTTAAAACATAACATAGGACTATTTAAACATATATATGAAACTACATTTTCTTTAATGGCTACCAACACCTATTGTACAGTACAGAGAAATTTCATAAGCAAGAGGGGATCATGAGTCACGAGTCGGATCAAGAATAATTTATTCTTAGACTTATATTTAATATTGGGGGCATTCAAGTTATTTGACATATTTTAATTTTTTTTAAAGTAACGCAATAGTTACTTTCCCTGGTAATTAGTTACTTTTCTAATGATGTAACTCCCTTACTATTTGTGAGAAGTAACTAGTAACTATAACTAATAACTTTTTTAAAGTAACGTGCCCAACACTGGTTTTAACCATAAATGCTCATCTTGAACTAGCTCTCATCTTCTTCTCTATTTGAATTCCGGCAGTGCAGACACTGCTAAGCGTATTACTGCCCTCCACAGGTCAAAGTTTTGAACTAATTTTTATATGCAATATGCTAGTATATAACAATTAGTTCAAATTTTGACCTGTGGAGGGCAGTAATACACTTAGCAGTGTCTACACTGCCGGAATTCTAATAGAGAAGAAGAAGAGAGCTAGTTCAAGATGAGCATTTATGGTTAAAACGTATTTAATTTTCAATTTTTTTCAGAAAATTAGCAATGGTTTCACTAGATAAGACCCTTATTTATCATCTGGGATCGTGTAGAACAATTTGAAGCTGCAGTGAAACTAATTTTGACCTTCAACTGTTTGGTGCCCATTCAAGTCTACTATATGGAAAAAAATCCTGGAATGTTTTCATCAAAAACTTTAATTTCTTTTCGACTGAAGAAAGAAAGACACGGACATCTTGGATGACATGAGATGTGGGTAAATTATCAGGAAAAGTTTATTTAAAAGTGGACTAATCCTTTAAGGCAGAAAAATGCTACATTTCTGACGCAACATAAAACTGTGCTGCCCTTTAGCGTTACCTTTATGAACTGATACATATTCTGTGTATTGGGTCAGCGCTAGATTGTAGGCAGGGCTTGACATTAACACCCGCCAACCCGCCAAATGCGGGTAGATTTCAGCTGTGGCGGGTAAGACATGCTCTCCCACTAGCCACTTTGGCGGGTTGAATGTAATTTCAGTTTACAGCCAAATGATCGTCGAAGATCGTCGTAGCACATAATTACAATCCAATCACACAATTCGTTATTTACGTGCAGTTTGGAAGGAGGGATAGGCGGAATTGCGCTGAATGACACACAGCAGAAGCGCTCTCTCGCGTGCACTCTCTCTCTGTCGCGCGCGCCATCAGTTCTCTTCGCGCCCGAATAGTCAAATACACGTGCACACAGATGTCTAAATGTCCATCGTGTGGAGTATCTCGCGTGAATACAGTCGGTTATGGCTTAAGTGGACGTAAACAGGTGGGCAATAACTGAATATGCGTCAGTTACGTCCATGCATTCAGCAGTCCAATTAAATAGGTAATTCATGTTAATCAAACAACAAAAGATGTTAAATAAATGTAGGCTATATGTTAAACCTACTGTATCTGAAAAAAGATTATTTTTAATTTACTATTGTTTTTGTAATTTGCTTCTTTGTTCTTTTATATAGCCTAACACAAATAACTTATCTCATATTAGCCCATGCTCATATTGTCCACCTCTTGCCCACCTGTACATACCAGCTGATATACAATGTAGTCTTGATTTTTGTGGTCAATCTGCATTTAAAAGTTTGAAAGGGTTTTAAATCTTCTAAATCAAGTAAAATTACTCAAAATAAAATAATTTAAGCATAACAAAGTCAACTTTAATCATATAAAATGTAATTTACCAACATCAAAATTATGGCCAGTGAAAATGCTGAGTGGCTAGTAACTTTGGAAAACCACTAGCCACAGTGGCTGGTGAGCAAAAAAGTTAATGTCAAGCCCTGATTGTAGGTCTAGTATATTGCGTGTCTGTTTAGAGGATTTACTTGTAAATACCAGACAAAATGTTTCTTAAGCCAGAGGAGATTCTTCTAAACCAAAAGTACTCTTAGATACAATTATGGCATAACATTATCACTCACTCTGCATAAAACCATAGAAGTGTGTACATAAAAACACAATACGTTTTTTTTTATTTTTTTTTTACAAGCAGGTGCTACAGTTATGTCTTCTATCGCTTTAAATGCTCAAACTCTTGGCTTTCAATGTTTTACCGTTATATTAAGCTGGAAAATCGTTCTAAAAATAATCTAAAAAAACAATATAGTTCCTCCGAGTCGTTATCATTATAGTTGTGGTGTAGACTCGTCTTTTATATTTAGAATGATTTTTAGAAATATATTATTTATATTTATCGTTATTATCGTAGTTATTGTCATTTGTGTGACGGATTGGAGCTTTGAGCAGCTCACATAAAAGTCGCAGGTGCGGTTCCAGTCAGCTTATCGCATAATGTTTTCAGAATTTTCCCATGTCAGGCTGTTTGCAATAGGGAATATATCGTAAATACGTAGTTTCCACGGGTTGAGAGTTAACTCAACATGCGACGTCACGAGAGTTACGGAAGCCTTGCGCACTCACACATGCATCGTCGCACAACTGGGTTTGGCTAGAGATCCTTGAGAAGAGACAACTGGTGAGTGTGAATTAAAGACGCATTTAAGATTATGCACAAACAAATAACATTTTAAACGACAGTAGAGTAAAACTGTGAATGACTGCTAGCTCGCTTTCAATCCTCATTAAATCCTCTTTTGTTTTGATGTTAAATCGCATGAGCGAACTGAAGCTAATGCTATCAGAAATAGCACACGTTGTAAAGCAATAGAAACTGTTAGCATGAGCTAATAGCTAGTGTGTGCTAGAATATTCCGTCTTATGATAACTTTGTTTTGATATATGAGCATATTCAACGTTCACAGCAATGGTTACATATCTGAAACATCTTAAATTGACTTCTATTTATAATTTGAATCAAACGTACAGAGTTGATAACTGAAGACGTTTAGTCAAAGGATTAAACCTACAAAATGTCATTTTAAACAGTGAGAACTGAAATAAATACTTTGCAACATTAGAATTTAGATCACAATCAACTAAAGATCTATCATAATGTTTCAAACTGGTTTGCAAACAATTATCATACTTTCTATCATGTTTTTTTTTTTTGGTACTAATAACATTTGTCTTTGTCTCTTAGGTTTCCTTCACAAATTTATTTGGTGAGGTTCAAGCCTCAAGACAGAATGGCAGACACAAAGCGTCTTGCATTCTCCATTATCCAGTTTCTCCATGATCAGCTGTCCTCTGGGTGTCTCTCATCAGATGCTCAAGAAAGCTTAGAAGGTAAAACCTTAGTGCTTGAATCAGTGCTGGACAGTGGACACTGTTATGTTATTGGTTTGTATTTAACAGGTTCTAATTTGCCCATTTATCTAGTTGCCATCCAGTGCCTGGAGACAGCATTTGGCATCTCTGTAGATGACCAGAGCTTAGCAGTCAGTCAGTCTCTGCCAGAGTTATTTGCCTCAGCAACTAAACAGGTAAAAGCTGTTCTTGGATGTCATCTAAACCATGTTGTTTTGAAATGTTTATTTATAGTTCTGAATGCACTTTCATTAATTGTTATATACAGCAGACTGGTGCAACACAAGATAATACCAGTTCATCCAGTGGTTCACCTTCAGAAGAGCAGTTAGCAGAGGCAGAGCATCTTAAAACAGATGGTAAGAACATAACACCTTTAACATTTCAGGGTGCTTCATATGGTCCTCTCACTGAAAGTGTGCATGTATGTTCCTTCAGGCAACAATCAGATGAAGGTAGAGAACTTTAGTGCAGCCGTTGAGTTCTATTCTAAAGCCATCCAGCTTAATCCTCAAAATGCTGTCTACTATTGCAACAGGTACTTACACAATTTCATTAAATCAGAATTCTTTTAATGCTGTAGTATTTTTTTATTTAATAGGTGTGTAACATGATAAATGTTACATGGAATTTTTAAATAATGATCATTAAAATGATAAATTTGGTAGTACATCCGTAATGGACTTGAATAGGCTTGATAGGCTCTTTGTCCTTCTCACCCATGCACAGAGCAATTGTGATACCAGAAAAGACATGCTCATGCTCATTCTGTTTAGCAAGAAACAGAGAATTATGTTAGATGCATATGCTTGCATATGTGTCCCTGACTTCAAACATTTAAAACTTTTTAAATGTTTCATTATTAAATTAATTTCTTTTAATTTATTAATAATAATAATTAATAAACGTGTTCAAATGTGTGACCTTCTTGGTTTACCATATTTGATGCTAAATTAATATTTGACAGTATTTATATCATTTAAAAAAAATTTTTTTTTATTACTTTTAGAGCTGCAGCTTACAGCAAATTGGGGAACTATGCTGGAGCTGTTCAAGACTGTGAACGTGCCATTGGAATCGATCCAAACTACAGTAAAGCATATGGACGGATGGGGTAATTTAAAAAAATTTTCCTGTTAAAATGTACAGCACAGTTTTTACACTTTCTGAGAAATTATTTAAGGCCAATTGATGTCACTTGCATTTTTTATTGTTAAGGTCACTTCAGAATTTATACAGGGTATCCATACTCGGATACAAATGTATAGGATAATGCAATGTAAGTCGCTTTGGATAAAAGCGTCTGCCAAATGCATAAATGTATCTGCGGGGCATCAAAAAGCTTGCCTGGCAAGGCCAGACTGATATCTTTTACAAGATATATCAGTCTGGTCAGTCCGCCCTCCGTCGCGATTCGAGTCAGCTCCAAAACGTACCGTGCAATCAGATTCGTTTATTTCAGTGACGCAAACAGCGTCACTCTAGTGCGGCGAAAGTCCCTTCAATGTCGAGCAGAGCAGACCATGTCTCTTAAAGCAGCTTCTTTTTAGCCTTTTTAAGTGAAAACATGTAGAATCTCAGTATTGATCGGGTGACTGTGTTTTAAACAGTTTTGAACAGCTTGATGGCCTGATACAATGTCGCACACACACACACAATTGGCAATAACACCACGTATTCTCAAATTCTTACTGCAACAACGACACAAGGCATTAAAGTCGCTTTCTCTAGCGCTAGCCATGTTAAACTACTCTCCGTGCTTGCCAAAAACCTATTGTGCTTGCCCGGGGCCGTTTATTTACTTTTCGCTGTTGACTCTCTTGTCGCTTTGCTAACGTCATATCCGCCCTTCTCTGATTGATTTACTCCACTTCCTGTTTGCTCGGATGTTTGCAGCAAACATAAGCAGAAGCTCAACCGAATGTAAATAACGCACAAGAACAAACCTCTTCTGGAAGCGCAAGTGTACTGTGTAACACATTAGAATGAACCTCATTGGTTATGCAGCACGTTTGAGCTTCTGCTTATGTTCGCTGATTAATGTTTACATGCGAGTAAAAGCCTAAATTAAATCTGTTCATCATAACCGCTCAAATCATATGTAAATCAAAGTGCATATTTTATCTCTCGTCACTTTGAATTAGCATTTAAAATATCCTGCATTATGTAGAAAATATATTTTCTTGTTATAATTGGTATTTTGGTTACAAAACAAAACTGTATCTGGCATTTAATTCAATGTTCAATTCAATGCATTTAATTCTTCTCTCTGAGCTGAACTGCTACAGGAAGGAAAGACCAAGAACAATATTAAATACATTCTGTAATAATTTTTTTATACTCTTTGCACAATAGTATGCAAGCTGTGTTTCTATAAATGTACTGTTATTGTATCAGTGAAATCTAATATTGCTAAACCTTTAATTCAGATGTATTAATATATTGGTGCATAAACCATTTTCATATTGAATAAAACATGTCTTGAGTATTTTAAACTTGCAGTTTGTGATTTAATTGGTTTGTTCTGAATGGTATTAATTTTATTCGTGCAGGTTTTAAAAAAGTTCTTGAAAAGCCTTCAATTTAAAAACCCTGCAGATACCCTGGTTTAAAATAATCTGATATTAAAAAAAAAAAGATTGTTACCCTCAAGCCATCCTAGATGTATATGACTATCTTCTTTCAGATATATTTAAAAATATCCTTGCTCTTCCAAGCTTTATAATGGTAGTGAAGGTAAAAATAAGAGCATTCATTCATTGTTGCCCAACCCTATTTGTTTGAACCGTGAGAGGCATCTAAGCTTGCGCTACTCCTACATCATACGTCATTTATCGCGCCAGAGATTTACTCGTTTGGCTCAAGTCGACTTGCGCAGTATGCAAACAGTAGTCTGTCGTAAGCTAGTTATTAATTACTAGTTTTTTAGTTTTAAATATGGATTTATATATTTTTTTTTACAAAAATGCATTGCTTTGCTTCAAAAGACCTTTATTAACCCCGTAGAGCCATATAGATTATTTTTATGATGGAAGGATGCACTTTTTTGGTCTTCGAAATATTGAGCGCCATTCCCTACCATCTTGGAAGAGCCAGAATATTTTTTAATATAACTCAGTGTTGATCTGAAAGAAGATAGTCATATATACCTAGGATGGCTTGAGGGTGAGTAAATTATGGGATAATTTTCATTTTTGGGTGAACTATCCCTTTAAGTGAGTGGTTGGGGCACAAAAACTAAAACAAGATGGAAGAGAGATATTAGAATAGATATCAGTTTGGAGATTTGCTAAAGATTACTGTGACGAGCAGGGCTGGCGAGAGCCGTGAGGGAACAGCGCGAGGCCGGTGACGCAAGTGATAATGAGCATCGAGTGAGCGCCGGCCTCGAGTCTCTCACGGAGGAGCTCAGGAGGCAAAAAAGGAGGAGCAACGACAGTGAAGGAGGAGAGAGGACCAGGCCTGGATATTACTTTATGTTTTATTATGTTTGTGTGGCCGGCAGACATCCGGAAGGGTCTGCCGGCATTACTTTCGTTTTGTTCTTTGTTTATTTTGGTATTAAAGTTTTGTTGAACGTTCGCTGGTTCCCGCCTCCTTCTTCCCGTATATACGAACTGTGTTACAATTACATTTAACAGTGTTCTTATATATTTGAGTTTTTAAAGATTAACTTTTAGTGTTTAATGATGGCAAGGGTTATCTATGTTAAAAAAAAGAGGAAATGAATAATGAAATATCTAATATTTGCTGGTTCCATATTCCAGGTTTTAAGGGTCACAAGGTCAGACAAATCATTCAGCTGACAGGTCACAGTAGGTTTACCTGTCATCCTACTTCACTGCCCAGTAAACATGGGGATGTTCCATTAGAAAATGTTAGCAGTCCCCGGTGGGCTCCTGGTCTCCTGGCTGACTGCCCACTGAGAGGAGTCCACAGAGAGTGAGACCACTCAGGCCAGAGAGGCTCAGCCCGGCCTGACAGCCCTGACAATGACACCAGAGGGGGCTTACAACTGAAAGGCAGGAGGCATCGCAGTCTCAAAGCTGGAATTTACGGAACTTCACAACTTCGAAGGGCTGCTCGATTATGGCAAAAATCATAATCATGATATTTTGGTCTATATTTAATTTTGATTATTTAAAATTATGTGGGCGATATGATTAAAATCTTATGTGTAATTATTTTTCACAATAACAATGTATATCAATTATATTTTGCTGAAAATAAGGCTGCTATAATATCAAAATTCCACAACCGAAACTAATACTAGGTTAACTGAGGTAAAAAAAAATAAAGTAAAAAAGTTCTCAAAACAATTATATTAAACAACAATTATTATGTTTCATTAACATTAAATGGCATAGACAGCAAGAGGTACTTTAAGATCCAATATACTAACAGAAATCCGAGGGGTCCTCCTCGGCTGAAATCGTGTTCCGAGGGGCTGAAAGGGCACTTACTATTAGCGATACAGTAAAGTACACTTCACTGATTGGATAGTCTTCCGGAGTCCCCGTCTGCCGTCCATGACTGACTCTTTCACATAAACTGGTCTTTAGCAACCTCACAAAGGTGATAAATAACACCAACAATCACTAAACCTAATCTGTGTATGTGCCATTTACTACAAAAAGGCCAACTGCCACTAATCAGATCAAGGCTTGCAGGACAGGTCAAATGCTCCATGCTGGCAAACTAATGGACTTTTTGTCAAAGCAGCAAATATGTTCTAGTATAAAAGCCATGAATCTCACTTATTATAGATTTTATTACCTGGTCCATCTTCATAACACCCTGAGTGCTCCCGCTGGACCCCGCTGTGACATTTGCATTTAATGTAATGAGCAGGCATTCTATTGTACAAGAAACACTGACAGATTAAAGTAATCTATGCCTAAGTAAATCTAAGTGACTTAATTAAGAGCAATTGTGTGCTTTATGCCATAGTATAATAAAAATACCATATACTAATAAAAGTATGCAAGGGTACCTATCTCCTGGGTTGGAGTTCATTTTAGCATACTAAACAACAAAAGGGCTAAACCCAGACATACAAGAGAACTATAATTGTACATAAGACACAGCAGGACANATTATTCATTATATAAATTTTACTAGTAAAATCTGTGTCCCATTCCCTGAGAGAGACACTATATGACAGCAAGGAGAACATAGAAAAAGGAGAACCATTTAAATGCTGTAATTTTGCATAATTTACAATGCATAATATTAGTAGGTAATTAAATGTAATAGTATGCTATGTAATTAAAATGAATTTCAATAAATAAAAATACTGTTAAAAATTACACATTATTTGTTTGTCACATGTAGTAGACCATTTTTGTTGCGTGGGTAACAGGAGGCTTTTTAACCCGGCTACCACCGCAAGTATATTTCAAACCTGTGGGAAGCACTGTATGTCTATTAAACCTTTGACAAGGGAACATTCAAATTTGCGTCGACTTCACAAACAGTCTTTTCAACCACAAGGTATCAGTATTTCCGTGTTACAACAATTCAAGTTATCACAGAAGTACTGGAATAAAAGTTTATAGTTTGGATATAAACACTGATGTCTACACTAGCGATCAAAATAGAGTAAATCTCCTTTTAAAAGAAACTTGAGGCTTCTCCTCTAGTAAATTACATGTTATTGTGTTTCCTTGTCTATTGGGAATTGTGTGAGAATTGTGATCTCTATTTTAAACAAAAATCATAATTCTCAATTTATCCAGAATCATGCAGCCCTATTTCATAGATTACCGTTTACTTCCTAACTGAAAGTTCACGGTTATATTCAGTGGGCCTGACCTAGTGTTTTCCTGTCATGTGACAGTGGTCAGCAGTTTGCACAGCAAATGCAGCAGCAGAACCCTGAGCTTATCGAGCAGCTGAGGAGTCAGATGCGCAGTCGACCTCCCAGTAGTGCTGGCAATGACGAACCCTGACACTCCCCATGGTACTACTCATCACTCAAAGTATTCATGTGAACAAATTGACATTAAAAGCTATGTTACAATCTTTTAAATGTTTTAGACTTCAATATGATGTTTTATATTTATTCAAAACGATGTTTATGTGGTTTAGCTATACAAATATTCAAACAGCTTATTATATACAGTATATCTGTTCAGAAATTAACATCACTTCTCCTCTCATTTTGCGCAGTTTAACTCTTGACCTGGTGGACCTGTGGAAGATGGGCTACTTTTTTTTTTTTTAAGATATACCTTGTTCCTACAACTCCAGGGACAAGACCAAGTTTATTCATCTATAAAAACTGCATGTGTTCCCACTGCCCCACATTGCCCTACCTGTTGGTAGCAGTCATCAGTGCACAATGTGCACATCGTATTTGGGCACTGGACTCAAAGAAATGTCTGATCAAATGAAATATCACACTGGGGTAACACTATATTCCCAAGTAATAATTCATTTTGTGATTGTAATGAATTGCTGCTACTTGGACATTATGCAGTTTGCTGTGTTAACACTTCAGTGATTCATCTGTCCAATGACAAGTCTCTGTCTGAACTGAAAGGGGTTGGCAAGGAACATGTGCAATCTCAACATTGACAATTAAATGTCAAATTTCAAATAAGACTTGTTTTTGTAGCTGAAGCTTCATGTTTCATAACTGCTAGTCATTTTTGCAACCAATGAGATTTGTCAAAATTACACTTACGTTACTTAACAAAAATGACTCCATTTGTCCTGGTATTTTTTTTTAATCAAAGGAAATTGTTTTTGTCCATTTTGGAACTGAGATATGTATAGGCCTATATTTAGAAGAACTTGTCATTTGTAAGATCACTGTCTAAAAACCTATCGAGCAGCTTTTGTAGACAGCATTTTGTGGCTTTGTAGTAACGTTTGGAATATTCAAGCATTCTTTGCACCCTTAGCGTCAGCAAAATATTAGCGATTCCTATTCGCATTTAAAAAGGATGGCGTTTCGAACGCACTTGTGTTGCCTTGCAGCTTGCAACGCGTACTAGCTAGGCAGTTCGCTGGGTTTTGAGACGCTGCTTCTGAACAGGCGCTTCAGTAGCAGGAAGTACAGGAACAAACACGGGTAAAACGTTTCACTTCATGCATACGTATATGAAGTATTCTTTGCTTTAATTTAACTGTTCGATGAAGGCCCTTTTAATCCAGTAATACGGAGTATATAAATGTAATGTGCGTGCAGTGTTTAACTAGCACTAAGCATTTAAACTAAGGAACTGCCGTAAACGACGTTTATAAATAGAAATTCTTAAAACGCAACAGACTTGAACATCTTAATGTAATGTGGTATTTTGTCGTTAATATGTTTTCTCAGTACATGCACCATATAAAGGGCTTGTTTTTCTACTTCGATAGCTAGCAGCTCATTAGAGTTAGCATGCTAATGTGATAACGGCTGTCACACTAATAATGGTTTGAAATTGCTTTTATTATTATGTTTTCCATATATTACGATATTTGATGAAACTGGACTGACGTTCGTAAAATTTATTTTAGGGATGTTGTCCATAACCTGACATCAGGCTTCCTAGAAAGAAGAGTGGCTTTGGGTTCTTCAGTGTTTAATTCAGGCCCAGATAGTTTGCTGAAGTGAGATCGCAGCCCATCTCCTCAGCATGGAGATAGCTGTAGCTAAAATCCTCTGCCTGCTGGGGGTGTTTGTCCTCATGTTGGGGGGCATCCTTATTCCTGTGAGGGTGATGCAGATGGACTATGATAAAGTCACAAGGTACAGAAGAGTAGTTGCTTTAAGCAACTCTTTTGGAGGAGGTGTATTTCTGGCCACCTGCTTCAATGCCCTTCTACCAGCAATTAGAGAAAAGGTATGTTATCAAACATGATTTTAGTTCTTAAAGGAACAGTTAACTCAAAAAATAAAAAGAATCACCCTCAGGTTGTTACAAAGACATTTAAGTTTTTTCAGTGGAACACAAAAGGAGACATTTTCAAGAATGTATTGGTCACTCATTTCCATGTAATTACAATTTATGGGGCTTCAAGTTTCAAAAAGGATACCAAAGTGCCATAAAAGCAGTTTATATAACAATATGTGTGAGAAACATTTATGACACTTCTGTGGTGCCTTTCCATACTTTTTAAAGCTTGAAATCTTCAGTCGCCATTATTTGTTAATTCCTCAGGCAGGGCGGGGGGATATGAGCAGATAAATTTTTTTTTTAACAATTTCCTTTCATGTTCCACAGAAGAAATGAAATCATATGGGTTTGAAACAAGATGAGGGTGAGTAAATTGTCAGAATTTTATTTTTTGGGGTAAATTATCTCTTCAAGACCCTTAAGGATTGTATTTATCTGTTATGTAAACAAAGTTAGTTATACAAACAGAATTATCATCAGGAAGTTCACTGGGATTTAATGAAATCAAATTACCATTTGTGCATGTTACCTTGCCTTTTTTCTTTTAGGTTGAGGACATTTTGAAAGAGGTAAAGATCACCAATCAGTACCCACTGGCAGAGACCATGATGATGCTTGGATTTCTCCTCACCGTATTTGTGGAACAGGCTGTGCTTACTTTTCGCAAGGAGAAGCCCTCGTTTATCGACCTAGAGACATTTAATGCTGGTGGCTCGGAAGTGGGGAGCGACTCAGAGTATGATGCTCCATTCATTGCTCCCGCTCGGGGTGCGGCCAGAGCCCAGCAGCACCATTCTTATCACCACGGACACTTCAACCCTTCTGAGCTGAAGCGTGCTGGGCTGTTGAGATTAGCTAGCCTGGTGCTAGCACTGTCTGCTCACTCTATCTTTGAGGGTCTTGCTTTGGGTCTTCAGGACGATGGGGCTAAGCTTGGAAGTCTCTTCATTGGAGTGGCCATCCACGAGACGCTAGCATCTGTGGCACTGGGGGTTAATGTAGCCAAGGCAGGAGTCCCCTTACGAGATGCCAGTAAACTGGGCTTAACAGTAAGCCTAATGATTCCTCTGGGCATTGGGATTGGGATGGGTATTGAGACGGTCCAGCACTGGACAGAAAGTATTATATCTGTAGTGCTCCAGGGCCTGGCAGCCGGCACATTCCTCTTCATTACGTTCTTTGAGATCCTCTCACAAGAGCTGGCGGATAAACATGACAGACTACTGAAAGTGCTGTTTCTTGCACTAGGCTATGGTGTACTAGCAGGGCTCGTCTTTATCAAATGGTAAAGGAGTTCAAAAGTGAACAGTTTTCCAAAATTCTGAACTGCTCTTCTAAAGCACAGTTAAACATCATAAGTTTCCGTAATCAATTGCCACTCCTATAATTTTTTTTTTCTCTATTCTTTAGGTAAATATCACACTGTATTGTTTTGTTCATTTAACAGTCAATATCTACCAATATTATGATGACTCAATGAATAGTACTGTTTTGTTTTGTTGAAGAATTTGTTTTCAGATACTATTAGCTGAATGCAAATGTAATGGAATTTTAACAAGAGACTGGAAGCAAGTTCTGTCAGGACCATTATCGTTAAAGTTGGTTCTGTTCTCGGCAAGAACTCCCTGCGCATCCATGCAGCCTGCCATGAATAAGAGCAGGGAGAACAGCGATAACCCCCCTAGTGTAAACAGAACAGAAACAACATAAATGTATTGCAGATATCATTAATGTTCAATAATTTAATGTACAACATAATTCAAGGAATTCAAAGGGGAATCAGAAGGCCAAATCCTGACTGGACGAGAGGAGGCGCTAGGGATGGAGGAGGGTAATTAGCTCCTGAGTAGATCATCCATTGTGAAGACATCATCAACACGACAGCCAGTAGCACAGTTCCTCAACAAACCGTCCATACCGGCGTGATGAATACGATCCTCAACTGGATGGAACTGAAATAAACACTTTGATTGTTGCGATCCTATCAGACTTATGATAGCAACCTGATTCGTAACAAAGCACTGTTCGCCAGAGGAGAACTGGCCCCCTGACTAAGCCTGGTTTCTCCCAAGGTTTTTTTCTCCATTTTAACACCTGTTTGCCACCTGTTTGGCACCTGATGTCACCTGATGGAGTTTGGGTTCCTTGCCGCTGTCGCCTTTGGCTTGCTTAGTTGGGGACACTTGACATTTGATATTCAACAGTATTCTTGACATTTAATCAACAGTGCTTCTGATCTGCCTGCATTGACACTATTCTTTAAGAGCTGCTGTGCAGCCAACATTATGTACCAGTTATCAATGTAAAGCTGCTTTGACACAATCTGCATTGTAAAAAGCGCTATATAAATAAAGGTGACTTGACTTGACTTGACTGAGCAATGCGATAGATGCTGATATTACTTATGGACCATATATGAATGCTGTGATAGGCGTCGTATTCCTATAGGTAGATGTGGATCAGATGAGAGTCAGCTGATGCGAGCTTGACTGATGTGACCTGCCAAAACTAACACTACACTTGATTTATTTTTAACTTAAAGTTGAATGTTTTTAGTAAGAACTTTGTGTTGAAGTTGATCAGATTTGTTTACAATAAATTTAGTGTAGTTGAATGCACATAATAGTCAAACTGCCAAAAGTTACTTGACTAAGCAGCTTTATTGAGGGAAAACACATCAAGGCAGAGACTAAAGGTTTGGTTGTGAGCTGACTGCTGGGGCTGTAGACAGATAAATGGTGTTTTGAATTAGATTATTTTATTGGGGAGCTTTTTAGGTGAATGAGTTTGAGTGGCCTGTGATTGGTGGTTCACCATTTGATGTAATGTACTCGATGTAATGTGCTGGAGTTGAACTATCGTAGTTCATTTCAACTATCGAAGTTTTTTTTTTTTTGCCTAATAAGAGTCATGCTAAGCTTCACAAGTAAATGCAGAGAATTTTTGAATTTATGATTTCTTTTTATAAGCTTATGTGGTGTATTATTAAAATGGAAATTGGGCATTAATATTGCACATAGTGAACCTAAGGAAATTTAAAATTCACAACCTTTTTTGTGTGTTTGAACAATCTTTTGTATATCTTTATTTTACTTTCACATTTTTATGTACTTTTACAGCCATAGGAATCTTTATGGATATATTGTTTTAAGTCATATGAGAGGAGTTCTCAATACCCTTTTCAATGTTCAAGTATTTCTGGGCAGTTTCCACAAGTTGTATCTCAGATCTGTTGCTTGACAAGAAAAAGTTAATCTGTAGCCTTTTCCTGTCTGTGTTCTTTTACAAGCATCAATGATATTTAGTATTTAAGTGATGCAAACTCTCCTTTAAAACTGATCAGGGAGTCTGCCATTTTAACGGCTTTCTCAATCGCAAAATCCTTCCAGTGCACTGAAACGCTCGCTGCCTAAAAAGTCCCACAGTGCACCGTGAAAACCAGGGAGCATTAATGTTCCCTTAACAGAAGTTCTGAAGCGTGAAACCTAAATCATGTGAGCCAACTCTCAACACAGAGTGACACATGATAGCTGTTTTTTAAAATACAAAACATTACTTGATTATATTTCAACATAAATATACATTGCTAGACAGGTAATGAACAATCTAGCTAACCTTTATAATTTATTTACTACTGAAATGTTGCATGCATATGTAACAAGCAAAGTATCACAATATACATTCAATAACAATAAAAAAAATAATGATATCAGTTCTGCTGTTGTTCATAAATACCAGTAATGATGTTGTACAATGAGGACGTTGTCATGTCTACACGATTTTGTCTACACAATAAACTGATTCACAACCTAGGAAGCTAGGGAGCTGATTGAGATGCACCCTGACTGGTTGATTACACACCATTCTGACATTAAACTGCCTTTAGTCATGTTAGGTTAGGATTATGGCTGAAGTGGATACTGTTTGTATCCATTGTTTCATAGGACCATAAGACACATTTTAAACATTAAAAAAAAATTCACAATTCTTTGAAATATTGTTATATTTCACAATGTTACTGTTTTTATTGTATATGAGAGAGTTCTTTCAAACACATTAAAAAATCTTACCAACTCCAAACTTTTCATCAGTTGTATATATTGTAGCCTGTGCTGTGCTGCACAAGCACATCTACCGTGTGGTGCAGGTTTCATGTGTGGTTTCGATAACTTACAGCAATGGAGGACTCACGGCTTAACTCATGTCAAATGTGGTAAGACTTATCAGTTTTATGGACGTTGCCATCTTTGATATAAATCAAGCATCGCGTTAGTTCAGGCAGGCCACGTCAGTCAAGATTGCACCAGCTGACAGTCAGCTGTTTCATGACGTGTACCAATCCAGTTGTGACACCTATCACAGCGGTTCATTTAAATCCCTATTCATTCTGCCTCTCTCTATTGCTTAGCTGCACACTGCATTTAACTCCCTCCTCCACCCCCAACTCCACCTATCTGGATTCTTTAATCTGTTGTCTGTTTACGACTGTCTTTTGCATACAGCAATTTTATTTATCATCCTTCCCTGTGTATTTAGCTGTTTACAACACTAATGTAATTGTGACTGTAATTATGTATGTACCGGTATGTATGATACTGGATCTGTTCCGTACCCCAAGGGGGGTTTGACTTGCTGCTCTCCCCGCTCTGTCCAAGCAGGGCTGCATGGACGGGTGTGTGGAGTTTTCCCAGAACAGATCCATACCGCCAACACTAACTGTATGCATTCATCATTATAATAAATATACATTTGACGAAAGTGGCCTGACTGAACTTTGGTTACTGTGGTTATGGTTACTGGTAAGATAATACGGGCTTGACTCCCGTTGCATGTTCATTCAAGATGCTAAGTGCTAAGTTGCAGTTTGAACATTTCAAGACTCACCTGTAACAAGAGGTTGTCAATCCCAAAAACTGACAGTGTAAATGTAGCCTTTATGTATGATTATTATGTAGCCTTTATGTAGATTATCACAAACATGCAAACAAGAAGCATTCATGTTATTTTTTCCAACTGAAAACAAGAAAAAGAAATAAGCAAATTGTGTTACATTATGTCTGAATGCTAGACGCTCTAAGTTGTTTTCACTGGAAGTTCGACCGCTGTGCTACAAAAAGCTGACAGAGACACTGAAGTAAATAGTTGTTGCTAAGGAAATAATACACCGTAGATTGTAGACGCATTGGTGTAAACTGGTAGGTTACACTCTGTGTAAACTGGACACGAATGGCACGACGTCACATCAAAAGCACATTAATTATTATAATCAGTGATTCTGTCTACACTGGGTGCCAAGAGTAAACGGATACCCCAGTGTATTTGACCCACTCCGTGCGCTTGCGTTACCGACAACAGAACAAAATGTACTTGGAACATATGCTTTGATGTGTTCAATGACACGGCAGTGTAGACACGTTAGAATGCTGCTTTTTTTGCAAGTACTGTAGTTATAAGTTTCAGCTCGGAAATCTTTGGCGTATACTCGCCTTAAAACAAACACCCCCCAACAACATCTAAATGCCCCTTTTGAAAAAATTGCTTCCAGTGCCCCAGATATTCGCTGAACGCCCACGTAAAAAAAACACAAAAAAACAAACCTAGAACCTGACAGCGTTGTTGATGGCTCCGGGCTTGATGATGATGATGCTGTGAGGGAGGTTCACTTAAGGATCATGATTCTAATGTTTCATGGTCACTACAAAATAATGTGACAATGCGAATCTGTGCAAATAACTTACAACAGTTGATCTGCCACATCCCGTAGCAAACTCCAATCTCTGTTGCTAGTTAGATCTGATACTTCTACATGAGTTCTCAACCAGTAATGTACTGGACCTACGCTGTCGGAGATGGAGCCACAGGGAGAAGCAGCTGAGGTGAAGACAGGGTGCCGGAGGACTGAAGCATGGAGCGACAAGGCAGACAAGTGCAGGAGCGAGGCCTGCACTACGTTCACTACGTCAACAGTTCAAATTGTTAAATAAATTCATTATTTTTGTTTTGTTTTTGCACACAAAAAGTATTCTCGTCGCTTCATAACATTAGGTTGAACAACTGTAGTCACGTGGACTATTTGAAGGATGTCTTGAATACCTTTCTGGACCTCAAATGGTGCAATGACATTGCTGCCTATGTGTGGTTCAGATACACTCGAATTTCATCAAAAATATCTTAATTTGTGTTCTGAAGATGAACGAAGGTCTTACGGGTTTGGGATGACATGAGGGTGAGTACTTATTGACAGAAATTTCATTTTTGGGTGAACTTACCCTTTAATGCAAAGAGTTGCTCCTAACGACAAAATTCCAAGAAAATTCTTGGAAAGTGGGCGTTTCCTCTTAAAATTAAAGAAAAAATCCTAGTTAAGGAAAAAGTAATTCAGAAAGCATCTTAACCCTCAAAAGAGGTCTTAAGGTCCAAAATTGTTAGGAATACAGAAGAGGACCTTTAAGAGGCTTAAGAGTTTCTTTAGCAGTGGAGAAAATGGACGAAACGTGAAGCGGGAGAAGAAATGTGTTGCACACAATGCATGATATAGAGTTAATAAGACACTACATATTCCGGTTCATGCAGGGATCATGTTTGTGGCCAATGTTATTAGAGACACGCTAAAATCTCAGACAAAGCACAAAAATGGCACAGCACCAGAAATTTATGTAATCACTACATTAACAGATTTGGCAACTAGAAAATGCAACTATGCAGCAGTGAAGATTTAGGTCTGTCACAACCTTTATAACAATTACAGCAATTTCAGAACCTCTTATTGTGTCGCTGTTCATTTCCTATCAAATACGTTAAGTACAACATTAACAGCATGGTAAATAAAAACTAAAGAATATATATACATACACTATATTGCCAAAAGTATTGGGACACCCCTCCAAATCATTGAATTCAGGCGTTCCAATCACTTCCATGGCCACAGGTTTATAAAATCAAGCATCTAGGCATGCAGACTGCTTCTACAAACATTTGTGAAGGAATGGGTCGCTCTCAGGAGCTCAGTGAATTCAAGTGTGGTACCGTGATAGGTTGCCACCTGTGCAATAAGTCCATTCAAGTCAAGTCAAGTCACCTTTATTTATATAGCGCTTTTTACAATGTAGATTGTGTCAAAGCAGCTTTACATTGATAACTGGTACATAATTTGGCTGCACAGCAGCTCTTAAAGAATAGTGTCAATGCAGGCAGATCAAATGTCTTATCAAATGTCAAGTCAAATGTCAAGTGTCCCCAACTAAGCAAGCCAAAGGTGACAGCGGCAAGGAACCCAAACTCCAACAGGTGACATCAGGTGGCAAACAAGTGGCAAATAGGTGTTAAAATGGAGAAAAGAAAAAAAAACCTTGGGAGAAACCAGGTTTAGTCGGGGGGCCAGTTCTCCTCAGGCGAACAGTGCTTTGTTACGATTCAGGTTGCTATCATAAGTCCGATAGGATCGCAACATTCAAAGTATTTATTTCAGATTCATCCAGTTGAGGATCGTATTCATCACGCCGGTATGGACGGTTGTTGAGGAACTGTGCCACTGGTTGTCGTGTTGTTGAGGCCTTCACGATGAATGATCTAGTGGACTCAATCTCTGCTGATACTTCAGGGCTGCGTTGTGGTCGTGTCAAGGCGCCGGTCCTTGGTCTCACCTGGATATGGCCCTGATCCGGTTGACTACGGTAAACCTTGGGATAAACAGAAAGACTAATATTAGCGTAGATGCCATTCTTCTTCTGATGTAACGAGTACATCTGGTGTTATAGGAAGTGTTCCCGGTTCCGGCTGACCTAATTATGCAGCCTAATAATCCTTTAACGGATCTGAAAATACAAATTAATAATGTGTTATGTGTATGCCAGGTTAAAGAGATGCGTTTTTAGTCTAGATTTAAACTGATAGAGTGTGTCTGCATCCCGAACAATGCTAGGAAGATTGTTCCAGAGTTTAGGTGCCAAATAGGAGAAGGATCTACCGCCTACAGTTGATTTTGATATTCTAGGTATTATCAGCTGGCCTGAATTCTGAGATCGCAATAGACGTGAAGGACAATAATGCTTTAAGAGCTCACTCAGGTACTGGGGAGCTAAACCATTTAGTGCTTTGTAAGTAATTAGCAAGATTTTAAAATCTATACGGTGTTTAACAGGAAGCCAATGCAGTGTTGACAGAACTGGGCTAATATGGTCATACTTCCTAGTTCTAGTAAGAACTCTAGCTGCTGCATTTTGTACGAGCTGTAGTTTATTTATCAAGCGGGAGGAACAACCACCCAGTAGAGCGTTACAGTAATCTAGCCTTGAGGTCATGAACGCATGAACTAACTGTTCTGCATTTTTCATTGAGAGCATATGTCGTAGTTTAGATATATTTTTAAGATGGAAGAATGCGGTTTTACAGATGCTAGTAACATGGCCTTCAAATGAAAGATTGGTATCAAAGAGCACACCCAGGTTCCTAACTGACGACGAAGACTTAACAGAGCAGCCATCAAGTGTTAGACAGTATTCTAGGTTATTGCGTGAAGAAGTTTTCGGTCCAAAAATTAGAATCTCTGTTTTTTCTGAATTTAGTAGTAGGAAATTACTGGTCATCCAGTTTTTTATATCAGCTATACATTCTGTTAATTTAGCGAATTGGTAAGTTTCGTCAGGGCGCGAAGAGATATAGAGCTGAGTATCATCAGCGTAACAATGAAAACTAACGCCATGCTTCCTAATGATATCTCCCAAGGGTAGCATGTACAGAGTGAAAAGCAACGGTCCTAGTACTGAGCCTTGCGGTACTCCATATTTAACTTGTGATTGATATGACATCTCATCGTTTACTACTACAAACTGATAACGGTCAGATAAGTATGATTTGAACCATGCCAATGCAATTCCACTAATGCCAACATAGTTTTCGAGTCTATTTAGAAGAATATTGTGATCAATAGTGTCAAATGCAGCACTAAGATCCAGTAACACTAATAGAGAGATACAACCACGATCTGATGATAAGAGCAAATCATTAGTAACTCTAATGAGAGCAGTCTCAGTACTATGGTACGGTCTAAATCCTGACTGGAAATCCTCACAGATACTATTTCTTTCTAAAAAGGAACATAGTTGTGATGAAACTGCCTTTTCTAGTATTTTTGACAGAAAAGTGAGATTTGAAATCGGCCTGTAATTGACTAATTCTCTAGGATCAAGTTGTGGTTTTTTAATAAGAGGTTTAATAATAGCCAGCTTAAAAGATTTTGGTACGTATCCTTGTGATAAAGATGAATTGACGATATTAAGAAGAGGATCTATGACCTCTGGAAGCATCTCTTTCAATAGCTTAGTCGGTATAGGGTCTAACATACATGTTGTTGATTTTGATGATTTAACAAATTTAGACAATTCTTCCTCTCCTAAAGCAGTAAATGAATTACATTTTTCCTCAGGGACATTACAATGCGCTGTCTGACACGATACTGTAGTAGAGGGTTGCATGGTTATAATTTTTTCTCTAATATTATCAATCTTGCAAGTAAAGAAGTTCATAAAGTCATTACTGCTGTGCTCTTTGGAAACATCAGAAGTTGAAGCTTTATTTCTTGTTAATTTAGCCACTGTATCAAATAAATACCTAGGGTTGTGTTTATTTTCTTCTAAAAGTTTTGAAAAATAGGCAGATTTTTAAGGCCTTTACTCAATCATTCTCTCTTTCCACGAAATGCGAAATACTTCTAGTTTTGTTTTCTTCCAGCTGCGCTCCATTTTTCTGGCTGCTACCTTTAGGGCCCGAGTGTGCTCATTGTACCATGGCATTGGATTAATTACCTTAATCTTTTTTAAATGCAAAGGAGCAACTGAGTCTAATGTGCTGGAAAAGACAGAGGCAATAGTTTCTGTTGCAACATCGAGGTCTTCTAAGATGTCTCGTATGCTAAGGCGATTAAACTGATCAGGAAGATTATTTATAAAGCGATTTTTAGTGGTAGAAGTGATGGTTCTACCATATTTATGACAAGAGGCAGTTTAGCCGCCTTGACTAAATGTAGTATACACGAGACTAGATAATGAAATTTAGAATAGATTCATGAAATTTCCTCACTACTAAATATTCCATAGTCAACTGTTAATGGTATTATAACAAAGTGGAAGCAATTAGGAACAACAGCAATTCAACCATGAACTGGTAGGCTACGTAAAATCACAGAGCGGGGTCAGCGCATGCTGAGGCGCACAGTGTGCAGAAGTCGCCAACTTTCTGCAGAGTCAGTTGCTACAGACCTCCAAACTTCGTGTGGCCTTCAGATTAGCTCAAGAACAGTGGGTAGAGAGCTTCATGGAATGGGTTTCCATGGCCTAGCAGCTGCATCCAAGCCTTACATCACCAAGTGCAATGTAAAGCGTCGGATGCTGTGGTGTAAAGCACGCCGAGACGTGTTCTCTGGAGTGACAAATCACTCTTCTCTTGTCTGGCAATCTGATGGACTAGTCTGGGTTTGGCGGTTAAAAAGGCTTCTTCTTCAATCTTTTCTCAGAGTCCAGCGAGGAGAGGATCTTCACGCTGAAGGAGAAAGATTCTGAAGCCTATGGTGAGATTTGCCCGTTCATATAGACGGATAGCCCCGCCCATTTCGGTGGGCTGTAGCTCCATAGGTTTGTGCATTTTCACTGCATGATTCAATGAGACCTCAGTATTTCGAAGAAAAAGGAGTTTTCCCAAAGTGTCAAATACGATGCAATACGAGTGAATCGTATTGATAGGGAATAAAGTGAATTGAGTTGAGTTCCCTTTCGCATCTTCTTGCGCTTAAATATTTAAATTGGCAAGGCTCAAACTTTCGTGACGATGCAGCACTGCCCCATCAACTGTCCTGAGTGTCATTCACATTTATTCAAGTTCATGTTCTCACAACTCTTACACCGTTTCATATACTCCCCAGCGCCAATTTTTACATGCATTTGGCCAAAATATGTTCAGTCTGAATGCAATGATAGAATGTCCTACCTTACTGTCAACCTATGTATTTCCATACCTCCGCTCACCCTGCTCGCACAGACATCATGTCATCAGCGTGTTCCATGAGGATGCAGAGGCTGCTGGAAGTAGGTCATCCAGGATACTTTTTGCCTACTCTTTTATGAGTACTGTGAATTCGGACATACTTCTTTTGTCACCTTATGTCGCTTTTTTCACCTATTATATAGTAGGGAAGTATGCGATTTCGGATGCAGCCACAGAGCACCTCCAATGGACAGCAGCCACATTTAAGCTTATGCTGCGTTCACGCCATGTCGTAATAACCATAATTAAGAGATGGCAACCTGTGACATTCTACTCAGAGTTGTTCACATTCTCAGACTTGATTTTATGCATTTCTATGGCCACACTATCAATATCGAAATTAATCTGCAGCTGTCTGGTGGTACAAGTCAGCACACCATAGCTTTAAGGCTATTTTCAATCAACATTTAGCATTAGTACCGCTCTTTCCATTTCTGAGCACCGATGGTGTAAGGACCCTTTTGTAATTGCTCGGTCAATTCTTCTTCTTCTCCGAAATGAATCGCATTTTTGAGGCCCTAAACTGGCTCGAAAACTCATGAAACTTTGCACACACATCAGAAGTGGTGAAAATGTATGTCTGATATGGGTTTCAGAATTAGGTGTGGCAAAATGGCTCGATAGCGCCACCTACAAAATTTCAATTAAGCGCCCTTCTTTTCACATACAAGTATGAAAATCGGTAGACACATGTAACTGCCCAATACTTACAAAAAAAAAGTCCCTGGGAGCAAAATCTGAAAACCCAACAGGAAGTGAGATATTTTGAATTTTCTCTGCAAAATCTTTGCAGTTTTTGCCATTTCCAGATGTTGTACTTAAACTCCTCCTAGAGATTATATCAGATAAACATCATATTTGGTCAGTCTAATCTAAAGTTCTTTGCAACGTTAAAATGCATAGATCTTGAGTTTTTGCTAAAGGGTGTGTCTGTGATGGCCTGACAAAATTTGATGTTTCGCCATGTGTAAAGGACCATTTAAAATACTGTTATTTATTTTCTTAATGTAAAAAGCAAGCATGAATTGGGTTATGAAATATTGATGTTTGTGTAATTTATTAATATGATGAACTTTGTATTTGAATGTCTATTGCTATACCTCGTGTGTGTGTGTGATCAGAAACTCGTTAACATTTGCGCTGAAATTGTCCTTCTCAGACGCCATAGTGATCAGGTGGTCTAATGAGCTTAATAAGATGTTAGTATGTTAGACGCTGATTGTTTGTTTGAGCCTATACTTTTAACACAGATTTTATACTTTGCATCATTGGAATTGAATTGGACATACGTTGATGTTGACGAAAGGATTATCATATTTGGTTTGCACTCCTTGGAGAGCGTAGCGAGGTATGTTGATTAATGAATGTATCAATGAAAGTTCGTTGTAACGTCATATTTGTGATGCTTATCTGATGTGTTTATTTGAATATGAATTGTTTTTTTTTGTTTTGTTTTTTATATATAGTTTTCACGGTGCTGTGATTCGTTGCATGGTATACGGAATAAAGTTGCTGTTTGAATACATCGCGTTGTCATGCATGGTGAATTAAAAGAAACGTCACGCATCAGTTGAGGCTCTCGGATCCAAGGGGTTGTTACACCATGAAACAGGAAGTTGTTGTAACTAGGGCATACAATGTCCGATCTGCCCCAAACTTTACATGTTTGATAAGAGTCCGGGCCTGAAGACATCTACATGCCAATATTCAGTTACAGTCATAGCACCACCTGCGGGCAACTGGAAATGTCATGTTGTACACTGTGATTACAGGGTTTCCGCGGGTCTTAAAAAGTTTTAATTTGACCTCCTACAATTTAAAGCCTTAAAAATTTCTTAAATTGGAGCAGAAAGTCTTAAATTCAATATCATGGCATTAAATTAGGGCCATGTGATTTCCACAATGCGGAAAACAGGTACGGAATCGCAGAATCCATTCATAAAAAATGGAATTTACTGTATAATGTGGAATGTCATGGAATTTGTCACCTTTTGGATGCATAAATCAAAAATAGGACTGACAGGGCTCGACATTGCCACTTGTGCGCTTGTCCGGGACAAGAGGATTTTTGAAGGATCAAGTGAAAGAGAATTTTAATTACCTGACCGGACATAGCCTGATTAATAACACACACACACAGAAAGAAAAAAACCTATGGAATCACCAAAACATGAGAATGATTCTGCATTAATTTAGTGTAAGTGGCAATTGATGGTGGATAATAATAATATACTGTATAATGTACTGATGGTAACAAGGTTGCGCTGTTGAGGCTCGCGCATCCAGTGTGCAGCACACACAAAGAAACTCAATTAACATACTCTGTTAAAAAATTTTAGAAAGCAGGGTTTTTATATTTATTACTTACATATGATACAATTAAACAACATCACACGACCAAGAGTGCTGTCTTCCGGAATACCATCACGATTGAAAATATGACACTGATTTCATACAACAGTTCCATAAACAAGTTTAGTCACTTACATTTTAGATGCAATATTGACTGTTTTTGTTCTGTTTCAGCAGCAAAAATAGTTCCAAACAAAGATTACAGCAGAACCGTAGCGCATCTCACGGTAGCACTCAGCCGTGTTTCATTACTGAATGATTCAGCCATTTGAACGAATCGTTTGAATGAATGACTCAATGACTCGCTCATTAAAATGGTCAATTGCCGCCACCTACTGTCGATTTAGTTTTTTTTGTTTATAATTTTTCCTCCAACATTTCTTATTTTTATTTTCAAAAAATATTTAAAACAATATCATAACATTATTTAATGCAGTTGTAATTTTTCAGAGTGTATATATGATTTACTTTGATTGGTTACAGCCCTACAGTGTCTTATTATTCAAATTAAATTCATTGATCAAATTTAAGGATTTAAAATGAAAGATGAAGCATATATTTAATAAGATTAGGGGAAAAAAGTGCCCTTGAGATAAATAAGTCAGGCATACAATGTCCAACCTGCCCCAAACTTCACCCTTGATAAGAGTCCTGGCCTGATGTAATTTACATGTAAATATTCAGTTAGTTATAGCACCACCTGTTGGCAACAGGAAATGGCATGCTTTACACTGTAATTCACTCCCTGAAACACATTTTAATATGCCACGAAGTACCAAACAAGTTAGAAACACGTTAAATCATGCAACACTTGGCTAAGTGCTAATATATATGCGATTAACAGCACAAAACAGGAAGTTGTTGTAACTCAAGAATACAAATTCACATATTTGAGAAGATTGCTGCCCTGACAATATTCAATTATAGTAATAGCGCCACCCATTGGCAACAGGAAGTGTTGTGTTTAACACAGCTGTGATGCACTAATAGCAACATACTAAAATATGCAATTGAGCTCTAAACATGCTACAAACATTCTAAAACATGCTAGCAACACTTAGCTGAGTGCTAAAGCATGCTATTATTGTCATGAAAGAGGAAGTTGTTGTAACTTAAAGTGCATATTGCAGGTTAAACATTTTTTTCGAGATGAATATATAACCTTGTACAAAAATACCATATAAAAAGGTACTGCAGGGTTTAAAAATGTTTTGCAGGGCATAAGGGCATGAATTTAGTAGATAAAGTGACGGTCTCTATAAAAACCGCTTTTTTTTCAGCGTCGCGTCATTTTACGTCACTCAAGGGAGTCGCTCGCCGAGCTCTGTGTTGATTCAGTGCAGAGTAGGTTGATATTCAGTAACAGCGGTCGTGAATCAGTGTGTTTTCGGTAGTTTTTGTATTCTATTTATCATCGAAATGGTAAATTATTGTGTTTGTGGAGGCTGCACAAACTCCAGCCTGTCAGGACATCGAGTCCAGAGGTTTAATATCCAGAAAAAGGACGCTGCTATCTTCCTTGCCGGGGTGTGTTTTGTGCAGGTGAAGAGACGGGACTTCACTTCTGCATCTGCTTCGAAAAACACGTTCATTATAGACCGGAGGATTATCATCCTGGCGATATGATGGAGTTCAACATTGTAATATTACTGTAAAATGATTATATTAAATGAATAAACTTACACACGCGATTCCTCTTCACCGTTTTTACTTGAATCAATTTCAACACTGATGAATACAAATTATGTTGACAAATTCATACAGTCTCACACTCACACAAAACAGTTTTGAATTATGTGCTGGTAATGTACTCCAATTTCATTCATGCCATGTATATAAACTTGACTGTAAACGTATAGCTATACATTAAAGTTACACAACTACATAATCATGGCGTCATATGCATCCCCACACAGTGATCGGCACGGAATAAACTCTTAACACAGAATGAAAGAATAAAGGATAACATTACAAGAAACACATACAGTAACACTGCATGTTCGGCCTCCGGCGGGAGACATGATCACAGATCCGTCAGAGAGATGAAACGTGAATGGTGCACCGTAAGTCTTGTTTTTTTATCATTTTTTTTTTTTTTACATTTGTTAACTAACGTTACCAAATCAGTCGTGATGAGAAACCGCTATATCACGTAACGTTAGTGTGGACGGATATTAAGGAAGTTTATTAGTTTCTGTTATTAGTAATCAATAACGTTACTCCTAGATGACCAATAGCTTTGCTTTTGCCTGATTCATAATAATCTGTACAATATTGTGATCTGATATGTAACTGTTACATATCGTTTGCTAACGTGTATAGGCTATCTATAAGCGAACACCGGTCTCTGCGCTGTTCTCCACTGGTTCTCCTCACACAACAGCTCAATTTGTCTCTTTTGACCGTTAATCTGTCTAATTCTGGCCTGTCCTGCTCTCTTGACCACATAGCAGGCTAATTGTATGGCTGTGGTTCGTTATACGAGTATGAATAAACATTTACAATTTCCTCAGCGTCCGAACTGTCATTGAGATCCATTGTTTTCCTATTGTTTATATTGATCGCGCTCCCTTCAGTTACGTCACTTCCGATTTGGCATTTTTCAGATGCGGAAGTAAAATTCTCTCACAAAAAACGACTCCAGAAGCCTAATTAGCGTATTTATACTTTTTTTTTCAAGAAAATCTATTTCATACATTATTTTTCTATACATTGAATCACTGAAGCTCTAACCTGCAATATGCCCTTTAAGCATACAATGCCTCAAACTTCACATTTCATAAGTACCCTGAAGACATCTACACACTAAAATGTAATTATAGTTATATCACCACCAGCTAGTAGCAGGAAGTGTGGCAAATATAAATGACTGACGTAGTCCTCCTATATTTATATACTTAAATGCATATTGCTCACCGTGCTCTGTTTTTCTAAAGCCATCGGGTTGTGGTGGCATGGATGCGAGGGCCCTTTCATCGCTGCTTGTAGCTTTAATTGGCTGTTGTGATTTCAGATTTTTTGCTGTTTTTTTGTTTTGTTTTTTCCAGAATTGCTGTTGTATTTTCTGATTGGTACATTTTTTTGCACTTCAAAGCCACCATAGTAGGCACACAAATATTAATAAAGCATTATAAGTCTCTGTGTTCAAAAAATCAATTAATTAAAATTTCTAACTCAACACAAAAAGTAAATCGCAAGTTGACGTAGCCACTGTAAAGGCTATACTTCTGCGTCGAGTGTACGCCGTAGCAACGGCGTAGGTTGTGCGTAGCACGCATAGCCTACGACTAGCCTGACGCACCTCTTCAAATATGTAACAACGCGTCAATTCTACGCGGACCGAAAGCGCTCTGATTGGTCTGCTAGAACCCCTCCCTCGGGTCAAAAAACTGGCGCGGTGCACTCGCCCTTACAAAAATAACCTACAGGAATCCTGCAGGATTTTCATTTTTTCTGCAGGTATCCTGCAGGAATTATAAAATCCTGCAGGGTTTTTCACTTTTACTGCACAGCAGTCCTGCAGGAATTATAAAATCCTGCAGGATTTTTTAAAAAATCTGCAGGAATTATAAAATCCTGCAGGNGGTTATTTTTGTAAGGGCGGAGAAGAGCGAGCACTTTCAACTTCACTATGAATGAAAAAACACTCTGTTTCAGGGGACACATAGGCAAACTGCAACAAAAGTCATTACCTATTTGCCGCTCCTCTGTTGTTTCTATTTGTAAGCTTCTCTGACAACGTACATGACGAGGTGCTTCTTCTTCGGCTTTTGTTTTGATACTCAACATGACCGCGGACACTGCCTCCTAGTGGTCTGCATGCACGTCGGCGCGGACAACGACGCAGAAGTATAAATGAAAACAGACGCATAGCCTACGGCGCAGAGGCTCTTGCGTAGGTCCGACGCTGAAGTATAAATCTATGAGGTGTGGTTTTTATGAGGTGTGGTTTTGGTATTTAGCTTGCTAACTAAGCAATCAGTCGTGTCGATCGTCGTGTACCTTGCCGTGAGCAGAAGCCGTGACCAATGACGTGTGATAAGGAACGTGACACGTTCGTCGCCCCCTTTCTCGCCTGAGAAGCCGCGTGAGAAGCTACGTGACGTCTGCGCGTCTGAAGTAACATTTGCCAGTTGTTATTTTGTAAATTGTCCGAAGTTCTGTAAATTAGTATGTTTGGTTTGTTTTGAGAAAAAAGAAAAAAAAACACATTTAACATTTAAGCACCTCAAAATCACTTAATATTTCTCCATTCCTAATTTTGTTTAAATATGTTGACAAAAACATAACCTACACTATGAGCAAATCAATGAACTGACATTAAAAGATGTGCTATTGCTTAACTTGAAAATAATGTCCTAAAATGATAACCAGAGACAAATAATCAACACATCTCTCCTGTCATAAACACTACTGCTAAGATAATGACAGCATTATCCAAGTAAAACATGTTGTTTCAGAGTTTTGTCCCCATATAAACCCTTTATAAGAAAAGTGCATGATACATTAAAGACAGTTAAATTACAAGACCAAATTCGAAATTAAAAGATTAATTCAGAGTGCAAGCAATGACCTATTATCAATTAAACACTTTAATCATGTAATAGTTTAATAGAAATCATAATAGCCTAAAATACTGGAAAAAGGAATACACAGAACAAACTGTCATATATTAGTTAAGACAGCATATTAAAAGAAATAAAATAATTATTCTTGGGATAAGCATTTAACTTATGTCAATGTACAGGAAACTATTTCCAGAACATGGTTAAATAAATTTAATGGTTATACATTAAAAAGTATGGAAGATAAGCTTAAAAATAGTATAGAAGGAAAATAAGCTTGAAATATTCCTTATCCTGTGGCTCCCTCTATTGGACCTCTATTTCAGGTGAACCTCTTTCAGATTAAATGCTAATCGTTAAGAAATGCTGTTAGCTTCCCGAGCATCAATAACTGTATTTTTCTTCGATGAGTCTGAGACTCCCGGCCTGAGATTGTGTCCCAGACGGCAATAAATAGTTTGTGAATATTTGTATACTAATGGCTTAAACAGGTGGAAAATTGATTGCAGTTCTGTGAATGTTTTCACATATATTTATAGTAAACTTACAAAAAACATTTATAGGCTACTAATCGAAATAAACCGGAATNNAAAAAAAAAAAAAAAAAAAAAAAAACTTAAAACGTAAACTAGAAATGTTGCCTTGTCATTCATTTCATCCCACCCCCCAGCCTAACACTTCCGGTCTTAGAATTAAACGAAATAACAGTGGATAGTATAAATGTGTACAGTTGAAATGTATACAGGTTTGGATTAACCTGCGGGACAGTAAATGATAACAGAAGTTTCTTTTTTGGGTGAATTTTCCCTTCAATTTTTGTAATTTAAGGAAGGCTGTAAGTGAAAAAAGTCTGTGTATTCAGATGTGAATAATAATTATACAGGTTTTCTTTTACATGTATAAAAACAAAATAACTCCCACTGGAAATTCATACATGATTGTTAGTATTGCATTCCTATTAGTGTTGCATCCTTTTCAAGGGGCATTTAATCATGTTTGACTTTCCAGTGCGAGTTAAATCTTTTTTTGGACAATTTGACCTATAAAAGAAAACTTACTCAACTCTTCACACCTGAATATATTAACTTCCAGTCATGTTAACAATTATATTTTACTTATAAATGATTAAATACAGAATTAATAGTAAAGATTGATGTGGTTTGGAATCAATAAAATTTGCTTTGAAAAAAACATGATTAAAATATAAACTTGCATAGAAATTATGCATATTCAGTATGTTTTTACAGTACAGAAGGGACGAACATAGTGAGATAACAGTAGATGGAGTTTATTGAAACCAGTATGGCGAAACAGCAGTGCAGGTGAGTGATATGTGCAGGAATGATGATACTTGAAGTGATCGGTGGTGATAGAGTCCTTTTCTGGTTGCAGATGGATAGAGACTTGGAATGATTTGAGTTTGGGATTGCTGGAGACAAGGAGCACTCACACATAGATGAGGAATCACACAAGGAGAACAGGAGATGCTGGAGACAGGTAAGTAGATCACACAGAGTCCTTAAGGTAAGCATACAGGTAAGTATAATGCAAACGAGACCGGACAATGTGGTGGTGTGTGTGAGTGTTCTTTATGCTGGAGGTGATGAGGTGCAGGTGTCGGTGATCAGTACGGTGACTGGGTGCGCTGTGATTGGTGGACGGTGGAGCCTGACATTTCTGTGACATATGTAGTGTATGTAAAATTGTGCTTTACTGTTTATATAATATATATATGTGTGTGTGTATGTATTTGATGTTGTAAGGCTTGATTTTCCTGCTAAACGAAAACTGAGATCAAGCATCCTGCAATAAAGCAATAAAATTTGCCTAGAGAAGAAGATCTCAAAGAAGTAGCAATTGACAACACCTTGCCCTAACCCCAAAAGGACAACGCTTCCCCCACCATACACACACACACAAACACACCTTCCCTTCCCCCTGACTGAAAGTTATTCAAAACATATAATGTAACTTGTGTATCTATTGTTTTTCCCTTTCATGTTTGGTATCATTTTAAAAGTCTCAGTGCGATTGGTAAAATGGTCTCAGTTTCACAGCAGTCACTAGAATTATGAAGAAGATGGAAAACTAAGGAAAATTCTGTCCTCTTTTTGGGTGGTGTCTCTTCTCCTCTCCCCCAAAACAGGTATTGGTGTAATAAACATTTACGATCCTTTTGTTCTGGTCCTGGTATAAAAGGTAAAGAGCAAAGCAGCCAGGGGGGATCTTCTGGAGCCAGAGGCCCCCACAGAGATGGGTGAATGTCTGAAGACATTCACACATCTCTGTGTGTATATGCATTTCAACTGATGTTATGCATTCACTATTTCTGAATTGGCTTTTAATTGTCTAATTGTAATGTAATTGGCATGATATATTTTTACTTGACAAATAAAATGTTATATTTGATTTACTCTGGATTCTTCTGAAATCATTATGACCGGTAGATTATTGGAGTCCGTTATTTCCGTAAATCTGCGTCAGGGCAGGTCAAACTAGAGAGCCCCAGGAAAGGAGCATATGGGCACATCATGGGACTTTTTGAGTTTGTCTGTTATTGACTTAGCAAGTTGCAGTATCGTGACTAAGAGAACTGTATTTTTGTATGAACAAGCATGTGGCGGTTCGACTCAAATGCATTAGTAAACTCTGCACCCTCTGACTAAGAATCATAAACTGGCGAATTTATGTCCGTGAGAACGCAGTCGGCCGATGCGAAATTCTCTAAGCGATAATGGGTCCGTAATGAAAGAATAATTGAAAATAAGAGATACCCAGATAATCAAATATCTAAATTAATACATAACAAATGATTAATTTCTAATTGGAGACACAACCTAAGATTAAGAATCATTTGAAATTGGAGTCAGATTAAACGAGTGAAATTAAGTGAACTTCACAGTGACGCTGAAAAGGCATACACGCGTTAACCTTCGCCCAACGCCATCGGACTCCGTTTTTGGGCCGATGGGGGGTTCCTTACAATGTAATAGCATTGACCAGTTCTTACTAAATTGTCCTCAATAAATAATAATGCTGAGTACTATATTTAAATCTTTCTTTTATTGTTAAATTTAAAACTTTATTTTATTAGAAACAAACTTTGATTAATAATTTTTTTTTTACATGTTTTTGTATTATATTTTTATATCTTATGAAAGGGTCAACCCAACCCTCCTTCCACCCAACCCCCATTCCCAAACCCCAACAACAACACCAACCCCCATTCCCACCCCAACCACAACCCCAATGAAAAAACATTGTGGTGTAGAACTTATGCAACTCCAAAAATTGGAGACTGAATGATGCCAGACTCCATCCAGAATTTAAATTCGGAGAAAGTCTTGTGGATTGGTAGTCGAACAACTACACTGCATGTGTTTGCCTCTGGTAGAGGCTTGGAAGTATTGGAGAGTGGATGTAAAAACTCCAGACTTGGCTGCACTGGAAATCCAAGTGGAGGAATCCTGGAAAGTCCAGAAGCAAAAATCAAAATGTCCTCCAGTTGAAGCTGTGCACATTCTCCCTCTAGGAAAAAACATCAACATTTATATTTATCAAGCAAATGCATTTAGCCCAAGTGACCTACGAATGAGCAAAGAATAGCAATTTTTCACTAGTAGACCTACAGTTTTATTTTGAAGTCAGTTAATCTCCTTACCATAGGTTTTTTTTTTATCATATATGGAACAGTTTTATGGCTTCCAAATAAACTCCTAACAGCAAAATTACATGAAAGGCTATGGATATTGTAAGAAATTGTAGTCTGCCTCGACCCAGATTCCACTCCAAAGTATATTTTAGAATGAGCTCATCCCCAAAATAGCTTAATTATCATAGAGAAGAAAGTCAACTGGTATATTGTTTATGTACCATTTGGTTGATCAAATCCTGAACAAATGGTAATCAGCTGTAGAATGGGAATGGGTGTGTGACACAGAGAACCATCTCAGACAATGAGGTGTTAACTTAATTAACATACAGACCACAGCTGGTAAAACATGAGAAACTACATTTACAAGAAGAGTGGTAAACTGTAACAGGATAAAAGGTTTGAGATTTGGATGTTCTGGGTTCTGGGTTCATTACAACTCCAATGAACCCAAGGTGCTACGTGTATTTTGTCACTGCTACGCTGCAATAAACTTCTTCATCAAGATCTTCAAAGTCCTCATCATTTTTTCTTACAATATAAACGTAGGTCTATTTTAAAGCACCTTCATTATACAACTACTATTAAAAACTGCTACTAATAATAATAATTATTACCCAGTGACCCCAAAACAAAATTATGTAACAATCCCCAATTTAGAATTCAGTGCTGTTAGAGTTAACGTACCTTCTATGTCAATTAACCAGTCTCTCCAATAACAAAGCACCCTGCTTTCTTCTCTTCGCCGACTGCTTCCAACTAAAGAAAGTACAGGCTGGAAGAGGTTGATTAATTCCTGAGCACTTATCATCTTTGTGTTTTCGAGAAAAAGGCCTTTGAAATGTTCAGGATGCGCTTGAATGGCCTCAGCCAGTTTGAGGGTGCTCAGCCCTTCCATGAATCTGGAAAATGTAACATTACATGCAAGTTTTAAAATCAGGGATGCTAAGGTGAAAAAAGATGAGAACATTGCACGGGGCGGGGGCATGCTGCTCACATAATTTTTTAAAAGGTTATTTGCTTTACATGTTCATATGTAGCTACTTACAGGGTAATGAACAAAAAACGTAAAAATCCCTTAAATGTTCCAAACTGTAATTTTTCTTGCAAAAAATTAACATATTATTGCAACATTTGATCAAAATTCCTCATTTGGTTAAAATCTCATGTTATAAATAATGCTATTATGCAGGACACCTTTATAAGACCCCCCCATACCCCCCATTAAACAGTTCCTCATTGGATCTATGCAAATCCCATAAGTGACATATTTTGATCTCAAAAAGGTGAGTTCTCACATAAAGGTATGGAGTTTGCATCTATGTAAAATCTAAAGCCTATATATCAGCACTCACTTCACTCACAAAGAAAAATACAATGGGTCTCATTAACTAATAACTGCGTATACTACTCATAATTGTACCCACATTTGAATTTCAAAACTTTTGTCCTAATTCATAACGCACACATATACGTGTATGATATATGTTCCATTAAATTTTTCGTAAATTTATAAGTTAATGAATCACAACTTGTTTGTGGAACATTTTTGTACTGAATTATTGCACAAATTCATGCATACCATGCTTAGTGAAGGAGACCCAGTGTTTGTCATCACTTACTCTTGATATGCGGAATGTACTCGTCCATCAACATATTGATGGACTGAGTTGTTTATGAGACTGTCCCTCTCATCCATGGATGAGATGTGCCGCATTGTGCCCAAGACTGTAAGAATATCAGAAGCCTGGAGAATCGCCTCTCTAGCTTGCACAATGGTCTGTGCATCTTGTATCTAAGTTAAAAAACAAACAAACAAAATTTAGTAGCAATTAATGCTCGGCAATATGGGCAAAAAAAGCATATATCTGTATTTTTGGGCAAAATAGTGATATATTGTATATATCTCTGTATTTTTATTATTATTATTTTTTACATTTGTAGCATTTTTCTAGTTGCATTTAGGGGAAAAAATCTGTATTTTTAAAAAAATTCAAAGTGATATTACATGTTCTGTGTAATGTTGTACTACAAACAATATTCACATTGAAAGCTATTAAAACCAATATAGTGAATCTAATCATGTTATATATGTGCAAAAAAGGAAAAATTACATTACATACTAATACTGTAACATTACAATCTAAAAATAATGTTTTGAAAGCAGAAGTTAATTTCACAAAACTAAAAATGAAAATAAAATCCAAGGAGTAATTAGCTTAACCATATATTTTGATTACCCCATTTCAAGAGTCACTTTACATTTAATGCTATACATTTCATTGAATGTTTTAAGTTCATGCATATGGCACATATGTTGTTTAACAACAAACATTTTAGCCAAATGTATATTTTAGTTTGAATTACAGCGATCCTATTCTATTGCGCTCTAGCTGCGTTTGTTAATGGAAGTCTATAAAGTTTGAAATATGGAAATATTTGTATGACTTTTTACCATTTACAGATGGAGAATATATCTGTGGAATCTAAGTTATGCGCTATGGAAAAAAACACATTACAAAAGCATTAAACAGCACAAATATCTGTCAGTACATGAATCTGTCAGACTGATGGGGTAAGCCGTTTTAAACTATAAGTGTTAACTATCTTAGTCTTACTTGTTATTTTTAAAGCCCTTATTATCAAGCATGTCTCATGTTAAAAAAAATTTATTATGCATTTTCCCTGCAGCAGCTCACTCTGCTTCACTTTTTTTTCAGCTCGTATCAAACTGCTAACGGT
>RJVU01054669.1:2130847-2141875 GCA_003731715.1 Anabarilius grahami
TACATTGTACAAATTCAGAATAATGCCCAGCCCTTCGGCTTGCTTAGTTGGGGAAACTTGACATTTGACTTAGGGCTGCACGAAAAATGGTCAAACTGATAATCACGATTATTTTTGCTCAAAATTGTAATCACGATTATTCTATCAAAAGAATAATGTAATTATGGCTATTTTGCAAGTTCTTAACCAACCTACACTTCACCCAAAGGCCTGTAGGTGGCACAAAGACTTAATTTAACCAACTATGATAACTTCGTTAGATGGTAAATCAATACAAAACATGGTTTTGGTGAGCGCTTTGTAATATGTATTCACATTAGATTTTAAAGCAACACAATTCGTTTGCAAATAAGACAAACCAGATTCAAATTGCCCGGCAAATTCGTAAAGCAAAGAACGATCATCTCTAGCTGATCAACATTATGAAAACTGGTAAAATCTTTAGGAACTTCAAAAGATAAAACATCAAAACTCCAAATATTACTTCCAATATTTCCAAATTATGTTCATTTTCATAGAGCGGGCCAATATCGTGACGATTATTTAAAATCAATCGAGAGAAGCAGATATCGTTATCGTGATTAAAATATGATTAATCGTGCAGCCCGAATAAGTTAATTTGTCTTGACATTTGATATTCAACAGTATTCTTGACATTTATTCAACAGTGCTTTTGATCTGCCTGCACTGACACTATTCTTTAAGAGGAAAAATGATATACCAATTATCAATGTAAAGTTGCTTTGACACAATCTACATTGTAAAAAGCGCTATATAAATAAAGGTGACTTGACTTGACAATATACATTTTATGTATAGAAACACATTTTTTTGCCACCATAATGTCCTTACCTCTTTCAGTCTTCCATAAACATGCTGGTCTCCAACATCTGAAAGTGTAGCAGGGCCTGAGGCTTTTCCAGATATCCTACTATACAATCTTTCTGTGAAAAAATGTGGAGCAACCCCACCATGGATAAGGCATACAGCGATCATCTTTCCAATAGTTTTATAGAGGCCTGTATGCAGAGCTACAACACAGAAGGGGAAAAAGGATTAGTGTGTACTACAGTGTTAAGATAAGTTCCATATATGGCTTTAGTAAATATGCATGTATATTCCAATTAAACCCAAGTGATAAATTGGTTATGGCTGCACAAATTACTTTATTATTTCATTTTGGTTCAGTGCTGTAAATGCATACCATTCACATCCAATGTTAAATTTTTTTGGTTCTCTGGTCCCTCAAATATTTGACATCTCCTTATGTCCGTCAGCAGGAGACGCAGAAATTCACGCAATGGCCCCCCATCATCCACTGCTCCCTCTCCTCGGCCATCGTCATCCATGAAGATAACACTTATCTTCTTCTTAGGATCAAATCTCCCACGACCAAAGGCACGCAGAGCACAGTTCATGACATCAGATCTGCAGACGTTTATCATGTTGGCAGTTGAGCTCGATTCGAAGTCACATTGAGACACAAGTTGTTGCAGAGGCGAGACCTCAACCCTGAAGCAAAGTTAAGAAAAACTAAATGTAAGTCAAGTTTTGGATTTACTTGACGTTGTTGATCCAGGACTGTCTGTCTATCTGCCTGTCTATTAAAGGGATACTCCACTTTAAAATGAAAATTCTGTCATCATATACTCGCCCTCATGTTGTTTCAAACCTGTATGAATTTCTTTCTTCTGCTGAACAGAAAGGAAGATATTTAGAAGAATGTTAGTAACCAGACAGTTTCTGGTCCCATTGACTTCCATAGTATATATTTTTTCCTACTATGGAAGTCAATGGGACCAGAAACTGTCTGGTTACTAACATTCTTCTAAATATCTTCCTTTCTGTTCAGCAGAAGAAAGAAATTCATACAGGTTTGAAACAACATGAGGGCGAGTATATGATGACAGAATTTTCATTTTAAAGTGGAGTATCCCTTTAAGTGGTGAGTACAAGTTATATTTTTCTGGGTCACTATGTATATGTGGAAAGGGCAGATTAAGACACAAAAACAGTGTTTACAAAAGAGTCTAGCCATTTCTCTTTACCCCCGTGTACACGTAAGATGCTTTTTCTACAGCCAAGGTGATATGACGTCATAAATATAAATCCATAATTCTCTCGCCATTGGCTTATATATTATATATAATCCAGCCAATCTAGCCATCTCCATTGACTTCTTATAGCATGAGGCTGCCTCCTCATCATTTCTGGCTCATTAAAAAAAAACAGAACAATGTCTAAAAGCTGCTATGAGACAGTGCACACGCACCTGTCATTTTGCTTCAAAATACATTGTGTATTACTGTCACAATCGCTGTGGGGTTTTTCAAGCATACAATGATTGGCAGCTATATTCACAGGGAAGAGCCAGTATATTTTTAAATATTAGTCTGATAGTGTTTTGTTGAAAAAATAAAATCACATACACCTGGGATGGATTAAGTAAGTCATGGGATATTTTTCCATTTTTGTGTGAACTAACCATCTAAGGGTTAAACTGTTTTAACACCTTCCTGCCAATCAGAATAGAGTATTCATACAGTCCATGATATAAGTAAAATTAAACAAAGAACAACAATAGAAGCCACTTACATGATTTCAGAACCATCCTGAAGTTCTGGGTCATCTTGTTCAATGTCATTGCCAGGCATTATGCTAATGTAGCTGGTTTCATTTTCAGAATCCATTATGTCATCTTGGATGACATCACTGTGGTTGGAGACAAGGTCATCTTGGATGACATCACTGTGGTTGGAGACAAGGTCATCTTGGATGACATCACTGTGGTTGGAGTATTGGCCTCAGAAGGATCTGATGTTTGCAAAAGTGGATTTTTCTGCAGACAATTGGCCTGAAATATTATATAAAAGATTTCATTAGCATTTATCAAGGGTGACATTTTTCTGTTAATTCCTTTGAAAACACATTGTGTACGATACCTGAAAAGAAGGCAGTTCATCAAGTCTGAACATTGTAAATGTACATTTTAAATATTTTTCAACATTGACACAATCCCTGTCTGTGTTCACCTGTGTCTCCACTGTTTGTGCACCTCATGTTTCCGTGCTACTCAGCTCACCTGTTATTTGCCATGGACACTAATTCAAGCTACATGCTACAGTGCATAAATGTTTACGAATGTTTACCAGTTTAATAATTGCGAAACCTGTGAGAATTATGCACTATACCCTTTTTGGGGACATTTAACGGCATACAGTGACAGCATGACCGGCAAACTCGATGTCAGCTTGCACATCTTTAAAACAATAGTTATATATATATGCTATGAATCACATTGCACGCCCCTAAGGACATAAAGAATGAACTTGAAATAAAGTTGAATAATTCAGTAATAATAATTGAATAATATAATAATAAAATTTTAATTAAATAATGCTAAATAGAGAGTTTAATCTGACAATGTCAAGTCAAGTCACCTTTATTTATATAGCGCTTTTTACAATGCAGATTGTGTCAAAGCAGCTTTACATTGATAACTGGTACATAATTTTGGCTGCACAGCAGCTCTTAAAGAATAGTGTCAATGCAGGCAGATCAAAGCACTGCTGAATATCAAATGACATACTAAACAATTTTTAAGTCAGGGTCATTTAAATTTTAAGACCTCTCATTTTTTAAAATAAGACTTTAAGGATCCACAATAATACTGTTTTAAGCTTCAACAATACAGAACAATACAGAAATTAAAAAAAAATATATATATATCCTGGAGTTATGAACTCTTATTGCCAATTGGAATTTACTTACCTCTACATCCACCATGTCCATCCATCGAACATGGATGTTTGATGGAGAAGTGAAGCAATGATCTAGTAAAGTTCCTGAAATTGTGTTGGTTATTGATATTGCAGATGTAGCCTCTCTAATAGAAAAATACTCAGTGGCTGAGTTATGTGACCCCACAAAGTCAAACAGAACCTGAAAATCAGAAAAACATAAATTTATGCAGTGCTAGAATTCAGAACAGTTGAGAAGTGGCAAGTAGGTGGCGGTATGTCTTAATGCAGGAGTCACAAACTAATTTGTTCATACACTAATGAAGTGGCAGTGTTTATGAATGAATTGTTGAATCAATAACTTTCACAAATTATTTGTTTAAAGCTGCAGATTCATTCACGAAACACTGTTGTGTCTGTTGCAGATCTGCTGTTTCTTTTGTTAGAACTATTATTTTGTTGCAAAACAGTAAATACTGACAGTACTATGAAGAACATTACTTGATATTAATCATTTGTTGAATTATTCTACAAAATGAATGTCACATTTACAAACGTGTGGCTATTTGTATTTGCATTCTTGTTCATGTCATATAATAGTATCAACATTAAATCAAGAACTCACAAGAGTTATGTTCTGTATCAAAAACTTGATTCTTAAATTGATTTCTATTATTTTTGTTACACAAACACATCTGATCTTTTGCTGCCTGCCATGATATTTGCCTGTTTTTTTGGATTACTCTTTGCCTTGTCTCTCCTGATCCTGTTTGCTGGTGTTTGACTTCCTGCTTGTTTGACCACGCTCTTTTAGTGATTCACATATCATAAATGCAGGGAGATCAGGCTGACAGATACACGAAGGGTGCGATTTGTTGGGGGTTGGGTGGCATACACATAAATTATCTACATGTAAATTATTAGGCTACATAGATTATGTCAGCTGGAACCAGGAACAATTCCCATAACACCTGATGTAATTGCTACATCTTAAGAAGGATGGCGTATAAGCTAATATTACTATCTCTCTCTGTTTATCCAGAGGTTTGTCGGGACGCAGCCCCAACTATCCCCTGTGAAGGCCTTCTTCCCTTTCTGTTCCCTATGTATATATATATCATTATCAAAATTGTTCCAATTCCCATACATTAATGGACATGACTAATTTTTCTGTATTATGTGGACCAGACAAGTAATTTAGCAAATATCAACTTGTAAAAAGACCAAGAGTCTGCACACATATACATTCAAACACATAAATGAATTACAAGAATGCATTAAAGGTCTTCGGTTTTCAGTAGGAAAGGTGTCATTTAAGCGTCTCCTAAGTTAATAATTAACAATTGAAGATATTGGTTCCAAAAAGTGATTAAAAAAATTGGAGATTCTGCCAAAATCAGTATCTAGGTTGGTATCGAAAAGTTGTTTATTTTTGCATAAAATGTTATATCAGTCATACTTTTCTGTCATGTTTTGTCTATTTCTTTCCAAAACGCAACAAACACCAGTCTACCTTCTTTGCAGAATGCGATATATCTGCTCAACCAATCACAGCGCACCATTCCAGGCACTGCAAACGGTAATGGCAGCACTCTGAATATACCTGAATATTATTTTCTATTACTCTGAATTTTATTTTTTTATTTTAAACATCTGAAAACAATATGATTGTCAAATTCTGCACTGTCAGACAAGGATTTATCAGCTATATTTTACTTTGTCAAACCAATATAGCGACACCCCTGGGTAGTAGCAATCAATTCCAATGTACTTGGCAAGTGTGCTTATTTTAACCGTGCGGTGGCAGCAGATACTTTTAATCAGTAATGACCAACGGACACAATTATTATTTAACAGCCTTACCTGCATTTCATCTAATACTTTAAACCGTCTAATTTTTATTGTGCCATCCGGGAAAGTAAATTTCAATGGTATGCCTTCAGCTGGTTCTTCAGTTCTCCTCACGAGTCTTTCCTCTATTATCTAAGACACATAAAAGTTAGTTGGAAAAAAACTGTTAGAAACTGCATGCAATTTTTAAAAGGAGTGTCTTCTTGAGTACAGGTAAGCTGAAAGCACCTTTAAGCGCCTTTCTTCGTATTGGGACATTTCTTGTCTCATCTGATCCTGCCAATAGTGAACACTATCAGGATCCATCAAGAATATTTTACACATACAAATACTTATCAATTTTAAAAGACATACCTTTTCCTGATCAGTTCTCAATGATTGCTCATACTCTAGGTCTTGTTGTCTCCTTATAGCTCGCCACTCCTGCAAAGACATTTATAGACATTTATAATATTTTCTGTAGTAATGTGAGTTATTTAAAAATGTCCTTATATTACATTTAAGTATTGTTACAATACTTGAAAAATGTGGTTAAGAGAATTTCTATTGTTAATGTTCATAGAAAAAATTGAATGTCATGTTATCATATTATTTTCAGATTCATTTGAGAAAGTAGGCTTGCCCCCTAATAGTCAGCTATTTACTAGTCAGCTAGAAAGAGGCTTAGTCTGAAAAAAAAATATTAGTTGGTTAGTTGACGTGAAAAAAACTTGTAGCAAAGTCACACAGTCCATAAGAAACAGATGGTTAACAGCAGCTCCTTGTATTTACATTACATTAGGCAGGAAATACAAGCATTTGCCTACTGTATATTAAACACTCATTATGATTTAGTATTTATTCTCCTCAGTATATATTTAAGTAATTAAATGAAATTAGTTGACTAATGGCTTAACTCAACAACTAATAGTTGACTAGAAAATCTTTAGTTGGGGCAGCCCTATTAGAAACTGAAAGAACTTCAGTTGCTTCAGTTACCTCTAAATCATTTGTTGTTTCAGGTTCATCTGTGATTGCTGGATGTAGTGGCATGTTGTGTGTCTGCATAGACATCATAAAAATCTCAGTGAATTTAAAGACAACTTTTTCACATTATGAAACTAAACAACCTACGTAAAATTTGTATGCAATCAGGATTTAGCTACATGCTTCTGTACTGTTACTATATAGAACAAGAAAGTTATTCTTCTTGACCAGAAGAATATTCATTCCAAAGAGTTAATTTTAAAAGACATTTTTATATAGGCTATATTATATACACACACATTCAGCATACATATTATATATTGCAAACCCCTACTTTAATCACATTATTACCATTCTGTCTAAAGCACTCATTTTCTTGGTTGTACATGGATGAAGTGTACTGTTATAACAACTTCATGAAGGAACTGTGTGAGATTATTCAGAAGTTCTCACTTTACTAGCTTAACTATTTCAAGATATGTCATTGTGCTGTCTCTGTTGAGTACCATACTCAAATATACTGTAGTTACAGGAGCACTGAAATGTTTTTTTTTCATGAAGTTTATGAATAGTCAAACTGATGTTCTTACCATTTCAATAGCATCATCGTCAAGGGGGGATTTCCTTGTAATGACTCATCACTTTCAGCTATCACCTTCACACAAACAAGCAGACAATCATAATTGTAATAAAAAGTAATGACTCCAATAAAACAGATGGTCAAGAGTAAGCATTTGTTAAAAAAGTACATATACATGGAGTATGGATTTGCCTCTGAAAAAATAAAAGCAAAAACACAATTCATGGTCTAACCATTTCAGCAGGGCTATCATCAAAGGCATAATGGCTTCCTGACGAATTATCACCGTCAATGATGACCTTTACATGGAGAGAATTGTATAAATTGTAATGGTAACAACAGTCATACGTCATGACAGACGTAACATGACACTGTCATTATTTTTACGCCAGCTAGAGGGCGCATGACTTTAAATCGTAAATATATGTCGTAATAAAAAAAAAATGTATTGCGATTTTTTTATTTGTCCTTTTTGGGAGGACAGTCTGGTAGACAAACATAACATATGCACTTTGCCCTAAACAATTATATCAACAATCATGTAATTTATGTTCTTACCACTTTCTCAGCACCACAATTGTCATCATCATTATGATGACCAAGTATGGAATCATCACTTTCATTGTTGACCTACATATGAACAGGCAAACAAACAAATTTACAAAATGTTGTAACTTAATTCACAACAGGTCAGAAACAAGTATTAGATATGGTAAGATGTGGATATGCATTGCCTCTGGGCACAGTATATGTTTAAAACCCAAGAAACAGAACATGTTTAGCAAAATACTGAAATGTGTTGAAAATGACCCACATTGATGAAATTGATTAAGAGTCAAATTCATTTTCTTACCATTTCAGTAGTGTCATCATCAATGGGATTATGTCCTTGCACTGAGTCCTGATTTTCATTAATTACCTTTACATTAATATTCAGACAAACAAAATATATTCATATTGTTAATGCAAAGTAACAATCAACAATAAAGGTTAAATGCTCCCATAAAAAGGCGAATGAATGAGTAATGAAAATTCATGACTTAATTGCCCTATTACAGTCAGGGTGTCCTTCATGTTCACTCTTAACTTTATATTTACTGTAGGTCATACAAAAAAAGTATACAATAACTGTTTGAAAATGCATTAATAAGTATGTCTTTAAACGGTTACATCTTAATTCAAGACATGGCTACATATGTTTCCTCACCAATCCACCGTCTGTTGTTGCAGAGACAGTGTCAGTGTATGCCTAAAATTCGAAAAAACACCAAATATTTTAAACCAAATGTCATAATGAATCTCTTTTGACTAATTAGTATGCACAGTCCACCCATTACTTACAATTAGTTACTTACCAATGAAACTGTGTTACCTTCGTTGTTTTTTAAAGGCTGCTGTAAATTGTATTTAAACAATACTTGATATGAATAAAAAAAAGAGATGATTGCTTTTTGTACTTATATAACATTAGTGAGCTTACACTTGGCCGGAGGTAGAGGGCAGACCTCCCCAGCACTCCACTGGTTCGTATTGCTTTAGGTGTCCCCTCAGTCAGTTGGACTACCACACGGTGTCTATTAACTTTGCACAAGTCAAATGACTTGTTCTTTAGTTCAGGGTATTCCTCCTCTATAAATGTTTTAAACTGGTCCTCAGTCAAGCTTTGAGGGACCAGAACACTTCTAACTGGATCAGCTGCAAAGAAAATAATAACAATTTTAAATAAAATGAACAAAAGGGCCCTGCAATTGATACTTATATGCATTTTTTTCTTTTGAATTGCTACACTGAAAAGTTAGCCATAGTGTCAATTTACAGTTTACTTGTACAGTCTTTGCACAATAAGTATGAAACTTTCATATGCATTATTCCAGATTTGTCAGCCTACAAATTCCTCAAGCACAGAAACCACTAAAAGGGGAGGGGGGATAATTAGCAAAACAATACATAAAAGGAGTCTCCAAGCAGGATGACAAAGCAGCATGGACGTCTATGGACGAGTCATAAACCTCTGGAATTTCATCAAAAATATCTTATATTGTGTTCTGAAGATGAATGAAGGTCTTACATCTTTGTAACAACATGAGGGTGAGAAATTAATTAGGGATGCACCAATACCATTTTTTAATGACCGAGTACAAGCACTGATATATTTTTTTCTGTTACTCGCTGATGCCCATAGCCTTCATTTATTTTTATTTTTTTTTGATGTGCCATTTTTCCAAGCACAACACACTGAGACTAATGAATGAAGTACAGCTTCTTTATTTTTACTCCATTGAATAAAGTAATAATTTTTATGCGCCTGTCACAAACTTCAAGCACAAATTTGACAATGTCCAATAAATTTCAAAAGGCATAATTACCCAAGTCATAATAATATTAACAATAATAAATATAGCTGCAAGCAGTAATTACGGGGCCAAGAAAAAAGTGGCACAACAAGCCAGCCAACATGCCTGGAAGTATTAGACCAGCTGCAACAGTGAAATATTAAAGCCCTATTAAGATTAGGTAAAAGAGCTGAACAATGATATACAGTCAATTATAAAGATTTACTGGTTCATCACTTTAGACCAATAGGTGGTGCTATGACCAAATTAATGTGGTATGGTCAGAGTTAGGTGACAATGACACTCTCTAAGGATATGACTCCAGTGAAAATAAGTCAACTAGATGAAAAGTTATATGCATATGAAAAAAAGCACTAGGTGGCACTGGTTCGAATCTTCCCATGCTCCTTCAGGGCCTTGTGCTGATGACCCATACCGAGTTTGGTAATGATACGATAATGCATTCATAAAATACAGCATTTTTGCACAAAATTTAAAATGTCCGATATGGCAAAATTGGATATCATTTGACTCAGCATGACCCTCTGAATCTAACGAGGCAAAAGTTATGCTTTTTGGACAAACCCATCAGAAGTTATAAGCAAAAATAGCCATTTTTGTATCTCCGGACCAGTAGGGGGCGCTGTGCCAAAACGCTGCATGTTGCCAAGTTTGGTCTGAATAGGATAAAGCATTACGGAGAAACAGCCCAGGTCTATTTTCGCAAGTGCAACGTACAGTTCGTTTGCGTGTTTTTCGAAAACGGAGTAATGGCCTATGAGGAGTTCGAAAAAGTAGGTTTTTCAGAAAATTCAAAATGGCGAAATAATTATGACGGAAAATGACGTCATAGGGTGCAATCAATTCTTGACCCAAGGAATCAGAGGAAAAAATAATTTTGTCTCTAACCCTTAAGGTTCAAAAGTTATTAACATAGACATGAGTGCAAATTTGGAAAGCTGGTGGCACTAAAGGGATTGAGTTATAGACTCCAAATTTGCTATGGAAACAGTTCAGACTGTCCTCTAACTGAGTGCTAAATTTCACAACTTTTTATCTTACGGTTCTATGGGCTGCCATAGACTTCAAGAGTGGAAGAATGTATTATTAGAATGTATTAAAGATGTATTATTACCCTTTTGAGTGTTGTATGCAACCATGTGTTCATGCAATAGTGCCATGCGCATAGTGTACGTCGCAGTCATGTCTGGATGCCTGTAATTATAAAAAGAACAATGCTTCTACAGGGACATCTACATTTACAAAGACAGACATCTACAAACAACAAAACACTACAAACTACAGCTACAGTATTATGTCAGTAGACTTGCAAAAACTAAATAATGCTACATACACAGAGTACATATTTTTAAGACTTACAGTGGGGTGCGGTCCAACTGTGTTGCCGAAGGTCTAAAACAAAATAAAATAATATTTATATATAATGTACATTGCAATATGAGTGCAGCTGTTGTACACATCAACAGTATGTTTTTCACACAGAAACTGCAGTTCCAATATATCAGAAAATAAGAGATTATATTTATGTACAGTACAT
>RJVU01054790.1:0-23544 GCA_003731715.1 Anabarilius grahami
CAAAAACTTTTCCAATTGTCTATGAAACCTATATTATTCTGCGGACACCGCTTAGACAACCAGCCATTGAGTGATGATAATCTGCTAACTATCTCATCACTCCTACGAACAGGAAGGTGCGAGAGTTTCTATGTGTTGGGAATTATCTGACTTCTGTAACATGAGGCAGCTAGCAGACGGTCGGTTTAGCCAGTCTGTCTGCTTCCTGTCCTGGGCCTCAGTTTGTCATGTTTCAGCTCTAAGACTATGTGCCATATTACTAGAGAGAAGAGCAGCACCATCCCGAGAATACCATCTCTTTTCAACAGTTCAGGTCTGCCTGAGACTGATAACAAGTTAACAAGCTAGCGAGATGCAAACGCGTTGTAACAGCGATTTAGATTCAAAGATCACAAGCTTGCGACGTCAGATTAATGTGGTAGGCAATAATAATAATATAACCAACAATGAATTAAAGTAAGAGATTCAATAAAAGTAAGAGAAAACAAAGCTATACGGAGACGCAAAACACCAGCAGAGAGGCAGAGGCAGCCTCTCGTCTCCTATAAACACCCTGTAGATTATGGTAATGTCATATTTTAAAATAAGCACTTTTTAACGAGGCTGAGTTGAAAATGTTCTCTAACCTTGTAATCAAAAATAGAATATACATTTCTTTGTTGCAAATTTACAGAAAATGCCATTGAGATGTTAAAGGGATAATTAACCCAAAAATAAAAATATATATTATTTACGCACCCTCAAGTTGTTCCAAACCTGTATAAATGTATTTGTTCTGTTCAACACAAAAGAAGATATTCTAAAGAATGTGGGAAACTGAACCGTTCTGGGGCACCATTGACTTCCATATTAGTCCCAAAGCAACCTGGTTACAAACATTCTTCAAAATATCTTCTTTGTTCAACAGAAACTTGAGGGTGATATTGCTTCCTTTAATATTGCTTGTCAACTGAAAACAAAGTTTCCCCATTTGTATTACAGTTAATAAAACCTTTAAAAACAAACAACATTAATTATACATTAATTTCTCTTAATAAAAAGTAAATTGAGTAAGACAGTGTAAAAGGTGCAAGTGTGGATTAGTAATCTGGCCCCCTGGTATCAAGGAGAAAAAATTTTGGCCCTTGTCAATATCGCAGTTACCCATCCCTGCACTATGGTAAACACGTTCGCGCAACAGTTTAGCCAAATACGAGACTTTCACTTCCCCCAGAATTCATCTCACTTCTGCAGACTACTCAAGCCAGTGTTCAGCTAAAATAATGCAATTCATCTTTTGTTTCTTATGGCTGGCCAGACTCAGAGTTCAGCCCAATGCTGTTTCACACAATGATGTTAAAAACAGCCAGACCCAGAACCAAAACAGAAGTGATAGATCTGGCCCAAACTTGCACAATCTGGAATAATATCCTCAAAACATTTTACAAATGTTGTTTTGGTAATGTTACTCCTTTATTATGGAACATTGTGGCAATATTGTATAGAATATTCTCCATTCTTACATAAACCAAGCTAACCATGTCTTGAACACTGAGGGGACTTTTCTTTCTTCTTTTTTCTTTAAATAAAGCTTAAAGAAACAAAACAGTGAAGGAAATTGTTGCTAATACAATGCTATATCAGTTATGTACAATAACAATTGAAGATTTCAGATGCAAAAGCCTTTAAGTGCCATTTAAAATTTTCATATAAAAAGAGCATGTTTATCAAGCTTATTACACTTTAATGGCAATGAAAAGGACCTATTAATTGCCATTAAAGTGAAATTTACTGAACCACTTGCACGGGCTTTTGCATCTGAAGTCTTCAATTGTAGGAGAAAAAAAAACATTAAAATGTGCAGAAATTAATTTCAGTAGTAGCCTACATTGAGAACTCAAGTTTAATAATACAATATAATGTTAGTTCTGAGATTCTTTAATTTAGGGAATAAATAATAGTGAATATTTATAAAAAATTTGTGAATATTTACAACTTTGAATAATCTGTTACCTCAATAACATCCTCAAAACATCCTTGAAATGTTGCAAGTGAAATGTTCTAGATTTGTTAATACGTCACATTAGAAGAACATTTTACACAGAACATTTCATCACTTCGAACCTCAGTGATGTTCTTATAGCGTTTTCCTAATGTTGCTGGGAGAATGTTCTTTATGTGTTTTATTGAAACATTGTGTGAATGTTATATTTACAACATTATATAATATGTTACCTCAACAACTTCCTCAAAACATCCTCAAAATGTTCAGGTAAAATGTTCTATCTTGGTTAATACGTCACATTAGAAGAACATTTAATAGAGAACATTTCATCACCTCGAACCTCAGTGATGTTCTTATAGCGTTTTCCTAATGTTGCTGGGAGAATGTTCTTTATGTGTTTTATTGAAACATTGTGTGAATGTTATATTTACAACATTATATAATATGTTACCTCAACAACATCCTCAAAACATCCTCAAAATGTTCAGGTGAAATGTTCTAGATTTGTTAATACGTCACATTAGAAGAACGTTTTATACAGAACATTTCATCACCTCAAACCTCAGTCATGTTCTTATAGCGTTTTTCCTAATGTTGCTGAGAGAATGTTCTTTATGTGTTTTATTGAAACATTGTGTGAATGTTTTATTGACAACATTATATAATGTTACCTCAACAACATCCTCCAAACATCCTCAAAATGTTGCAGGTAAAATGTTCTAGATTTGTTTGCACTTAACATTATAGGAACATTTTCTGAAATTAAAAACATTCTTAAAACATTTTTTGAACATTACATTCAAATGTTTTCTTTAAAACATTGAAAAACCTTTACTGAATGTTAGCCAAAGTTCTGAGAACGTTCCCTGCTAGCTGGGAGGTCCCCTTTAATGTTAAAAGTTAATTGTTTTTAATTTTTTGTAAACAAATAGACCTTAAAAGTCAAGTCTCTCTCTCGCTCTCTCTCTCTCTCATCTTGATTACAAGTTTTCTCCTCTCTCTGTTAGAGGCAGCCCCTCCCTTATCTTTACTTCCTTGTTACAGTGCAGGTTTAATCACACACTCTTAAAACAATCACACACCCGGGTTTTCACTCACGCAGCATAAATTTCTCTATTACCTTTTCCTTAATTGTTTTGACTTATTAAGGGCTGTGTTTCCCTGTCTGGATCACAGCGCTTACAGTCTGGAAAGTGTCCAAATAAATGACAGAGACAATTTCTGGGAATGTTCTTAGTTTTTTCAACAGTTCTTTTACAATATTTTACATCCCCTTTATTATGTTGGATTTTAGTGTCGATTAAAAACGTCTCAGGTTATGTATGTAACCATGGTTCCATGAGAACAGGGAACGAGACACTGCCTTCAAAAACGCTATGGGAAACGCCATCACGTGAACTGGGGTCTGAAAGCAATTGTCAAATCTCACCAATCCTATTGGCCGGTGACAGCCTATGACGTAATCATAGCATGACCCGAAAGTATATAAGGAGCGCCTCGAGAACCAGTCAGTACCTTATCGTCTGAAGGGACTGTTCAGCAGGCAGCCCCGATGCATGGCTTGGAAATGCAGTGTCTGTTCTCAGGGAACCATGGTTACATACGTAACCTGAGACATTCCCTTTCGAGTGTTGAGTTCCCTTCCGAAAGGGAACTCAACACTGCATTCGAAAACGCTATGGGGAACGATATACCCATGCCGCCATGCTTGAGGGGTGTACATTCCAAAAATGGCTAGACAAACGTCAGAACTAGCAGCTTCAACTGAAATGCCAGAACCACTCCCTCTACGGGTCATACATAGGCTGTCAGTGACAACATTCCCTATGGCCAACAGCCCAAGCTATAAGCCTCAAAGAGGCCTTCCGCAAAAGGCCTACCAAGGCAGCTCAAAGGCTTCTGGAACCAAGATTTTTTCAAAGAAAAGAGGGTACCTTTAAGGGAATGTGGCCAGGGGGCCCGAAGGAACCCTAGCCAGTCACTTGTCAGGGGAACGTACTTGACCCTGATTTCCACCAGGGAGGCCGACCTGGTCTACTTTTACAGAAACCTAGTCTTAGCCAACAACCTGTCTGATCACAGAGTCTCAAATCACATTCTTCAGAGAAGATAACCAGTAAGAGTGACTGCAAAGAGGCGGTAACCATCTCAGACCAGAGCGTAGAGACGGGCATCCTTAGCACTTTTTTACCCTTACCAATGAGCGGAGTAACACTCTGCTCAATTCTAGGATCTACTCAGCAAGTGATTTTTTGCACTGAGGAGGCTGTGCACTCAAAAGGAGCCCCAACAAGGGGAGTACATTTACCAGCCTGGGGGCTGATCCTCAATAGGGAGGCCTCAGAGAGGCCTTCAACCACTGACCCGCTTAGGGAGCTAAGTACTATGCAGGACAACCCTCAAGTGAGGGGAGTACAGAGCTCAACCTAACAGATAAACCGTACTGTAGACACAGAATCATGGAGGCCCTGGAAGGGGCCTGCAACATGACACAAATTCTACGTTGTGTAGAAATACCTCAAAGCAGCCTTGCAAAAGGCCAACATGTGAAACTACATGCTCAATCTGCTTAAAGGGTCATGAAACCCCAGAACACATTTTTTGAGCTGTGAACAGTTATGTATAGGCTGCACATCATTGAAAATACTAAAGGTACTCATTAATTTTATTTATAATCTGAAATTAGTTATTTTTGCATTTTTCAGAGCGATTTCTGTCTTCCGGTTTGAAAAGCAAAGTTGGAGCAACGTCACAAAATCTGACGTCATCGTGTACTACTGGCAAGATCCGGAGTGCTGGTTGGCTCCAAGTATGGGCTGGTCGAACATGCTGACGTCAACAGTTTCTACATTTATTCATGACTTAAAGCTCATTCAATCCAATCACTGCACTGTAGTATGCATAAGATTATAATTGCGGTATTATGCATGAGGAAGTATCACTTCTCTTGCGTCTGTCTCTTGTCATTCAGAGACATATCGTTGGTGCTCGTGCACTTCAGTGCTACAACACAAAAATGCGCTTTCCTGAGACGCAACCAGAGAAAAAGCTTGGGTGCATGTGGATTGTTTTGCTGTGATCTACCAGCACAAATGGAAAATATGTTCGCATAAGACCGCTGTAACACAGTTCGTATATACGGGAAGAAGGAGGCGGGAACCGGCGAACGTTCAAACAAAACTTTAATATATAAATAAACCAACAAAACGAAAGTAATGCCGGCAGACCCTCGCGGATGTCTGCCGGCCACACAAACATAATATAACATAAAATAAAGTCCAGGCCTGGTCCTCTCTCGTCCTTCACTGTCGTCGCTCCTCCTTTTATGCGCCCGGAGCTCCTCCGTGAGAGACTCGAGGCCAGCGCGCCTCCCAGGTGGAGCTCATTATCTCTCGCGCCACCGGCCTCGCGCCGTTCTCTCACGGCTCTCGCCCGCCCTGGTCGCCACAACCGCATTACAGTGGAGAATTCAAATGTCACAAAAGTACTGTTCGTTCACCTCTGCATTCGGACACGTGAGCCGTATGTATATTTCCCCCAGCACAGCAAGCACATGAGTGTTGTTTGTATTTTGCCCGCAATGCGGTCAGAACTGGAGTTTGAACATGAACACATCAAAAATACAATTGTTATGATAGACACACGCTGTGACGGAACGGCTGCCTCTCCCTTATTGTCAGCGCCACCCCGTCTTTTAAATCGCCGCCCTTCACCAGGTTCCAGACTGGAGTGGGTGTGAGAGAGAGGAGCGGCGCTGAAACGACCAGGTCTGGCGGCGTGTGATGAGGCACACCTGAAGATAATGAAGCCTCGTCACCACCGCTGTTAAATGCTGAGCGCGCCTCTCCTCGGGAGACCGGTCTCTTTCCCCTGTGCATGCACGCTGGTGTCCTCTGGGGTCCAGGAAGGGAGGCGGAGGGACTCCCGCACCGCCACAGATGTGAGTCGCCGGACCCGCGGTTCGGAATGGAGAAGCCTGCGTAAATGCCGCCGACAGGTTAGGATACCGGGCCGCTATTCCCCTCAGTTATCATGGCTTAAAGAGGACAAGCCGCTGTGCCGAAGCCGCCGCCCCTTGCGCCTTGGACCGAAGAGAGAGAAGCACGTGCGACAGCCGGACCCCGCCCCTTACCTGGACCCCTCCTATCCGCCCACTGCCCTTCCTTCACGTTTCCCTGGCACAACGAGGACACCAGGTCCCTGTTTATTTGGACACTTTATTTTCTGTTTTGGGGGTTTTCTGTTTATTTGTTTTGAATAAAAGCCTCTCCGAGGCCTAACGCCACACCCACTGTGTCGTTTGCTCCTCCCGCCACAACGCGCATATGATTGGTTTCAGCACGGAGCTCCGCATTGTATTTAACAACACTAGCCACGTGGATCCTAGCTAATACAGAATAAAGTATCCCTGTTTAAAGTTTTTATAGACATATTTCACATATTCTCCTGCACCAAACATTAACCAGCACGGTGTATGCACACATATTTCATCAAGTCTTCTTCAAATGAATTATATGTGCAAACTGGACACTGATACAGTGGTGTAGCCTATATGAACGCGGTGACACTATTATTCTGATGAACAAAAGACTTAGAGAATGGATAAAAATTTAACTATGTCTTTATTCTTTCTTTGTTAAACTAAGTGTAGTTTATCACGAGACTGTAGTGCTCGTAAACGTAATGAAAGTATTATTAGCCCTTTTAAATATTCTTTCGCATTTCTCCCTTGTGCTTGGGAGTTTGTTGTCATTTTTCTCCGTGCTCATATATTAATATTCATTATTGTGTATAATGAGTGTGTTGTATGTCTCATGTTTCATTGGTTGTTTTTTCAATAACCACGCATAAACATTATTCCTTCAAAAATACAAACATGTACATCTCTCCCCTCTTCCCCCCCTCTACACTCCCACTTTTCCAGAGCTTTACACGCCCATTTTTACAGAGATTTTCCAGCTCAGAGGTGTGAATGACCAGGCTAAAACGGGGGTTTCATGACCCTTTAACCCTCTGGGGTCTGAGGATTTTTGGGGCCCTGGAGAAGTTTTGACATGCCCTGACATTTGTGCTTTTTTCAGTTGTTCATAAACATATAAATGACACTGTACAAAGTGTCATTACACTGTATTCAGCACAAACTAGGCTACCATAATATGTGAGGAACATGTATGTACATGTTTGTATTTTTGAAGGAATAATGTTTATGCGTGGTTATTGAAAAAACAAAAAACTTAAGTCACTGAAATAAGGCCAAAAAAAGTATATTATATCTGTGTTCATAAGGTTTCTGGGTATTGGAGGTTGTAGACTAGAGTTTTTGCTTCAGAATTATGTAAAAATTATGCTGCCTACTCCTTCATATAAAACAATATATTGATTTAGTTTTTGTAAGACACTTTTTGTCAAGCAAAACAGTATGCATGGAGGCGTGAATGATCGTGAATAATGGTTCATTCTCACCTGAGAAGACAAAAGAATTGAATAGCAATGAGCTGAAATGACTTGCATATTAATGAGCTCTTTCAGTCAGGTAGGCTGTGAAAAAAACCCTCTGTAATCATGTCTCAGCTCCATTTAAAATAATGGTATTCTATTATATTCTTTAAAATATAATGTATTTCTGTGATGCAAAGTGTCTGAACAATTATGTTACCTCTATGGCATTTCATATAGGCTTTTAGCTTAAAAGCATGCACATTTGGAGAAATATTGATGATTCTTATATGTTTATGTCAAATTTCTATACAGAGGAGTAATATTTATTCTATATTTTATTCTCATCACTATGAGTGCTGGATACTGTGTTTTTTAATTCATACTTGCAGCCGGAGGGCGCTCTGTACACCTTTAGTCCACAAATTATTCTAAAGAAGAAGAGGACATTTCAGGAATGGTGTTTTCAATTCATACTTGCAGCCGGAGGGCGCTCTGTACACCTTTAGTCCACAAATCCATATAAAGAAGAAGAGAACCAGGAACTAACTGCATGTCTTCTAGAGCTCCCTAACCATGGCTTTAACTTCCAGATAAACACTTTTCAAGATAATAAATACACAATTGAAACTATGTCTGCATGTATTGACTGAATTTGCCTCTGAATAGCGCTCCCTCCGTGGGCGTGGCCGCATTAGTGGATAATGAGCTGAATCACGGACTTCTGACATGGCTCTCTTCTCATACAGATTACATAAACACAGAAGGTTTGTTTTCGATTTGACTTACACGATTTAAAAGCTGACATCTCAACGTTTCTTTTGACATAAGTGTAATATTTTTGTCATTAGAATTCACTAAGTTACAGTTCATTTTCTGAGAACTATCAGATTGGAGTTCGTTCAGAGGGAGACGAGAGATCACGCATCATGTTAGTTTTCTTTATTTTACAAAAAGCACAACCTTTTGTTTTTACTCTGAGTGTACACAAATAAAAGAAGATATTCCACAGATTAAAATGGTGTATAACTCTTAATTATATGTGCAACATCGATGGAGTATTTTGAGTCTCTTTCACACTGGTAAGAAAAAAACCGCGATAGTATCGCCGGCGTGACCGTCAGACCTCAGAGTGTTAAAGAACACTCAGATGTGGGGGGGGAAGCTTAAAGGGCAGCCTGTGAACACCACACACCTAGAACAGCTTGCTTGCTGATAAGCGAGATCCCACAAACATGGAACTCGCTCAGAATGAACCGAGTTTAACTAGCAGATAAGACTGTAGAGTGCCCACATATTACAGTCTACCTCAACACATTCCAACAAGCAGTGTACTCAGTATAAAACACTTTTTACTCTTTAAGCAAGAGGAGTACAACTTACGCCATCGTGCTCAAGTGGTGGTCCAAACAGGACCTGCAACTTCAGAATGACACGGGCGTCAGCTATTGGCAGTATCTATGCTCTAAGGGAGCCAAATCTAAGAACCAAACTTTCCAGTGAGGTTAACTAGTTTAACTCAACCTGAGCTTAATTTTATCCACACATTCCACCAGGCAATATACTCATTAAAAAAACTTACGAGTACAAACTTACGCCATCGTGCTCTGAGGGAGGTCCAAACAGGGCCTGCGACTTCAGAATGACACGGGCGTCAACCTCTGGCAGTGCTAGTTTCCACGTGAGCAAACTCTAACTGAAACATCTACCAACAAGCCTTGTAATACAACAAGCTATTGTGCTCTGAAGGAGGCCCAAACGGAGCCATCTACTTCACACAACAGCTTGTGGCAGTGTTCAAGCTCTAAGGGGGCCATATATAAAAACCAAACTATGTAGTGAGGTTAGCTTTATTAAACTCAACCTGAGCTTATACATTCCAACAGGCAATATACACAGTAAAACACTTTTTACCCTTACAGCAAGAGGAGTACAAACTACGTCACCATACTCTAAAGGAGGCCAAAGTCAGGCCTACTACTCCAGAACACACGGGTGCTAGCCTGTGGCAGTATTAGAGTTACTGAGCTCACAAAGTGTAGGGCAGGAATCAGAACTAACATATTAAAGTACAAAAACCTTGAAAAACAAGGGAGTACTATTAATCCAACCCTGAAAAATACAGGGTGGGTTCTTCAGAAATTCTCACCAAAAACAGATACAATCTGTATTGAACCCTAGGGAACAGGAGCTTTCCTAAAAAAACTACAACCATATCACTCAAGCTTGAACATAGTTCAAGAGGTTCAGGAGAAAACTGAAGACAAAAGAACCACTAGATAGTTCTGGGGGAGCGGGGCCACAGCAACAAAGTTTCTATTCACATAGTGAAAAGGGGCCTACACCGCCTGAGACAACTGCACCAGGGAGACTTAGCAATAGTCTGCTACCTTTGCTGCTATCTGTTCTGCACCTACACCGAGGGGACAATGGGCCTTGGCCTGACCACTCTGATAAGAGGAGGCCAGAACTAGGAAAAACTACACTCACATAACAGGGGTAGTATAAAATGGGGGTAAAATGCTACTAGCAGACCGCCTAAACCCTAGTTCTAGCCTAGGCCAGCTATAGCTGTGGGCCTATAAGGCCAACACATAAGCATAGATCTGCCTGGGGCTAAGAAACAACAGCCTCTACCAACAACTCTGAGAATAATACATTTCTACAGTAAAGCTCAGAGGAGCAACGCTCAACCCAAGCACACAATGTCAGGCGGCCCGTAAGGCTGACGTTAAACATATATCTATCTAAGTTAGTGAAAGCTAATCTCAAACTCTAGCATTTACCAGAGGAGAAAGCTAATTAACCAAAAGGTGGCTAACAGTGTGGCTTAGTTAAAGCCGACATCTGAATACATATGAACGGTGGCTTCATTATCTGAAGCCAACACATCCAAAAAAGGGGACAAACAAAGTACTACCCTAATAATATATTGTTCCAGCCAACCTAATGGAACTTCAGGGCCCTTAGTCCGCATCCTATACAGGAAACTGATTATAAATATAAAGAGACCTACCAAGCCAATTTCAGCAGGTCTAACTGGTATGCTTACAAACAGACATTGTGTGTAAAGCAACACTCGCCTGACCTGCTGCCGCGTATAGAGCGTTGGAGCCAACCTAAATCACGAGATTGTTGCACCCCTTCAACTCTTCAACAAGCTCCAGCTGAAAACCCCATGATCTAGTCTCTACTCTGCCTCAGCAAGAGTAAGACCCGAACCATTAGGTGCAGCTGCTGGTCCTTCTCCTCTCGAGGAAAAGACCAGTAGAGAGTGGAGCATTTTACAAGTAAAACACACTCACAATAACAAACAGACAGATCCCACAAGAACTGCCTGTACATGCTCTTTTGTTCTCATAAAAGACAACGTTATAAGTTATGTGTGTGATCAGATGTCAACACTATGGGACACAGATGCACACACTTCCTGAAACGTTTGTCAGACATGGTAAATTCTCTTACCAGATTCGAAGTAATCACAATCAGACAAAACAGTTCCTGAAGACGATGAGATACTGACCGGTTCTCTAGGCGCTCCTTGTATACTTCCGGGTCGCGCTATGACGACGTCATAGGCTGTCGCCGGCCAATAGGATTGGTGAGATTTACCAATTGCTTTCAGACACCGGTTCACGTGATGGCGTTCCCCATAGCGTTTTCGAACGCAGTGTTGAGTTCCCTTTTCGAAAGGGAACTTGCTTTTCCATTTCACAAAACCTGCAGGAATATTCACATACATTTTTAAACAACACTCTCACATGCTTTTGTCAACTTTACACCAAGCATTAAAGCAGTATAAACAAAACAAGCAATTCTCTTTTATTTTCTTCCTAATGCTGCATTATACACAATATTATACATCATGTTCTCTAAAATCGCCCTCCCTTCTCAAAGCTTTCTTTATTTTAAAACTAACAGTTCTTGTCTATCTGACAGCCAGCCAGGAGCCCCTGCTCAACGCCGGGTTCTCCCGTCTGCTCTGGCTATCACACAGACAAGCGTGATCACACACTTCACCAAAAAATGCACTTCATGTGTATAAAGATAAACGCCCTGAAGCAACACCATATCAGCTGGACCACCTGGGGATGGAGTCTCCATTATCCCGGAAGCGGAGGCTGCCGTGAGAGCTCGTCAGCTGCACGGTTGAGCACACCTGGGATGTGAATTACACGAAGCGACCTCAGATGCTTCTGACTCCATAAGAGGAGATGATGTCGGGCGAGTTGTGACATGCGACTGGAGCATAGACCACCCTAATGGTTGAAGTATGCCATGGACGCTGTGCTGTCCATATAGACCAGTACATGCTTGTCCTGTAACAACGATTTGAAGCGGCTCAGTGCAAGACGTACTGCCAACAACTCGAGGCAGTTGATGTGCCACTGCAGTTGGTGCCCTGATCACAGACCCAAAACTCCATGCCCGTTAGACGTGGCCCCCCAGCCAGTAGCAGAGGCATACATGAAAACCACAGCATGCCTGGACACTTGTTCTAGGGGAACACCTGCCCGCAGGAATGAAGGGTCTGACCACTGGGTGAGGGCACGACGGCAGGTCGGTGTGATAGCCACACAGAACGTGCTGCGTAGCCACGCCCATCTCGGGACTCGGCCATAAAGCCAGTGCTGAAGCGGTTTCATATGAAGCAGTCCGAGCGGCGTTACTGTGGCTGCGGATGCCATATGCCCCATGCCCCAGGGGCCTCTGAAACAATTTCAGTGGGGCCGCTGTCCCTTTGTTCGCACAACTGCTCTCATGAGTAAGCTAGAATGAGCCAGTCGTCGAGGTAGTTGAGAATGCGGACACCATGTTCTCTGAGGGGAATGATGGCTGCCTCTGTGACCTTCATAAGGACGTGGGTCGACAGGGACAGCTCGAAAGGTATGTCCTTGGACTGATATGCCCGTCCCTTGAACGCAAACCATAGAAAGTGTCTGTGAGGAGGGAGAATCGAGACATGAAAGTATGTGTCCTTCAGGTCGAACGCTGCAAACCAATCTTGGGAACGGATGCATTGGAAAATGTGTTTCTGCATCAACATCTTGAACAGCAGTCTGTGAAGGGACCAATTCAAGACTCGCAGATCCAAGATTGGCTGTAACCCACTGCCTTACTTGGGTACAATGAAGTAGGGGCTGTAGAACCCTGACTTCATATTGGCTGGAGACTCCGAGCCAGTGGGACCAGCGGCACAACAGACATACCCGGGGTGTCCAGAACAGAAACAAAAGAAAAAAAAGAATTCTCCACATGGTCCTTTTTTGGGGAGGGAGTGATGCGGTCTCCCGAAGAGCTGTCTTCACTTCCTCCAGGTCGCCCGTCTCAGGGCCACTTACAGGACTTCTTGCCACCTGGCTTGCCTGCGGGCTGAGTGGGCTAGGTGGCACATCTGCGACCGGCTCCATGCTGTTGCCTGGGTGGAGACTGCTGCTTCGCAGGCTTAGTGGGAGCGGAGGACGACACAGGCAGGCGCCCTCGGCGAAGAGTAGATGGAGGCTCTGCGGCCGGCGGATGGGTGGAGGCAGCAGCGGTCCGGCGGGGCAAGATGTGCTTAATAGCCTCCATCTGCTTTTGCGCTGCCAAGAACAGCTGGACAAAGCTCTCCAACGAGTCACCGAATAGGCCAATCTGAGAAATGGGGGAGTCCAGGAACCGATATTTATTGGTCTCCCTCATATCGGCCAGTTTTAGCCAAAGGTGGCACTCCTGGACCACTAGCGTGGAGGTCGCCTGACCAATGGAACATGCTGTCACCTTAGTCGCCCGGAGAGTGAGGTCAGTGGTGGTGCGCAGCTCCTCCAGGAGCTGTTGGTCAGGACGACCCTGGGGCATATACATGAGTGCTTTGGCCTGACAGACCTGTAATAGCGCCATGGCATGCAGGGCTGAAGCGGCCTGTCCACAGGCTCTGTAAGCCTTGTCCGTGAGATTGGATGATTATCAGGGTGCGATTATTTATTCATTTTATTTTTTTTTATCAATTGTCCATCTTCATCTGCCTTCACTCCTACTAAAGGAGGAATGTGCTCTGCAAGCACTGATGGATGCAAGACATGTGAAGTGTGACATTCTTTCTCACGTTCATGGCTCTTGTACTTGTAACAGAAATCTGTTAAATAAATGCTTGAACTTTATTCAGGAAATTCCTAATAAACATTACTAAAGTAAGATGCATTTAGGAATGTCGAAAAATGAATAACATTTCAATGTATCTAAATAAAGTTAGCAACAACACAAATCAAATGCCAATAAAAACCACACAAAACAAAGGAACAGAAAAATAATAAGGTAGATGCACCATTGTTTGAAACTTTGCTAGAGAAGTCATGCAAGTATGTCAGGTTGTCCAACAATAGATGTTTTTCAACCATTTTTCAACAGACTTTCTAAAATCATGAAGGCCATGATTCAGGTAAAAATCAGGTAAAGCGGTTGAAAATGCCAATCATGGTTTGAAAATGACCCACTGATTGGAAAACACCCACTAGTGTTCTGCAGAGATGCATACCTGCATGATCTTGTGGTCATCAACTACAAATCAATGTTAGTTCAATGTCACTGTCTCTACCCATGTGTGCTGTCGATTTTCATCACAATTTGAATGCTGATCCATCAAAATTTAAACATTGAAATTTCAATCTCAATCAAAATAATGGTTTGGATCAAAACTCAACATTGTACCAATATCACCATGCTATCTGGGGTGCTTCCAAATCCAATTTACATAACTGGATATCTCTATCCGCCTGCCTCTCCACTACCCAAAGCTTTATCATTTCAACCTCACATTCCTGTTTTTTTTCCAAAGATCCAATTCCTTTAAAGGTGCAGTATGTAAGAATTTTGCAGTAAAATATCCAAAAACCACTAGGCCAGTGTTATATATTTTGTTCATTTGAGTACTTACAATATCCCAAATGTTTGCAACTATTTGTAAATCGTGAGAAAATTGCAATTTTAACCAAGGCTCCGGGACGTGTGAGGAATCGCCTGTCAATTGCTTCATATCTGCGTTACCCTCGGTTTCCAGTTTTATTTTGTAGAAACCAAGGAAACACCAAAGAAGCTTTAATATATTATATTTTTTAGTAGGCAAGGGAACAACTGTTTTGATATATTTATGGACAGAAAACTAATTATTGTTATATAGCTCAACATGTTAGTTAGTCATCACAAATGATCGAGTCAACTCTAAGTTTTGTTAAGCTGTGATGTTTGACCCCCTTTGTGTAATTCACCACATGGCTCCGCTGGTCTGGACCACGTAGCCTTTTGTCACATTTTATTACCCCCCAAAGAGACTAACCACAACAAGCTAAACTTTCTTATGGCACCTATGGGAGCTTCCAAAGGTGCTAGATTGACCTCCTGTTGAGCTAGCGACAGACTGGGTGACGCCAGGAGACAACCCAATATACCATACCTATATAGAGAAAAACTATTATAATCCAACTTACACTGCGTTCCAAATTATTATGCAAGTGACATATCAGTAAGATTTCAGTACAATAAACATTCAGATTTTAGTTTTTCTAAGAAAATGTTTGTTTGTTTATTTATCCATGTATTTTTAGATAACTGGTATTAATATCAGACAAAATAATTTGCCAGATCTATGAAAACCCTACTTATAGGTTGTTCCACATTATTAAGCAAGTCACAGTTCTCATGCAATATGGGAAGGAAGAAAGATCTTTCTGAAGATGAGAAGCATGAAATGGTCCAATGTTGTGCAAAAGGCATGAAAACAACTAATATTGTGTGAAAACTGAATGGAGATTATCAAATTATCATACGATTTGTGAGTGATATAGAGCACAGCAGAACTCGGTCAGATAAAGGTTGATAAAGGTTTATTAAGGAAAGTTCCTCTCAAAAAAATTTATTATATTAAAAGGGCAGCTATAAAAATAGCCAGTGTTGAGCAGCAAACAGATATTTGAAGCTGCTGGTGTCTCTGGACTCTCAAGAACCTCTCCATGCAGGCTGGCAGTTGTGCGTAAAGATGCTTTTCAGCCACCACTAACCAAACCTCACAAAGAGAAACATTTACAGTGGGTGTAGAAATACATTTTCAAACTGTTTTATTGCTGTGGTGTTTTTTTGCAGCATGGGATAGTGTATAGTACATTGTATTTCAGAAGGCACTATCCTCCTTTTTTATACCATAGCTGAAAATGGCCAGTTATGAACTCCACATTTCTTGCAAAAGTCATTTTAATACCCTCAGAGACCCTAAAGGGACCTTACATCTCACTTCCCAATATACCATCCCAAATCATCACCCGCCAGCTCCCTGCTGACGTCACAGTCTTGTTGGAACGTGGTGGCCATTCACTAACCACCCACAAATCCATCCATTTAGACCATCCATTGTAGTACGGCATTAGTCAGTGAATAAAACTATTTAAAAATGAGTCTTTATGTATTTCTAAACCCGCTGTAAATGTTTCTCTTTGGGAGCTTTGGTTTAGAGTGGCTAAAATATATCTTTATGCACAACTGCCAGCCTGCATGGAGAGCTTCTCAAGACTCCAGAGACACCAGAAGCTTCAAATACCTGTTTGCTGCTCAACACTGGCTTTTTTTATAGCTGCCCTTTTAATACAATTAATTTTTTTGACAGGAACTTTAATTAATAAGCCTTTATCTGACCGAGTTCTGCTGTGCTCTAAATCACTCACAAATCTTATAATAATTTGATAATCTCCATTCAGTTTCACACAATATTAGTTGTTTTCATGCCTTTTGCACAACATTGCACCATTTCATGCATTTCATCTTCAGAAAGATCTTTCTTCCTCCCATACTGCATTAGAACTGTGACTTGCTTAATAATGTGGAACAACCTCTAAGTAGCGTTTTCATAGATCTGGCAAATTATTTGGTCTGAGATTGATACCAGTTATCTAAAAATACATGGATAAATAAACAACCAAACATTCTCTTGGAAAAACTAAAATCTGAATGTTTATTGAACTGAAATCTTACTGATATGTCACTTGCATAATAATTTGGAATGCAGTGTATAAGTTAGCCATCCTTTCTAGAAAGTATATGGTGTATCCCTTTATGTATGCATGTGCCCATGTATAATTAGCCTAGTTGAGTTTTAGTTATTCAAGAATAAGTTTAAATGCTTGTAATCATATGTGTGCTTTCTTAATGTCTTTGTCATCCTATCATGTTTTCAACCTATACGAATGCTTTAATCAACTGGGTATTTTATGTTACTATAAAATGTTTTTATTCTACTTTTAAAGTACTTTTGATAAAAATGTACCCAATTCTGACACATCATATATTATGCACCAGAGACCATAAAACCAGACAAATAAGAAATTTCCCGCTACAGGATTCACGCTGGCGATTGGCCAGTCAAAACTTGAGAGGAGTGGAGATGTTTTGCTATATAACGAACCAACACGTCTTCACCAGTGGCTTGCTTTTACTTCATTTTCCATTTCGTCTTCTTTTGACCAGTCTTCATTTGTCCGTCCTCACTGTCAGAATAAATATTTATTCTGCTGCTTTTAAAGCTTACATTTGCTTAACTGATTCCGTGCTGGCTTTCAAAGGTTTTAACTGTTTGTAATTTGCCATTTCTTTGATCACTTCTGTTTTCTTGACTTTACTTTCGTTTTTATTCTATGCATGTTCCTTTGTTATATTTTAGTCATATATTCATAGTTCGTATCTATTAAATCCATTATAGTTATACTTTTACTGTCTATGTTGCTGTTCATTTATAAAACCAAGTCCCTTCGACATTTGATTTCACTTGTGCTTTTGTAAGTACTTAGATCGGAGATTTTCCTTGTGGCCAAAGGAAAATTCCTTTGTATGAGCTGATAAAAAAATAATATAATTTTGATAATTNAATACAGAATTTTCTCCATCATACAATACATTTTAAAATGAATTGCATGCCATTATCAACACAAGCCATCCAGCATTTATTAATATGATATTCTAAAATCGATCTAGCTTACTGCAGTGTACAACAAGTGTCTTACATCAGCCACCGAGTGAACGCACAGAGTAACGTTATAACATTTTCAACACACTCAAATGAATTCTAATATGATAAACAGAGTCTTTACTACCTCATACTCATGACCGGAAAAGCGGAAGCATAATAAAAGTTTCGCTGCTCGTGGCGTGTTGCGCAATCGCTCAGCTCCCTCAACACTCTGTCCTGCTTTGCTACATACTACAGTAACGTTAATAATCGCATCCATGAACATGATTTCTTCCCGAGTCCTATCCTGATTTTTTTCTACCGGCTGTGAGGTGAAGACCACATGTCCCAAAATTCCGCGCTCAAACTTGGTGTCATCAAGCTACGCCTTTGTTTTTGGAATAGGCCTCTAGAGACCTCTAGCGGACAAAAAAATATAACATATTGCATCTTTAACTTCAAAACAATCTTTGGATCTTAAGACATAACAGCATCAGAGTGGAGATTCACATTCACATTCCTTTTTCTTACAGCAATTAAAAGCTTCAATTGTAGGAGAAAGAGTAAACACGGTAAAAATCAAACTCTGTTATTCCTACACTTGCAATACTTTCCTCCCCACCTACAGTAGAAAACAGTCAAACAATTTTAGAGAAGAGAGTACTTGCCATCAGTCAATTAACAGAAGAATGGACGAGCCCCCACTTGTTACAAGTTCTCCCAGTCTGGAGAGAGGCAAAACAGATAAAAAAATTAAGCCAAAAGGAGAAACAAACAGAAAAACACAGAGGATTCCCTTCAGTCCTCTGCCCCAGAAATGTGATAACCACTTGTTGTAGCAAAGAACAACAAACAAAAAGGTAATAACTTAATGACCTATACAAGTAAAAGAAAAATAAATAAACAACATAATCTTCCCTCTACTCCCTTACTAACCAAAATAGTGATAAACGTACCTCAAAAGAAAGTGTCACCCTCTCCCTACAGCTTCCCATAACACCAAAATAATTAACATGTGATAAATGGAAACAATACCTTTTAATACCAATACAATTTTAGAAAAAATAGAAAAGAATAATTACCTGAGGGCAAAAAGGGCTACACCATTGTTTTCACACTGAAGCACATGCACGATCCACAAGGTGTGCAAACTAACTGCAAAACAAGAGGACAACACGCATGATTTTACACTCAACTTCTGAAACAAACGCACGCACAACTGGAGCAGGGGAGAAGTGAAACTCACTCAAGCAGTGTTCACTCTACTCTTATAGCAGCATACTCTGCAGCACACTCCTTACAAGCATCAGGTATGGCTAATTAACTGCAAGGCAAGCAGAGTAAGGGAGAGAGAGAGCACAATGGCAAAAATAATACCCACACAGAGTAAAATACATGCCCAAAAACATTTATACACATAATATGTCCTCAGGATGTAACACATATCACATATTTAAGTTCTAACAATCAATAATATTCAATAACACAATCAATAATATATTGCTCTTTTCCAGTTGTTTTAATCTTTTGCCTAATTGCTGTAATGTGTTTCTTAAGACAAAATATTTTTTGTTGTGAGAGTTCAGTAATTGCTTATTTTTTGTGCCCACTCTGCTGAAGAAACACACTTCTCAAGATCAGGGGAAAAAAATCACTAATTTCTACGCCTATTTTCCCTTTTGTTTCCTCAAGAAAATTGTTAATTTGATCAACAGTATACAAATCACTTTCTGCTACTTTTACCAAATCGGTAACTTCCAACTATTCATTATCTCTCATGCCATCTTCAGTACTCTTGAGATAAACCATCCATTTCATCACCTATGTCCTCCTCCTAATTATACCTGTGTCACTGGAAAGTGTTGTAACACATCTTCCACAATACCTTTATTCACAATCTTATCAGCTGTGACACAAACACTAGCAGGTTTTTCAACAGCAGAGATACATCCAGTTTGTTCATCACGCACAATTTTAGAAATAATTACTCCTCAGTAACTCTTTCAATCTGCACAATGTCTTGTCTAATCCTTTCCTTCACTTGAAGCTCTGCGTTTAATTCTTCAACTCTGGATATAAGTGGTGGAGGTTTGGAGGTTGTAACACACTTCTTTATGCAGACATGAGAAAGCCTTATGTCCAATATCGCCACATTCAAAACATTTTAGGCTCTAGGTCTTGAATATGCCATATATGAGTTATATATACCAGCAACTCTTCAGCTGTTACTCCGGCCTCTGTTACGCACATGCACCATTTACGAAGGGATAGGGAAGTCATTCTTTGCACTGGGAAAGGTTGCCAAATCGGCGCCTGAAAACCGTGCTTTGCGCTTTGAAACTTTTAGCACTTTCACTAGAAAGTACAGAAAAGTAACTAAAGTTGGGGGGAAAGTAAAAGAAAAGTAACAAAAAGCAGGAAACCTTAAAAGAAAGAGCGTTTTCCAGTGCCACCACACAAGACACTCATACTCTCACTGGAACAGAGAGAGAGAGAGATAGAGAAGAGGAGAGAGAGAGAGAGAGATAAAGCAGATGAGACCGCATGAGTATGAAAGAACAAGACACACACACACAGGTTGGGGTTGCAAATCCTCAGATACTTCATCACTAATTAATAACTAACTTTTCATCACTAACTAACATCACTAACTTTTCCCATGTTTCTATCCTTCCTAAATATATAGTATTATAACATTATTACTGTTCTCCCCGCAGTGTCCAGATTAGGCCTGTCACGAATATAAAATTTGGCTGACGATTAATTGCCTAAAAAAATTATTTTCTATTATGCCAAATAATTGCCCGTTTTAAGGCTTTGGCGATTAATTGTCTGTTTTAGGGCTTTGATGATTATGATGATTAATTGTCTGTTTTAGGTCTTTATCATACATTTTTTGTGTGCATCTTTCATTAAATAATTGTGATGAATTTAATACTTTAAGTTATCATTTTGCAGCGTAAGATTACTGTTAACACCTTTAAATATTACAGAAAATTATTCAATTCTAAACAATTCAGAATCCTCTAATTACACACTACTTCATTATACTACAACATATTAATAATAATATATAATCATAAGCTATGGCAAAAAATTATTAAACTAAGTGTATAATTCAGCAGCAAAAAGTAATTCTTGAAAAAATCTTTGAAATCTTTAAAGAACTATATAGATGCACATAGTGCTTTGTGATACAGCTAAAAAATTTACCACAATATAATGTTTCATATTGTTCGGTATCGATAATTATTGAAAATATTTGAATAACCTTTTTTCAAAAAAAGGAATCCTCTTGCATGCCTGATCCACCCCTGAATGAACTGACTCGGGCTCTTTTATCTCTCTATTGAAGGTTCTGATAGGTGTGTGATAAATTTTGACCCTCCGTGTTGGTTGCGGACTTTTGCAGCGTGTTTTTGTATTTGGGTGCATTGTGAACTTTTGCAGCACGTGTTGTCAAACTGATGAAGATGTTTTCTTTATTTGCTGGTGTTTTTTCTATTTGCACGTGTTTTCTTCATTTGCAGCTCGTTGAGCTCTCTCGGTCACCGTACTTCTGATCTTCAAATACAGAAATACAGAGCATCACATTTAGATTTAAATCAGCATCGGGAAAGGCTGATTCAGAGATTTGCATTCTTCTCCTATACAACTTACCACAGGGAAAAGCAACATCTTGCATCTCTCAATCAAACATATGGAGAAACACTGAGACTGACTGTTCATTCAAAGAGAGATTGGAGTGATCTAAAGAAGCAAAGTACAGACTTTGTCATGTTGCTCTAAGATCTTTTTTCTGTTGTGTTTTGCAGAACTGGTTGGACCTCTCCAAAGAGATCATGAAACAGATGAGAAGTGAGTATTTCAGATATATGTGTAGGTTTGTCATGTGAACACTATGATGTTTGTCATGTGAACGCTATAATTTTAAATTTGGAATAGGCTCTCTTTTAATTCATGAGTGTGATTTTAATCAAATTGACCACAACTCAAAGGATATGGGAGCATATTGGAGTTGTAATGCTATGTAATGATGAAATGGGAACATGTTTGTGGTCACAAGGTCTAAAGCCCTATAGAATCACACAAATTTATTGGCTGATGGTGCTAAAACACCACCCATAAGGTGCACACAGAACACTTATAAGTACACGCATGGCACCATCATTTCAGAATTTCTTTTCTCCAGTGCACAAAAGTTTCAGCCCGTATTTGTCTAGTGACTCACCATCAAGAGGATTTGATTCATTTTCTTGAGTGACAAAATGGTGTTTAGGAAATGTCTCCCTCCATGGACATGCTTCATTGTTGGCAGAGACACGCACAACATGTATGTCTCCTGTTTGGGTGTCCATCATGCAGAGGCCATGATCGAGGGATCTGGTTGAAGGGTGATCTAAGTGAGTTGCTGAGTATGTGTGAGCTTTGTGTGAGGCTTTCTTCTTGGGAGTCGATTAGGCTATGTGTGCACTCTAGCCATGCAGGTATTAGCACCACACAGCCCATCAGTGAACACACGGGAGAGATGAAGCCCCCTCTTTTCTCTAACTCCTGACCTGCTTTCTGGTGCATTTTTGAGATAATCTCTCTGTCCCAGTCAGATGCTTGGGTGGAGGATGATGCAATGTCTAAACAGCTCAACGAAGGCTTAAACCAGGACCTCCTGGTGGTAGGGTCCCTCCTTCTTCTGGAAATTTTTGGAGCTCCTGGAGGTGATTACACAAGCAATTGAGACATTGCATCTCAAATGGCTGGACAAGTCCCAGTCAGTGGAATGGAAAACCAATTTAGAATCCAATTAAATCCAATTATTGGCAGACCAGCATGTGACCACACCTCGCAGGTCATTTTCCTTTTCAACAGGTCTCCACTACAAGGTGTCAAGGTCCTGGACTCATTCTAGTTGGCAGCGGATTTTACCAATGTGTGCCGTGCTTCATCTTCAGGTCACCCTGGACTTGCCGGCCAACCAGCCCTACTTCATCAGGGACATGGATGAGGGTGCTGGACTGGATGTTGAGGCCAGGATGCAGCATGGTAGTGACGGTTGCTGTGGAGTGACATTTGTGGCTTATTGTCACTGGCATCATGTATAGAGATGTGTTATTCTGGGATGCACCTATGTCTAAGTCTGGACATTTTGGAGATGTAGTGGAGTATGTGATGAAGTTTTGCTCTGTGAAACAACAGACCGCTGCAATCCAACAAATGCTTCCTCGCCAAGAAAGTGAGAAGGCTTCTGCATCATTGGTAAAGAAAACGTTATTTCAGAATGTTGACACAAAAGCACATAATGTCACAAATCTAAGAGAGGGATTGGTTTTTGACTATAGATCTGAAGGATGCTTTTTTCATATTTAGATTACACTGAAACACAGGTGTTGTTCTTTGATTTAATTTTAGAGATAAAGCATGTCAGTTTAATGTCCTCCCATTTGGGCTGTCCCTAGCTCCTGCATGGCACACTTACTAAGTGCATTTAGACAACATGAGGTTTTTTGGACAAGAGTGTTCTGTTGCCAGACATGCTTTTTGGGTCTGGAATTGGATTCAGTGGCGATGTGGTTGCGTCTGGTTTTGGCTCACATTCAATTCAATTCCTCCCTGCATTCAATCGTTACTGCATTAAATCCAAATGTTCAAGGTCAGGGATTTTCTTCCTACCAACAGGACAGTGGTGTCCTATTTGAACTGCAAAGATGTTGTAAGCTCGCTGAGCATGTTAATTTTGGAATCGCGCATCTTCCTGTGGGTGCAGGACTAGATATGATCAGAGAGGGATGTGCATATTTCTTCCTCAGAATGTGCTTCAGACATAGGAGAAGTTTGGCAAGGTGGCAGTTGTTATGCCCTGTCTAGGGAAGAAGATGAAATATGAAGGAGTTTTGAAAGCAGAAAGTTTGAGAAACAATGAGTTTATTGACCCTCTGGTCCTCTTCGTTTAGGGGTCACTCTCAAAAATGACAGAAGCCTTGAAATGTAATTTTGGTTTTCCTGATTTAAAAAAAAACATGTAATATATTTTTGTTCAATAATATTTTTTGATTATTATTTAAAATCTTGAGGGTATTTTGTGATTCAACATTGAAAAAAAAAATAAAAATTCTAATATATTTTTTAATTATTTCTCAATTAAAGCAGTATTTCATTTTAT
>RJVU01054790.1:23553-34525 GCA_003731715.1 Anabarilius grahami
AGTATTCCATCTTATAATTGTCACGATTCCTGTCACTTACCGGACTCCAATTCCCATAATCCTCCCTGCCAGTCACCTGCACACACTCCACACACTCCACACTAATCACTAATCACCACACCCAGCTGCAGCACATTAACCGGACTATAAAAGACTCTCATTCACCACACATCATGGCGAAGTCTTGTTTCACCCATGTGCACAATTCTGAGCGTTGTCTGCCTGTCTGCCTGTCTGCCTGTCTGCCTGCCTGCCTGCCTGCCTGCCTGCCTGTCTGCCTGTCTGCCTGTTACCGATCCTGTCTGTTATCCGTTTACGATTCTCTGCTGCATACCTTTGGACTGTATATTGTTACCTGGACATATCTGCCTGCCCCGATCTACTGCCTGTACTGTGACCACGACTCTGCCTATCCCTTGCTGTTCCTGTTTGCCCCTGTTTTGACCTGGCCTGTACTACTACGCTCTCATTCAATAAAGCTTGCATTTGGATTCGAACCTGTTTCCCGCTTCGTTACAATAATAGAGACAAAGCATTTAAAATCAAATTTTTGAATGTAGATTAGTGCCATTTGGTGGGAGTTAAAAAAGAAATACTTATGTAATGCCATAGTGTAACCACTAAATTCTCTATATAAAGTTGCTTATAAATTCTCCAGTGGATTTTATACATAAATACTTATTTTTATTAAGTTGTAGCTTTGGATTTATACTAAGACATTCTCAAAGACTACGTTTTGTGTAGGTTTAGAATTTTTTTTTTTTTTTGGAAATGGCTTTAATAATGATNTTTGCACTCTTGAGATTTTAGAGTGTCCCCCCTTCATTGCTGTTCACTTTTTTCTGCACAGTGGCTGATTTGTAGTTTGTACCACCAAAAAAGAGTTTTCGTATTCTCTCGTTTTGTTTTTCCCATTCATTTCCTATGTCAGTCATTTTTGACATAGCTAATGCGGAGTTGGACTAAGGACGAGGAAGCGTTGGGTATGAATCCGGGGAAAAACGAGTCATGGTAAAAGAGCTCAAAGATGAGAGATCAAAACAAGCTAAAACAGCATGATTACGGATGCTTTTTATGTCACACCTGCTTTTGTTAACACTATCAGGTAGGTTTAGGTGTAGTGTTGGTGGTACGTTATTTAAAAAAATTATGGAGTACTACACTTTAGTGCCACTCACCGGACAAAATTTCAAATCAGAAATGCGTTTTTTTCGTATAAAAACCAACGTCATAAAAACATACCATATTCACATTTATCTGTTCCAGCAAAAAATTAACATGCTTTTCGCACCACTCAGTGGACATTTCACATTGAAACTGCAGTTATATGTATGTATTGGTACGTATTTTGCGACTTGCGAAAACGTTCCAACAGGTACGTTTTTCTAATGAGACCAGGCTCCAATATCTTTTCTTTTTTTTAAACCTTAAAGGGTTAGTTCACCCCAAAATGAAAATTCTGTCATTAATTACTCACCCTCATGTTGTTCCAAAGCTGTAAGACTTTTGTTCATCTTCGGAACACAAATGAAGATATTTTTAATGAAATCTGAGAGATATCTGTCCTCACACGAGAACAAACCGCTTCCAGAAGCTCAAACGTGCTGCATAACACATGAGAATGAACCTTGTTGGTTACGCAACACGTTTGAGCTTCCGGAAGAGGTTTGTTCTCATGCATCATTCAAGTTTGGTTGAGCATCTGTTTATGTTTGCTGATCAAGGTTTATACAGTGCCCTCCACAAATATTGGTACCCTTAGTAAATATCAGCAAAGGCTGCTGTGAAAATAAATCTGCATTGTTTATCCTTTTGATCTTTCATTTTAAAAAAATCACAAAATTCTAACCTTCCACTGAAGTAAAACAATTGAAAGTGGGGGGAACCTCACATTATGAAATAAATGTTTTTCTCCAATACATGTTGGCCACAACTATTGGCACCCTTAGAAGTTCTTATGAGTAAAATATCTCTGAAGTATATTCCCATTTATATTTAAATTTTTCGCACACCAGGGTGACTAGGAGCATGAAATTGTCCAGCCATGACTTCCTGTTCCACAGGAGTACAAATATGTGTAAACACAAAGGCTAAATTCACTTAATCATTCATCACAATAAGAAAAACCAAAGAATATAGTTCTGATGTGCAGCAAAAGATTGTTGAGCTTCACAAAATAGAAAATGGCTATAAGAAAAAAGCTAACGCATTGAAAATCCCCATTTCCACCATCAGGGCAATAATTAAGACGTTCCAATCAACTAAAGATGTTACAAATCTGCCTGGAAGAGAACATGTGTCTATAGCGTCCTAATGCACAGTAAGGAGGAGAGTTTGAGTGGCCAAAGACTTTCCAAGGATCACTGCTGGAGAATTGTAGAGATTAGTTGAGTCTTGGGGTCAGAGAGCCTAAAAAAATGATCAAACAGCACCTACATCACCAAAAGTTGTTTGGGAAGGTTTCAAGAAAAATCTTCCTCACTCATCAAAAAACAACAGCCTGTTAGGACCTGAAGAGCCAAAAATGCAGTGGTAAGGGGACAGGGGAGTGGACAGACCTACAGTCTTTACAATGGCATGCACCGTGTATAAAGGTCCTACATGTAATTTCCATAACTCTGGGCCAATTCAAAACTGTTTAATTTTTTATACTTTTATGATTAACAAATTACATTATTGGAAGTTTATTGTTTGGATCTGTTTTCTAGTTCATGAACATTTTGGTAGGGCTCTCCCTTGCACTCAGTTGGACACGGGAACATTTTTCGAGTCCCAAACGCTTGAGTCCGAGTCAAGTCAGAGTAAAAATGCATAAGTCCAAGTCGGCGAAAAGTTGTACTCAAGTCTATGTCCGAGTACCCCAACTCTATTACACTTGGAACTTTGGTATTTGACCAGGCCAAAATAATAATGTGAAATGTTCATATTTTTAAATGTCTTTTTTAAAACTTATCCAAAGGAAAGATAAGAAAATACAATGCATTTACTTAACCACCAAACCAAAAACAGTATACGAAATGGCACTAGACTCCTTACTTCCCCAATATTCAATTTTTACAATTTATTTACAAAAATATTTACAGTCAAGTGAACAAGTTGAGAGGGCAATCCAAAATCAGTGTCAAAAACAGGCAAAAATTTAAATACACCAAACACAGTTCCTCAAAAACAACTCACAATTTCAAAACAATCTCAACTCAAACAAACAGTCAATCAGTACTCAAAAACAATCTCTATTCACTCTCTTAACACTCTGCTCTTCAAACTCTGCTCTACACAATTAAAATTCACTCTGCTCAGAACACAAGATGTGAACCAGAAGAATGGTATCCTTTTTAAAGGACAGTTGGACCTGGATGCGCCAATCAGGACATAGCACCGATCACCCTGCAGGAGATCTGTTGCCAAAAATGCACCTTTATGTATTTCCTCTAGTCAGCTTCTTGCTTGCAGTGCCAAAGAGTGTCTGAGTGGATCAGGTCCAGTGTTGTTGGTGGCTCCATATTGGCTGTCTCAAGTTCGGTTTCAAAGCTGGTATCCCATCTATGTGGGCCCTTGCTAGATGTGCCTCTTTACCAGACATTTGTGTGGTGGTCTTCTCTGCATTATCAGATTTTAAAATCTGGACAAAGGGTTGGCTCCTTCAGAGCAGGTTTTATCTGAAAAATGTATTCTTTATGGCCCTGTTCACACCTGGTATTAAGATGCATTTTGGTTGATCGGATCACTAGTGGACGTTGCTAAATGCAGGTATAAATGGGGTCTAAAACATTTTGAATTCAGGTGTTCCAATCACTTCCATGGCCACAGGTGTATAAAATCAAGCACCTAGGCATGCAGACTGCTTCTACAAACATTTGTGAAAGAATGGGTCACTCTCAGAAGCTCAGTGAATTCAAGCGTGGTACCCGTGATAGGGTTGCCACCTGTGCAATAAGTCCATTCGTGAAATTTTCTCACAACTAAATATTCCACAGTCAACTGTTAGTGGTATCATAACAAAGTGGAAGAAATTGGGAACAACAGCAACTCAGCCACAAAGTGGTAGGCCATGTAGAATCACAGAGCGTGGTCAGCGCATGCTGAGGCGCACAGTGCGCAGAAGTCACCAACTTTCTGCAGAGTCAATAGTTACAGACTTCCAAACTTTGTGTGGCCTTCAGATTAGCTCAAGAACAGCTTCATGGAATGGGTTTCCATGGCCGAGCAGCTGCATCCAAGCCTTAAGTGGAGTGCAGTGGAGACATGCTCTCTGGAGTGACGAATCATGCTTCTCTGGCTGGCAATCCGATGGACGAGTTTGAGTTTGGCGGTTGCCAGGAGAATGATACTTGCCTGCCTGCATTGTACCAAGTGTAAAGTTTGGTGGAGGGGAGATTATGGTGTGGGGTTGTTTTTCAGGGGTTGGGCTTGGCCCCTTAGTTCCAGTGAAAGGAACTCTTAATGCTTCAGCATACCAAGACATTTTGGACAATTTCATGCTCCCAACTTTGTGGGAACAGTTTGGGGATGGCCCCTTCCTGTTCCAACATGACTACACACCAGTGCACAAAGCAAGGTCCATAATCAGAATCAGAATCAGAAAGAGCTTTATTGCCAGGTATGTTGTTTACACATACTAGGAATTTGTTTTAGTGACAGAAGCTCCACAGTGCAACAGAGTGACAGCGACAAGACACGACACATAATAAAAAGAATAAAATAATAATATACAAATTTACAAGATAGACAAAGTGCAAAAAAAAGCAAAAAACAATATATAATATAGACAATTGTATGTACAGTTATGTGTGCAAATTTGAAATATAAGTAAGTGTTTTAAGTAAATAATGTGTAATAGTGTTGTGTGTTCCATGTTTGTCAAGTGTTTATGAGATGGATTGCCTGAGGGAAGAAACTGTTCCTGTGTCTGGTCGTTCTGATGCTCAGGGCTCTGTAGCGTCGACCAGATGGCAACAGTTCAAAGAGGGAGTGTGCTGGATGTGAGGGGTCCAGAGTGATCTTCTTTGCCCTTTTTCTCACTCTGGATAAGTACAGTTCTTGGAGAGTGGGGAGGGTTGTGCCAATGATTCGCTCAGCAGACCGGACTACCCTCTGTAGTCTTCTGAGGTCAGATTTGGTAGCTGAGCTGAACCAGACGGTAATTGAAGTGCAGAGGATGGATTCAATGATGGCAGAGTAGAACTGTTTCAGCAGCTCCTGTGGCAGGTTGAACTTCCTCAGCTGGCGAAGGAAGTACAACCTCTGCTGGGCCTTTTTCACAGTGGAGTCAATGTGAATGTCCCACTTCAGGTCCTGTGAGATGGTGGTGCCCAGGAACCTGAATGACTCCACTGCAGTCACAGTGCTGTTCATGATGGTGAGTGGGGGGAGAGCAGGGGGGTTTCTCCTGAAGTCCACGATCATCTCCACTGTCTTGAGCGTGTTGAGCTCCAGGTTGTTAAGACTGCACCAGACAGCCAGCTGTTCAACCTCCAGTCTGTAAGCAGACTCGTCTCCGTCCCGGATGAGGCCGATGACTGTGGTGTCGTCCGCAAACTTCAGGAGCTTGACAGAGGGGTCTTTAGAGGTGCAGTCGTTGGTGTAGAGGGAGAAGAGCAGTGGGGAGAGGACACAGCCCTGAGGGGCGCCGGTGCTGATGGTGCGGGTGCTGGATGAGAATTTTCCCAGCCTCACTAGCTGCTGCCTGTCTGTCAGGAAGCTGGTGATCCACTGACAGACAGAGGTGGGCACGGAGAGCTGAGTTAGTTTGGGCTGGAGGAGTGATGGGATGATGGTGTTAAAAGCAGAGCTGAAGTCCACAAACAGGATCCTCACATAAGTCCCTGGTCTGTCCAGATGCTGGAGAACATAATGCAGTCCCATATTGACTGCATCATCCACAGACCTGTTTGCTCGATAAGCAAACTGCAGGGGGTCCAGTAAGGGTCCAGTGATGTCCTTCAGATAAGCCAGAACCAGTCTTTCAAATGACTTCATGGCCACAGACGTTAGAGCCACAGGTCTGTAGTCATTAAGACCAGTAATTTTGGGTTTCTTTGGGACGGGGATGATGGTGGAGCGTTTGAAGCATGAGGGGACTTCGCACAGCTCCAGTGACCTGTTGAAGATCTGTGTGAAGATGGGGGCCAGCTGGTCAGCGCAGGTTTTCAGACAGGCTGGTGAAACGCTGTCTGGGCCTGGTGCCTTTCTTCTCTTGTTCTTTCTGAAGACCTGGCGCACATCATCTTCACTGAACTGAATTGTAGGTGTGGGGGAGAGGGGGGTTGTTGGAGGTGTGAATGGTGATGATGATGATGATGATGATGATGATGATGATGATGATGATGATGATGATGATGATGATGATGATGATGATGATGATGATGATGATGATGATGATGATGATGATGATGATGATGATGATGATGATGATGATGATGATGATGATGATGATGATGATGATGATGATGATGATGATGATGATGATGATGATGATGATGATGATGATGATGATGATGATGATGATGATGATGATGATGATGATGATGATGATGATGATGATGATGATGATGATGATGATGATGATGATGATGATGATGATGATGATGATGATGATGATGATGATGATGATGATGATGATGATGATGATGATGATGATGATGATGATGATGATGATGATGATGATGATGATGATGATGATGATGATGATGATGATGATGATGATGATGATGATGATGATGATGATGATGATGATGATGATGATGATGATGATGATGATGATGATGATGATGATGATGATGGTGATGGTGATTTCTCAAACCTGCAATAAAACTCGTTCAGATCGTCTGCCAGGTGTTGATTTGCCACAGAGCTGGGGGATGGTGTCTTGTAATTGGTGATGTCTTTTAGACCTTTCCACACTGAAGCTGTGTCATTAGAAGAGAACTGATTCCGAAGTTTATCAGAATAATTCCTCTTTGCCACTCTAATCTCCTTTTCCAGTGTGTATTTGGCCTGTTTGTACAAGACTCTGTCCCCTTTTCTGCGAGCATCTTCTTTGGCCTGACGGAGCTGGCTGAGTTTTGCAGTGAACCAGGGTTTGTCATTGTTGTAAGTGAAATGAGTCTTTGTAGGAATGCACAAATCCTCACAGAAACTGATATATGATGTAACAGTCTCTGTGAGCTCGTCCAGATCGCTGGCCGCAGCTTCAAAAACACTCCAATCAGTCCATTCGAAACAGGATTGTAAAGCCCGCTCTGTTTCGGTGGTCCATCTCTTTACAGTCTTTGATACAGGTTTAGCTGATTTCAGTTTCTGCCTGTAGGTCGGTATGAGATGAACTAGACAGTGATCAGAGAGCCCCAAAGCTGCCCGTGGGACAGAGTGATATGCATCCCTTATTGCTGTGTAACAGTGATCCAGTGTATTACTGTCTCTGGTGGGACAAGTAACATGCTGTCTGTATTTTGGAAGTTCACGTGAGAGAACGGCTTTATTAAAGTCCCCGAGAATGATTAAAACAGAGTCCGGGTGTTGTTGCTCGCTCTCTGTGATCATATCAGGGAGTATCTGTAAAGCCGAGCTCACGTGCGCTTGCGGAGGAATGTAGACGCTCACCAGAATGAACGAGCAAAACTCCCGCGGTGAATAGAACGGCTTGCAGTTAATGAAGAGTGTTTCAAGATCGGGACAGCACATCTTCTTTAACACAGTTGCATCTGAACACCACCTTTCGTTAATGTAAAAGCACGTCCCGCCGCCGCGTGATTTCCCCGTTGATTCTGCGTCGCGATCTGATCTAAACAGCTGAAAGCCCGGCAGACTTAACACGCTGTCCGGAATGGCGTCGTTCAGCCAGGTCTCCGTGAAGCACAGAGCAGCCGAGTTAGAAAAATCCTTATTTGTCCGGGAGAGCAGAAGGAGTTCGTCCGTTTTGTTGGGCAGAGAGCGGAGATTCACCAGATGGATGCTGGGGAGCGGCGTTCTTAATCCGCGCTGTCTGAGCTTCACGAGAGTGCCGGCACGCTTCCCCCGTCTGCGCGTCCTCCTGAAGTGTCTTAACAGCGCTGCCGCTCCGCCGACTACAACATTCAACAAAACGTCTGAATAATCGAAATCCGGTAAAAGATTTTGTGGTGTGTACTGCCGAATGTTCAGCAGTTCATCCCTGGTAAAACTGATGGTGTTTGAAAAACAAAAAACAGGAAAAACTAACAAAAACAGAACAAACACTGAAGAGCTAAGCACTGAGGCTGCCATGCGCGGCGCCATCTTGCGTTACATACATGGAAGTATAAAGACATGGATGAGCAAGTTTGTCCGCGTTTTCTGCATCACGGAAACCATAGGGCCCTACTAATATAGCAAATGAATATGATAAGCTCGTTGTGAGAGTAAAAGACAGGGACATTGTTTATTTACTTTATAGCATTGCGGGTCAGGCCAACTAGGTGTCAATGAAGCATTAAATCACCATTCAATGGACTGGAAAACGATACTTACATTTCAATCTGCTACGTTACTGACTGTACTGACAAATTATGCTGACTTAGCAAATGTGATGTTACCGATCTGATAAGCATGAGTGACTTATGGAAACTTATGGGGTCATTGTTTATTTACTTTACAGTAAGTTATGTATTTCACAAACTAGTTAGCAACTTACCGTAAAGACAACGTCGTGAAGACACCGCTTTCCGTGGGTGTGGCCACATTAGAAGATAAGGAGGTGACTTGCGAACAACTGACATCTCTTTCTTTTCAAACAGATTTCAATTAGATTTTGGTGCTATGTGAAGAAAATTCAGCAAAAAGCGGCGGCGCATTTCCCGACCCCTGAGTATTAATGACAAGACAAAACACTAATAAATCATACCTGTCACAGCAGTATTTCTCCCCTCCACTGTGTTTAAAGTTTATGGCCCACCCATCTCGGGAATTTGGGTATCAAAATTATTTCCGAACTTTCCAGTGGTAAACACAACATCAGGGCTTTCATGTGCAACTTTTATCCAAGAAACTCCTATTTATGATAATTTCGATAGCATGTGAGGCAGCATAAAAACCACTGGTCTAGGTTACTGAATGTAACCCTGATTTCCTGAGTGGAAATGAGAAACTGCATAGCTGGCCATAATTGAAAGTGATGGCACATACTTATAAGGGCACTGTGCTACAGCTTCTTATGGCTGGCACTTTAGCATCATCTGCCAAGTAATGGATGTGATTATTTAGAGATTCAGACTGCTTGACCACTGATGTCTTCCCATTGCATCATTATGTAGCATGATATTCCCACTCAGGGAACTAGGGTTACACTCAGTAACATCTCGGTTACGTATATTACCCTCGTTCCCTGAAGGAGGGAACGGAGATGTTACGTCAGAACATACTGACAAACAGGGATGGGCAGTATTTATGATATATATATTTCAAATACGTATTTCAATTACAAAATAGTATTTTGTCATTTGTATTTGATAGGGTTGATGAAACTGGCTTTGTATTTTGTATCAAAATACTTTAGTGTTTAGTATTTTTGTATTTTTAAAATACTGTAAAATACTTTGTAAGAAGTCTACATGATGACATCATAAAATTGCGGCCTCTGATTGGTGCCTACTCAATAGTTTGTAGAGACTTGTTGCGATCAGAACAGAAAATTGATCCATATGGAAGAAGGTGGTCAAGAAACGTGCAGGGCTGCCAGTTTTCCATCAATTTTTAGCATAAATTGCTATAATTTTTAACAGTTCATGTTAAGTTTTGTTGGTGTTCGTTTTGGTAGCCTAGTACCAGACTAAATACTATACCAATTTACATAATGTTCTTGAAAACAATTTTACTGAGCAGCAGCCCCTCCTATATTTATGATTAACAATCAAATGATTAATTAGTTAGAAACTAGTTGCTATGAATACAGATGCCATAAGTTGACTTCTTATAAATGACTTGTTTGTCATTGAGTCAGTGTTGCTGAAGCAAAGTAGACCCTTTGTTACCAAACACCAAGTAACTAAATTAGGATACAATTATGAGTCATTTGCAAACATTATACTGTTGGTTACTTTAAAACTAACCTTTATCTGGGAGATCATAGGGATATGTGAATATTTGATCTGTCAAAGCCACAATATGTACATTTTTGCCGCTAGAGATCACTCATTCAAAACAAAGGCATAGCTTGATGACACCTTGATTTCACAGAATCATGGGAGGTGTTGTCTTCATGTCTACAGCTGGTGGAAAAGAATCGGGATGGGACTCAGCCAGAAATCATGTTCATGGATGAGATTATTAACGTTACTGTAAGCAGAGCATGGGTGAGCAGTAACGAGGCCGCTGGAGTGATTGCTAATGAGAGACGAGCGCGACACACGTCTCGACAGCAGCGGATCTTTTATTATGCCCCAGTTGCTGCTTCCGCTTCTTCCGGTCATGTGCATGTAGGGTAAAGCAGCGCTGTTTATTATATTAGATACATTTGTGTGTTGAAAGTTGTTATAGTGCTACTCTGTGCTTTCGCTCAGCGGCTGCTATGAGACACTGCAGTAAGCTAAATCGATATTAGTCATGGTAAAACATGGTACTTGCTGTAAATCAAGAAAACAAGATTCAAACAAAAAGACTTAGGACCAGATTTACTAACAGCTTCCACCAGCGCAAACCCTCTTTTGGCTTAAAAAACTACTGTTGCCGCTAGGAGGAGACACTGCAAGTCAAGTCAAGTCAAATTTATTTATATAGCGCTTTTTACAATTGGTAATTGTTTCAAAGCAGCTTTACATATTAGAAGCACAGAAAAAAGATAAGTGGTTAAAAATAAGCTGTACAAGCAAGCGTGGTAATATGTAACATATACAAGATGGTGCTACATTAAGCCAATGTCGGCTGACTCCCAGGGGTGGAAAAAACCCCCTAGGAGAAAAACCCAGTGTGGTAACACTGGGAAAAAAGTCCTAGGAGGGAAAAAACCCCTTGGAAGATA
>RJVU01054790.1:47684-73260 GCA_003731715.1 Anabarilius grahami
CTGTTCTGCATTTTTCATTGAGAGCATATGTCGTAGTTTAGATATATTTTTAAGATGGAAGAATGCGGTTTTACAGATGCTAGTAACATGGCCTTCAAATTAAAGATTGGTATCAAAGAGCACACCCAGGTTCCTAACTGACGACGAAGACTTAACAGAGCAGCCATCAAGTGTTAGACAGTATTCTAGGTTATTGCGTGAAGAAGTTTTCGGTCCAAAAATTAGAATCTCTGTTTTTTCTGAATTTAGTAGTAGGAAATTACTGGTCATCCAGTTTTTTATGTGCACAGCTTCCCTGTCAAACACATATATTTACGGAATAAAAAAAATATATCAGGTCGGCTTTGTCAAGTTCAGATCCTCCGCGAAACGGCATTCATTCCTGCATGCGCGCACACACGCGCGCCCCACCCCACCTCACCTCACCTCACCTCACCTCACCTCACCTCACCTCACCTCATGTTTGCTGCTGGCTGACAAGTTCTAACAACTATGCCCGGGAAAAGACAACAGCTGTGTGTCTGGCGATAAGAAGCAAAAAAGAACAACACCAGCAACACATCTGCCTGATTTGATACTAATGCAATTTATGTCATATTATAATTTCAATTATTTTTTATGCATTGCCTTTTGAACCCCGGTAAAGATATCTATAGGGCTGTCAAGTGTCAATATCGGACGCAAATCCATGATCCGCTTTATTAGACAGTTTTCTAAGGATGCACGATATATTAAAACCATTTAAAAATCAAAATACAGCATTGCATAATGTTATCATTTTTAAATCTACACAAACACATGGAGAATACATCAATACAAGTTTAAACCCTCGCTCTGAGTGTGCATGTTTGATGTTCACATATTCTTGTTGAAGAAATTACAGTGGCTGTACCATTTCTGTCATAAAGAAATGGGAAAATATTATTATTATTTAATTAATATTATATTTTTAATTATGCTGGTTGGCCAAAAACAAGGATTTGATTTTTGAGCGCTGTGTAACAACAACAATCACCAGGCTTTTGGTGCCCTCTGCAGGCATTTGTTATAATATATATTAAGCAGTTCTAACATTTCAGGGGAAAAAAACTCTTGATGTGTTTAAATATGCAGATTAGCTTGTTTTGGTTAATTTAGAAGAAATCTACGGATGCAAACAGATGGAGGGTAGTAGGCTTAAAACAAACACCATCTAAATGTGTATTTTCTAAGTTTTCTTTCCATTAGAGTAAAAGAAGACATGGAAGCAAAAATAGACCAAAATCTTATCCACCACATGAAATAAGTATTCCATTAACACCAAAATAATTAAAATGATTTATTGATTTGTGCAAAATAAACAAATTGTTATTGAAACTATATCCCTCTCCTTGGTGCAGTCATTTATTCTAAATATATAGCTACTTGAAAATAGTAGTGAAGAAAACATGCACATTGTGGCATAGTTTCCTTTGCTGTTGCCTGCTCTTGTGATAAACCTAGTGAATACTAAAGAAGACCATGGTCTCTGTGTAAACTGATTATTTTGTAGAAATCTGTGGAGTATGAAACAATTGCGTGAGTGTGAGAGAATGAAAATAAATAGGTAAGGAAGTCAGAGTTGTGTTAATATATTTAACGTTTTGTTTATTATTTTTTTAAATAAATAATTATGAGAAGTGCCCTTTTTTCCACTTGAGCCCCTGCCCCCCAAAATGTCTGTGCACGTCCCTGTGAGTAATTAATGACAGAATTTTCATTTTTGGGTGAACTAATCCTTTAAATTCATTTTTTAGATGTTATAGTATAAGGCACTGAACCACAGCTCAGGCACACTCACTTAGAACTTTGGTTTTATGGGGTGCATGCAGAAACCACTAAAATGCTGCAACCACTCTGTAAGTAAGTTGTGGCTCTTTCTCACTTTGTGTGTGTGTTTACAGCATCTTCTTGGCATTTTATTGTTGCCATCAAGTTCTATCCACCGGACCCCTCCCAGCTAATTGAAGACATTACCAGGTGAGTAAAGTTAAACTCTACAATGGTAAATACAACCCAGTCACATGTGAAACTTGTTTTCAAAGTCACCACCAGGTGGTGTAAAGGGATGGTTGGCACCATTGCTCGGTCAGGCTGTAATTGTGACATTTTCATTTGTAAATGAGGATAAAATAATGAAATAAATTAAACAGGCTGTTACTTTCTCCGCTTCGGCCATTCTGACAGCGAGTTGTAACAGCTCGNAGATTCAAGCAGCAATTAAGGGGCCAAGCACAAATAAGGCATGATAAGCATGGCTGGGAGCATCAGACCAACTGTAACAAGGAGTAATTGAAGACATTTTATGATGATTTTAGTCAAAATGGCAAAAAAATCAAATATAATCACTGGTAATATGATTTAATGGTTTATTTTTTACCAATAGGTGGTGCTGTTACCAAATTGATGTGGTGTGGTCAGTGTTAGGTGAAAATGACACATGCAAAGTTTGGAGTCGATATGCCAATGCTTTGCACAGATATAGCCTCAGAGTCATTTATTGCATAATTTTTTAGATGCAGTATGCGAAAATGGTTTTGTCTATCGACACAATTTTTTGCCTTGGTTCTTGTCTTTAATTAATTTCTCGGCATCTCATGGGTTATCAGATGTATGCCTGGAGCCATTCATGGTGATCGTTAGCCTGGCTCGTAGTACAGATTGTAACTTTTGTCTGCATCTCCTCGTTTGGGTTTCACCAGATTAAATGCAACTCATAGTTTGCTGACTCATAGTTTGCTGACTTACATGCATGTATGCAAAAACATTTCAAGAGAGTCTTTTTGAGTGCCGCTACCTTTCTGCTGTGCCTTGTGAAGTAAATACTGTGTACAATTTGCACCTTATACAGTATGTTATGGAGTGACTCCCGACGCTTCAGTTTAAATACACTGATTCCAGTTCATTTTACAATAAGGAATTGCACATCATTGTTCACGCTGCTACTTAGTCTCTAACTCATTTTAAAAATCAGCAGCTCAAACATCACTTTTAAACAACATAATATCTTTATATACTGAGAAGAATGTATAAGAATGTATATTCTCAGTTCGTCCTTTGCTCATTTGACAGCTTCTGGAATAGGTGTAATGGTTAGTTTCTAGAATCATCTTTGCGATAACAAGCGCTTTTCCATTCATCAACATAATATTTGCTCACGGTTATTAACAATTATATCAATCTTTATGTGATTTTAACATGATAAAGAATTATGTTTTAAAATACATACTGCCCTCCAGTCAAGGGTGGAAATATTAAAATATGGGGGCAAAAATGCTCCTGTATTAGCTGTTGTTTTTATATTTCTAACATGATTCAGCAATATGACACAAGCAAGTTAGGTGTTTTTCTGAATATCCGCACAAGTGCAAATGTGTTTTTATACATGTCAATAAACAAAAAGTAATGAAATCACAGTTTAGACACAACATTGTCAATATTAATGTTTTCAATCTATTTCACCAATGAAATATTTCTAAACAAAGCAGAACTGTTGCATTTCTCAGAGCAGCGGCGTTTTGTTTCGTTCCTGAATTAATCCATGTTTTTGAAAAATCGGGTGAATCAATGATTCAATATTACATGTTTATTTCTTGGAAATGCACATTTGACAGTAAAGCACTGAGCTTGAGTTGAGATTCAGATAAAATTATCTTTTATTAACAAAAGTAACATGGAATAGGCTAACCTAAATATTTATATGGGAAAAAATTTAAGTATTCTACTCTTATTAAATGTACCATTGTTCTTCTATAGTATACTGAACTGACCGACAGTTTCAGTAATTATAAAAGAAACGCTCTTGCTTTTTGTGTAAATCAGTCGCAATTTGAAGAAAGGTTTTTGTTTTTCATGACATTTTTGGGACTTTCCTACTTCATTACAAAAAAAGTCCCAAACTAGGGTGAGGGGGGAGGCTTTTATTAAAGCTGCAGTCCGTAACTTTTTTTGGTTAAAATTTATCCAAAATCAGTTTTTGAGCAAGTACATAACCAGCCAGTGTTCAAAACTATCTCATTATCTTAGCTCGATTCACAACGTTAAGCTTGTAATAATGTTTTATAATAAGAGCGAAATGGTGGATTTCCGCGGGAAATTCGAGCATGCAGCAGTTCCTCTGTGCGTCATTACATCACGTCCGTAAACCGAAAGGAAGGAGTCCCGTCCAGGCTAGTCGCTTTTAACACGTTAGGATGCTGCTTGTAGCGGATCATTTATAGCCTTTTCTCACAGCAGCTAAAATAATTAAATTTATAATTTTGATGGCGGATTGTAATCCAGAAAGATCCAAATGACAATCATCAGTGACAACTGGAGATTCACCCATAGTCAAAAGCAAAAGACTTTGGACTGTTGAGTGGCTACAGAAATTGAAATTTACAGGTAACGCTATATACACATAGTCATAGCAATGCTGATGTTGTTAACATTAACAATTTGAGATAAATATAACAGTAATAATAATTTGCACGGTTTGGCATGATCCGATCTAAGCGATCGTTAGATTTAATCACCATTGGCAGTGTGATTTATTGTAGGCCTAATGCTTTTTTCCTCTGTTGGTCAGAGCAAAAGTGGCAGACATGTTTACTTACTTGTTCAGATGATATTTTCCAGTGAAAATTCTTATATTGGTCATACTTTCAAGACGTAGAATCTGTGATTCTGAAGTACAGTATCCACACCGGTGTGCTGACTGACAGAAAACATTAGATTCATCTGCGCTGATGAGCTGTGCTGAGGCACAACGCACGTACAGATATCTATTCCGCATATGACTGCAATTGCAGGTTTCAAACAAGAGATGGCGACAAAGAGGGAAAATCGCGGACTGCAGCTTTAAGCTCCTCACAGGTAAAATTTCAACATCAGACCTGGAAGCTTATTTAATTTATTTTTTCACTTTTATATGATTTATTAACTTTCATTGGCTCAAATTTCCTGGACATTGTGCATATAATGGCAGCTTTGGGCAGCAAACGAGGTCAACACTATATTCCTGCAATTCTGGAGGCAGTTTCAGGGCTGCAGTTCTAGGACCCTAGTTTTTTGTGACAGTGCCACTAGCCAATTCTACTCCTACGTCATGTACGATGCAACTTTTTGAATGGAAGAAAACATGAAGAAATGCACTTTCGCTAAGATACTGCCTAATATAGGCTATTTATAATTTATGCTGCGCAGCGATTTTTAATAGCACGTATCAGAGGATTATTACGAAAGCAGCTGACGTTGAGGAATTTGCAGCTTTACTCGCTAACTACAATTCCTGTTCATCAATAAGGTGAGAATCAGACCCGTTATAAACCCATATATACACTCGAATTAATTACATGAATTGATAAGTGTACTATCAAAGCTGTAATAAAGCTGTTTGCCGTCATAATGATGAAAGTAGCGCACACAAAAGTAGTTCCGTGCTCAGGCATGGTTAGTGCTCACACTGCATGCGAACTGCGCTCGAGCCCAACCGAACCGCGCTCTGGCCCACCTCTTAGCGGGCCAGGGCCGGCTAAACGAACCGCGGCCAGGCACGGAACGGAGCGATCACACTTGTCAAACGAACCGGGCTTTGGGGGTCAAACGCGCGCGGGCACGGTTCAGAGCGCCTAGTGTGAGTACACCCTAATAAACACACTAGTTTGTAGAGCAATTGTTTTACCGTTTACTGCACTTTAAAGGTGGACTCAGTAGAATTTTTAAAACACTGTTTGGAAGTTAGTCGGGCCGACACCAACAACAAACGTCTAACCAATCAGCATTAGGGGGCATATGACGGTCCAGGAGGGAGAACAAGCAAGAGGGAGATTTGAAAATAAGATGAAAAAAAACTGCAGAACAAGAGATGGGACACAATACAAAAGCTCAAAAGAATATCACTGGTTTATGACTGGGGAAGCGCTTTAGGACCTCGTTTATATTAGAAAAGCTTTCCAGCGCTGGATAGAAGCAGGGTGGTTAGGATTGGAGTGTGAGTTTTGGAGGCGGAGCAATGAAGAGATGGGTGAGCTTGTTTGGGTTGATTTCAAATATCAACAATGTCCAACAGCGTTTTTCAAAATCTACTGATCCCACCGTTGTGTGTTGCACATCAGACATGAAGCACCACGCTTTGCTGTGCTCATCTACATCATTGATATCCTCGTCTATTCCCTGAGCATGGCCGAACATCGCCACCACGCTGAGGAGGTCCTGAAATGCCTGAGAGAATTCCACCTTTTCCTCAAAGCCGAAAAATGCTCCTTCCATCAGTCCTCAGTGCAGTTCCTTGGATATGATATCAGCAGCAATGGCTTCCAAATGGATGAGGGGAAGGTGGAAGCCATCAAGAACTGGCCTGTTCCCACTACTATCTTCAATGCTTCCTAGGCTTCTCAAACTTCTACAGACGCTTTATCCATAACTACAGCTCTATCGCCTGTCCTCTCACCAGTCTGTTGAAGAACAAGCCAAAGTCTCTGTCCTGGTCACCATCTGCCACAAAAGCGTTCAATCAACTCAAAGAGGCATTCACCAGTGCACCGCTCCTCATCCATCCAGACCCAGCCATACTCCAATTCTCCAGAATCAAGTTGTGGTTTTTAATGAGAGGCTTAATAACAGCCAGCTTGAAAGTGCTTGTTAAAAAATGTATTATACATTAACTTACAATAGGCTACTGCTCTGAGTGTGTGCGTGTGGCAGCGATTCATGCGCATGCATGTCAGTCAGCGCGGCATCACACGTGAAGTTCGTAGAAAGCTTTATTCAGTCCATTTTAAATTCTGATTTTGGGTCAAACAAATCATAGATATTACCTAAGAAGTTCAAGTAAATACGCTAGAAATCTGCGCTCATTCAAGGATGTGCATTTATTGTATGGGCGGAGAAAGCATGGACGCCTGAAGGATTTCATCTGAAGGATTTCATCTGCACAAAGGTTTTTTTTATTTAACACTAAAAAGTTAAATAAGCAAATATATCCATTATGCACCTTCGGTACAGCAGAACGAGTGTAGCCTACTCTATCTCTAGACGTTTTAAACGGTTTTAAATTTGAAAACTCCACAAAGCAACGAAATTGTCAAAGATCCATTTAACGCATGTTCACAGAGGAAAACAACTGAAAAACAGCGCTGGTTGTTCTCTCAATACTGTGTTTGTTTTACTGACCGAGAAATGGCGATAACACTTTCTATGAAGCCTGTATTTATAATGCATTATAAGGGTATTCTCAATGCGTTATAATGCATACATAATGCATTATAAACAACATTATAACATGTATCAACTGATAAATACTCATAACAGTAATTATAATACATTACTTAGCAATTATGTGGTTACTTTTAAGAGTATGATGCATTTTATCACCAGATGAACCCCAAATTTATAATGCATCAAGTATTCTTATAATGCACACATAATTCCTTATTTAAAAATTATGATGTATTGTATCATCTCATGAAAAATTGTAACAACAGTAATACTTACCTATTTGTAGTTTTAACCTTTAAGAATATGATGATTTATAACACAAAATGAACATAATTGTATTGACTTAAATTAAAATGGATTATATCCCATAGTTTAATATTTTAATTTCCCAAGTCTCATATCTTGACATTGTTTACTGAAGATCTGCATAGTATCTAGGCCTACATCTTATGAGTGGAATTTTACTACTTTTGGTGACAAAAACAAAGTCTTCAGTAACACTTTTAGTATAGGAACACATATAAACTATTGGGTAGGATTAAGAATGTAGAATAAGGTCATGCAGAATAAGGCATTAATATGTGCTTAATAAGTACTAATAAATAGCCAATATTCTAGTAATATGCATGCTAATAAGCAACTAGTTAAAAGACCCTAATCTAAAGTGTAAGCAATAAATATCTAAAAAGCTTTATAATGCTATAATAATATTTATAAGTGGTCTTTGTCTGCTTTAAGTAAAGTAACAAAAGTTAGGTATTCTTATAATCATCCATAAGATGCTTTGCACTTTTTTGGTAACACTTTAGAATACTGATTCTTCATTAATGAATAACTACACAGGAACAAATGAGTAATGCATTATTACACGGCTCTGTGGAATACTTGATTCTGATTGGTCATTGGCACCATCCAGCGATATGTTATTCCCCGATAACAACCGCTGAAAACAGTTAACACAGGCTCATCCGGGTTATTGAAATCTGCAGCGCTATATGCTTGTTAGGAACGGGTTTTCCTCATGGAAGTTTTGCCTTTGGTGAGCTAATAAAATATTAAAAAGCAGTCAGATTAGCATTTAATTATGTCATCTAGTATCGCGGACTCTCTCTCTCGTTTCATACAAACGCAGCTGCTGCCATTTTGCGACTATTGTTTTGTTTACTGTAATGGATTTAGATAACAAACAGGTACGATTTTAAATCAGTTTAATCTCAGATCAATATCTTATCCCCATAATTATTTATGTGGCGAAATGCTGTGTAATATGCTGTATGACTGTATGTGTTTCTGTCTAGTTTGAACTTGCTGCGCGAGCAACTGCTCTCTCCGCGGAAGCGGACTCAGATCGACTCAGATCAATATTTTGTGTCTAATTATTTAATTATGTGGCAAGTAGCCATGTAATAAGCGGGATAATGTACATCCATCCGGTTGTTATCTCAGAATAAACCCCTTCAGGCTGATACAACACCAGATCCCCCTGTCGGGGTTTATTCTGAAATAACAACTGGCTGGATGTACATTATACCTTACTTAACACTCTAGTAACTACTAACTAACAAGAAACTCTGATTAATGAATTAGTAAGTAATAGTGTTCAGTTCAATGTGGTAGATCACTATTAGCTAATCAGTAACTACTGTTTTTTCATACTTCCCAGAGAATTACTAACTACTATATACAGGTTCATAATTAACATGAATGATGCATAATGTATAATTATTTCTAATGGTAACCCACTAGTAATGACTGAAGTATTACTAAATCCTTCAGAAGGAATTACTAATTATTTGGATCAGTATTTTAAAGTGAGAAACATGATAACTCTGTAATAACTACTGAAGTCATTGTAAACTTTTGAGGTTTTTGTACATTTTTGGGTAACACTTTAGAATACTGTTTCTTACTAACTGCATAACTAATAAGGAATTACTGAAGAACTAATAGGTAATTCTTCATTAACACTTAAGTCACTACTGTTAACTACTAAGGAAGATGTGTTAACTAATTAGTATGTAATAGAATATAATGATTTTATTAAGTAACAGTTCAATCAATAACTAATGAATTCTGTCATACCTCTTGAAGAACCACTATTAATTATCTACTAATTAAGGTTCAAGAAAAATAACTATGAAGTAACTACTAATGAACAGTCAAACACAATTACATTGAGTTGTGGCCCTTTCTTATTTACTAATGTTATCAGTAGTAGTATTATGAAAATGCACTATTAATAAATACAATACATTTTATAGAGGTTTTTGCCTGTGTGGTAAATAATTGTTTTGTGAGTGTGTTCTGTAAAAAAATCAACTTCGGAAAGGAACACAACGCCCACTCTAAATGCCTTGCCATATCCAACTTACCTCAGATTAGTTTTTATATTTCATATACAGTACTGTGTGTCTGTTTTCCTCAGCATATCACATTACCATTGAGTAAATTCCAGTATGTAAGGCAATTACTGAGGGAAAGTGAAAATACAGCGAACCCATTAGTAATTAATAAAGAATTATCAAATAATTCTGCAGGAATTACTTAGAACCTGAAACAGTATTCTAAAGTGAAAATACAGGGAACCCATTAGCAGTTCATAAAGAATTATTAAATAATTCTGTAGTAATTACTTAGAACTTGAAACAGTATTCTAAAGTGAAAATGCAGGGAACCCATTAGTGATTAATTAAGAATTATTAGATAATTCTGCAGGAATTAGCCTACTTAGAACCTGAAACAGTATTCTAAAGTGAAAAAATAGGGAACCAATTAGCAATTCATAAAGAAATAATAGATAATTCTGCAGTAATTACTTAGAACCTGAAACAGTATTCTAAAGTTAAGATTTAAGGAACCCATTAGTAATTAATAAATAATTACCACACAATTCTGACTCAAATCAAACTTACACTCTGAAAAAACACTATTAACATAATAATCTAAAAACCTTTGTAAAATACACAACACAACCACTAGTTTTCATGATATCTTCCTTTATTTCAGAACATTTCTTAATGCAGTATATTTTATTCGTTTTAACGTGTTTACAATACTTACATTTAAACTCATTTAACAAACGTTTTAGAATCAAAAGTTAAAACATTTAAAAGCAATTCAAGTGTAATCAACCGACCTCTGTTATCCCGTTTCCATCGGGTACCGGTGCTGGATCTCGTGCGGGAGCTGGGCTTGTGTTCGGTGGGGAAACTGCTAACTTCCGCCCTGTGTTTCACTTATTGCCAAAAGTTGCAGTGACTGACTCCATAACCTGCCCATAAACAAGCAGTGCACAGCTCTGAGAACATATTTTAAAATCTTAAGTAATTAGATTTAACTTAGTATCTTTAGAAATAAAATAATGTGTTTTATGCAAGGGATAAGCCGTTACCATCATGCAAAAAGACTCGTCACTCGTCAGTTAGGTGACTGACATTGCGTACCTGTATGTTGCTATTCATAAAATAAAATGATTTACAGCACATCAATGATTTTATAGATAAAATAAAACATACACAAACCTGTATTTCGGCAAAGAAATGCACCAATTTGGCGTTGCAAAGAACTGCTCTCTCCTGAAGAAGATGAAAATGCCCGCGCTCAGTAGGGGGAGGGGGGAATAACAACACAAAAACTACCGAACACTGAAAAAATAACCCAAAAATGACTCATCCCAGCGTTTTGGTAAATAAATAAATAAATAAAATATTTTATATCTGTGAGAAGTTGGATAGTTATGGCAAGGCAGTGGGGGTGGGGTTCCTTTCCGAAGCTGATTTCTTACAGAACATGCGCAGTTANTGCGCAGTTAATCACCATACAGGCAAAAACTTCTGAACAATTTGTTGTAATGAGTCTTTTTGGGAGAGCAGTATTATGCAGCATAAAAATGCATATTTAATTTCTATAATAATAATAATAAGTAATAATAAGTGGTGGACTGTAACAAAGTAGTACAAAGTAGTTGTAATTTTACTCAAGTAATTTTGAAAATGAATCATTTTCTGTTCATTAGTACTTACTTCATAGTTATATTTCTTGAACATTAATTAGTAGATAATTAATAGTAGTTCTTCAGGAGGTATGACATAGCTGACTGTTACTTTACATAATCATAAAATTCTATTACATACTGATTAGTTAACACATCTTCCTTAATAGCTAACAGTAGTGACTTAAGTGTTAATGAAGAATTACCTATTAGTTCTTCAGTAATTCCTTATTAGTTATGCAGTATGTAAGAAACAGTATTCTAAAGTGTCACCCATTTTTGAACAGTTTTGTACAGTAATTCCTTCTAATCTGGTAACACTTAAGTAGGCTAATTACTTGTGGGTTACCATGATCTTCACTTTATACTGATCCAAATAATTAGTAGTTCCTTTAGAAGGATTTGGTAATTATTAATTCAGTCATTATTAATGGGTTACCATGATCTTCACTTTAGAATTAATTATACACTATGCATTATTCACATTAACCCTCTGGAGTCTGAGGCTGATTTGGGGCCTGGAGAAGTTTTGACATGCCGTGACATTTGTGCTTTTTTCAGTTGTTCATAAACATATTAATGGAAAAAGTGTCATTACACTGTATTCAGCACAAACTAGGCTACCATAATATGTGAGAAACATGTATGTACATGTTTGCATTTTTGAAGGAATAACGTTTATGCGTGGTTATTGAAAAAACAAAAAACTTGAGTCACTGAAATAAGGCCAAAAAAATAATAATATATATGTGTTCACAAGACTGCTAGGTATTGGAGATTGTAGACTAGAGTTTTTGCTTCAAAATGATTTGAAAATGATCCTGCCTACTCGTTCATGTAAAACAATAGAGAGATTTAAAGTTTGTAAGACACTTTTTGTCAAGAAACACAGTATGCGTGGAGGCATGAATCATCATGAATAATGGGTCATTTACACCTGAGAAGACAAAAGAATCGCATAATGAGCTGCATATTAATGAGCTCTTTCAGACAGGTAGGCTGTGAAAAAACCCTCTGTGATCATGTCTCAAGCTCATCATGGTGTATATCAAACATACAGAAAAAATAGTAATACTGTGAAATATTATTACAATTTAAAATAATGGTATTCTATTACAGTGGATACGGAAAGTATTAAAACCCCCTGACAGAAAAACACAGAATTGTTGACATTTTTGCAGATTTATTAAAAAAGAAAAACTGAAATATCACATGGTCCTAAGTATTCAGACCGTTTGCTCAGTATTTAGTAGAAGCACCCTTTTGATCTAATACAGCCATGAGTCTTTTTGGGAAAGATGCAACAAGTTTTTTGACACCTGGATTTGGGGATCCTCTGCCATTCCTCCTTGCAGATCCTCTCCAGTTCTGTCAGGTTGGATGATAAACGTTGGTGGACAGCCATTTTTAGGTCTCTCCAGAGATGCTCAATTGGGTTTAAGTCAGGGCTCTGGCTGGGCCATTCAAGAACAGTCACGGAGTTGTTGTGAAGCCACTCCTTCGTTATTTTAGCTGTGTGCTTAGGGTCATTGTCTTGTTGGAAGGTAAACCTTCGGCCCAGTCTGAGGTCCTGAGCACTCTGGAGAAGGTTTTCGTCCAGGATATCCCTGTACTTGGCCGCATTCATCTTTCCCTCGATTGCAACCAGTCGTTCTGTCCCTGCAGCTGAAAAACACCCCCACAGCATGATGCTGCCACCACAACGCTTCACTGTTGGGACTGTATTGGACAGGTGATGAGCAGTGCCTGGTTTTCTCCACACATACCGCTTAGAATTAAGGCCAAAAAGTTCTATCTTGGTCTCATCAGACCAGAGAATCTTATTTCTCACCATCTTGGAGTCCTTCAGGTGTTTTTTAGCAAACTCCATGCGGGCTTTCATGTGTCTTGCACTGAGGAGAGGCTTCCGTCGGGCCACTCTGCCATAAAGCCCCGACTGGTGGAGGGCTGCAGTGATGGTTGACTTTCTACAACTTTCTCCCATCTCCCGACTGCATCTCTGGAGCTCAGCCACAGTGATCTTTGGGTTCTTCTTTACCTCTCTCACCAAGGCTCTTCTCCCCCGATAGCTCAGTTTGGCCGGACGGCCAGCTCTAGGAAGGGTTCTGGTTGTCCCAAACGTCTTCCATTTAAGGATTATGGAGGCCACTGTGCTCTTAGGAACCTTAAGTGCAGCAGAAATTTTTTTGTAACCTTGGCCAGATCTGTGCCTTGCCACAATTCTGTCTCTGAGCTCTTCAGGCAGTTCCTTTGACCTTATGATTCTCATTTGCTCTGACATGCACTGTGAGCTGTAAGGTCTTATATAGACAGGTGTGTGGCTTTCCTAATCAAGTCCAATCAGTATAATCAAACACAGCTGGACTCAAATGAAGGTGTAGAACCATCTCAAGGATGATCAGAAGAAATGGACAGCACCTGAGTTAAATATATGAGTGTCACAGCAAAGGGTCTGAATACTTAGGACCATGTGATATTTCAGTTTTTTTTTTTTTTTATAAATCTGCAAAAATGTCAACAATTCTGTGTTTTTCTGTCAATATGGGGTGCTGTGTGTACATTAATGAGGGGAAAAATGAACTTTAATGATTTTAGCAAATGGCTGTAATTTAACAAAGAGTGAAATATGTAAGGGGGTCTGAATACTTTCCGTACCCACTTTCTATACTTTAAAATATAATGTATTTCTGTGATGCAAAGTGTCTGAACAATTATGTTACCTCTGTGGCATTTCATATAGGCTTTTAGCTTAAAAGCATGCACATTTGGAGAAATATTGATGGATTCTCATATGTTTATGTAAATTTTCTATACAGAGGAGTAATATTTATTCAATATTTATTGTCATTACTATGAGCTCTGGATACTGTGTTTTCAATTCATACTTGCAGCCGGAGGGCGCTCTGTGCACCTTTAGTCCACAAATGCCTCCTAAAGAAGAACAGGCTATGTGACAATCCAGGAACTAACTGAACTAACAGAGGCTTCCAGAGATCGCTAACTATGGCTATGCAAAACACTTTTGAAGACAATAAATACACGATTGAGACGATGTATACATGTATTGCCTCAGAATTTGCATCTGAATAGCGCTGGCTCCGTGGGCGTGGCCGCATTAGCGGATAATGAGCTGAATCACGGACTTCTGACATGGCTCTTTTTTCTTACAGATTACATAAACAGAGAATAATTCTATTTTAAGACACTTTTTGTCAAGAAACACAGTATGCGTGGAGGCGTGAATCATCATGAATAATGAGGTAATTCACACCTGAGAAGACAAAAGAATCGCATAAAGATCTGGAATGATTTGCATATCAATGAGCTCTTTCAGTCAGGTAGGCTGTGAAAAAACCCTCTGTGATCATTTCTCAAACTCATCATGGTGTATATCAAACATACAGAAAAAACAGCAATACTGTGAAATATTATTACAATTTAATATAATGGTTCTATTATATACTTTAAAATATAATGTATTTCTGTGATGCAAAGTGTCTGAACAATTATGTTACCTCTGTGGCATTTCATATAGGCTTTTAGCTTAAAAGCATGCACATTTGGAGAAATATTGATGGATTCTCATATGTTTATGTCAATTTTCTATACAGAGGAGTAATATTTATTTAATATTCATTCTCATCACTATGAGCGCTGGATACTGTTTTCAATTCATACTTGCAGCCGGAGGGCGCTCTGTGCACATTTAGTCCACAAATTAATCTAAAGAAGAAGACATTCTAGGAACTAACGGCATGTCTTCCAGAGGTCTCTAACCATGGCTTTAAGATACAGATAAACACTTTAAGACAATAAATACCCGATTGAGACGATGTACTATTGCCTCAGAATTTGCGTCTGAATAGCGCTCGCTTCGTGGGCGTGGTTGCATTAGCGGATAATGAGCTGACTCACGGACGTCTGACATGGCTCTCTTTTCATACAGATTACATAAACAGAGAATTTTTGTTTTCGATTTGACTTACACGATTTAAAACATGACATTTCAACGTTTCTTTAGACATCAATAAAAAATTTTTGTGATTAGTATTCACTAAGTTACAGTTCATTTTCTGAGAACTATCAGATTGGACTTCGTTCAGAGGGAGACGACAGATCACGCATCATGTTTGTTTACTTTATTTTGCAAAAAGCACAACATTTTGTTTTTACTCTGAGTGTACACAAATAAAAGAAGATATTTCACAGATTAAAATGGTGTATAACCCTTAATTGTATGTGCAAAATTGACAGAGTATTTTTAGTCTCTTTCACACTGGTAAGAAAAAAAACGAGGTGGTATCGCTGGCGATATCGCCGACTCCAGAGTGTTAAGCAAGAGGAGTACAAACTTACACCATCATGCTCTGAAGGAGGCCCCAAACAGGGCCTGCGACTCCAGAAAGACACATGGCGTCAGCTAGTGGCAGTGTCTATGCTCTAAGTGAGCCAAATCTGAGAACCAAACTATCCAGTGAGGTTGACTAGTTTAGCTTAACCTGAGCACACCTTCCAACTGGCAATGTACTCAGTAAAAACACTTTTTGCTCTTTAAGCAAGAGGAGTACAAACTTACGCCATCATGCTCTGAAGGAGGTCCAAACAGGACCTGCGACCTCAGAATGAAACGGGCATCAGCCAGTGGCAGTGTCTAAGCTCTAAGGGAGCCAAATCTGAGAACCAAACTATCCAGTGAGGTTAACTAGTTTAACTCAACCTGAGCTAATTTTCTCCACACATTCCAACAAGCAGTGTACTCAGTAAAAACACTTTTTACTCTTTAAGCAAGAGGAGTACAAACTTACGCCATCATGCTCTGAAGGAGGCCCAAACAGGGCCTGTGTCTCCAGAAAGACACGTGGCGTCAGCTAGTGGCAGTGTCTAAGCTCTAAGGGAGCCAAATCTGAGAACCAAACTATCCAGTGAGGTTAACTATTTTAACTCAACCTGAGCTTAATTTTATCCACACATTCCACCTGGCAATGTACTCAGTAAAAACACTTTGTACTCTTTAAGCAAGAGGAGTACAAACTTACGCCATCATGCTCTGAGGGAGGTCCAAACAGGACCTGCGACTTCAGAATGACACGGGCGTCAACCTGTGGCAGTGCTAGTTTCCAAGTGAGCAAACTCTAACTAAAACATCTACCAACAAGCCTTGTAATACAACAAGCTATTGTGCTCTGAAGGAGGCCCAAATGGAGCCTTCTACTTCAAACAACATGAGTGTCAGCTTGTGGCAGTGTTCAAGCTCTAAGGGAGCCATATATTGAAACCAAACTATGAGGTTAGCTTTATTAAACTTAACCTGAGCTTATACATTCCAACAGGCAATATACTCAGTAAAAACACTTTTTACCCTTTCAGCAAGGGGAGTACAAACTACGTCACCATACTCTTAAGGAGGCCAAAGTCAGGCCTACTACTCCAGAACACACGGGTGCTAGCCTGTGGCAGTATAAGAGTTACTGAGCTCACAAAGTGTAGGGCAGGAATCAGAACTAAAGTAATAAAGTACAATATCCTTGAACAACAAGGGAGTAGTATTAATCCATCCCTGAAAAATACAGGGTGGGTACTTCCCATCAGAAATTCTTACCAAAAACAGATACAATCTGTACTGAACCCTAGGGAACAGGAGCTTTCATTAAAAGCTACAACCATATCACTCAGGCTTAAACATAGTTCAAGGGGTTCAGGGGAAAAACTGAAGTCAAATTACCACTAGATTAGTTCTGGGGGAGCAGGGCCACAGCAACAAAGTTTCTATTCACATAGTGAAAAGGGGCCTACACCGCCTGAAACACAAAGGCACCAGGGAGACTTAGCATTAGTCTGCTACCTTAGCTGCTATCTATTCTGCACCTACACCAAAGGGACAATGGGCCTTGGCCTGACAACTCTGATAAGAGGAGGCCAGAACTAGGAAAAACTACACTCACGTAACAGGGTTAGTATAAAATGGGCGTAAAATGCTACTAGCAGACCGCCTAAACCCTAGTTCTAGCCTAGGCCAGCTATAGCTGTGGGCCTATAAGGCCAACACATAAGCATAGATCTGCCTGGGGCTAAGAAACAACAGCCTCTACCAATGACTCTCAACTGAGAGGAGGCAAACTCTGAGAATACTAAATTTCTACAGTAAAGCTCAGAGGAGCAAAGCTCAACCCAAGCACACAATGTCAGGCGCCTGTAAGGCCTACGCCAAACATAGATCTATCTAAAGTTAGTGAAAGCTAATCTTAAAACTCTAGCATTTACCAGAGGAGAAAGCTAATTAACCAAAAGGTGGCTAACAGTGCGGCTTAGTTAAAGCCGACATCTGAATACATATGAACGGTAGCTTCATTGTCTTAGGTGAATTCTGCAAAGAATGAAGCCAACACATCCAAAAAAGGGCACAAACAAAGTACTACCCTTAATAATATATTGTTCCAGCCAACCTAATAGAACTTCAGGGCCCTTAATCCGCATCCTGTACAGGAAACTGTTTAGATTTATAAATATAAAGAGACCTACCAAGCCAATTTCAGCAGGTCTAACTGATATGCTTACAAACAGACATTGTGTGCAAGCAGCACCCGTCTGACCTGCTGCCGCGTATAGAGCGTTTGAGCCTACCTATATCACAATATAGTTGCACCCATCTCGTCAGTAGGAGGCATCGACGTGTACCCATACTCACTCCATTAACACCAGCGAATTAACCTGCTTATGTTGATGAATGCGAGCTGAATGCCTTCTCGATCTCAGTATGAAGATCAAGAAGCAATGGAAAGCTTACGGTGGCTGGAGGATTATGGCAAAAAAGGAATTGTTCAAAGAACAATACGCGAGCGGTTTCTTTCTTTACCTGCTCCAATGGCAGCTGCAGTCTGCCAGAGGCACGTTCCATAATCTCACACAGTTGTATATATGCGGGGGCAGGGTGGCTTTGAGGATTCAGGAGGCTCACCATCTTCATCCTCATCAGCCATCTCCTGCTCTCTTGTTTGGCTTAGAACAAGAAGAGCAATTGCTGCTGAATCTAATGGTGTCATAGACAACACATCATCATAATCACACAGCTCTCTCCCGTCAGCCGTCGAAGGTCGCGGGGAATTTCAACCCTTTCAACTCTTCAACAAGCTCCAGCTGAGAACCCCATGATCTAGTCTCTACTCTGCCTCAGCATGAGTAAGACCTGAACCATTAGGTGCAGCTGCCGGTCCTTCTCCTCTCGAGGAAAGACCAGAAGAGAGTGGAGCATTTTACAAGTAAAACAAACTCACAATAACAAACAGACATATCCCACAAGAACTGCCTGTACATGCTCTTTTGTTCTCATAAAAGACAATGTTATAAGTTATGTGTGTGATCAGATGTCAACACTACGGTACACAGATGCACACACTTCCTGAAACGTACCTTAATACCTGTTTGATATCGCTTGCTTTCAAACAAAACAGTCTCTGAAGACGTAAAGATACTGACTGGTTCTCTAGGCGCTCCTTATATACTTCCGGGTCGCGCTATGATGACGTCATAGGCTGTCGCCGGCCAATAGGATTGTTGTGAGTTGATATTGTTTTCAGACACCGGTTCACGAGGAGGCGTTCCCCAATGCGTTTTCGAATGCAGTGTTGAGTTCCCTTTCAAAAGGGAACAACAAATGGTTCGTCACTAGTCAAGTCAAGTCAAGTCACCTTTATTTATATAGCGCTTTTTACAATGCAGATTGTGTCAAAGCAGCTTTACATTGATAACTGGTACATAATTTTGGCTGCACAGCAGCTCTTAAAGAATAGTGTCAATGCAGGCAGATCAGAAGCACTGTTGATTAAATGTCAAGAATACTGTTGAATATCAAATGTCAAGTCAAATGTCAAGTGTCCCCAACTAAGCAAGCCAAAGGCGACAGCGGCAAGGAACCCAAACTCCATCAGGTGACATCAGGTGGCAAACAGGTGGCAAATAGGTGTTAAAATGGAGAAAAAAAGAACCTTGGGAGAAACCAGGCTTAGTCAGGGGGCCAGTTCTCCTCTGGCGAACAGTGCTTTGTTAGGAATCAAGTTGCTATCTTAAGTCTGATAGGATCGCACCAATCAAAGTTTTTATTTCAGTTCCATCCAGTTGAGGATCGTATTCATCATGCCTGTATGGACGGTTTGTTGAGGAACTGTGCTACTGGCTGTCGTGTCGATGAGGCCTTCACGATGGATGATCTAGTTGACTCGATCTCTGCTGATACTTCAGGGCTGCGTTGTGGTCGTGTCATGGCTCCGGTCCTTGGTCTCAGCTGGATACGGCCCGGATCCGGTTGACTACGGTAAACCTCGGGATAAACAGAAAGACTAATATTAGCATAGATGCCATTCTTTTTCTGATGTAACGAGTACATCTGGTGTTATAGGAAGTGTTCCCGGTTCCGGCTGACCTATTTTATGCAGCCTAATAATCCTTTAACGGATTTGAAAATATAAATGGATAATGTGTTATGTGTATGCCAGGTTAAAGAGATACGTTTTTAGTCTAGATTTAAACTGACAGAGTGTGTCTGCATCCCGAACAATGCTAGGAAGATTGTTCCAGAGTTTAGGTGCCAAATAGGAGAAGGATCTACCGCCTGCGGTTGATTTTGATATTCTAGGTATTATCAGCTGGCCTGAATTCTGAGATCGCAATAAACGTGAAGGACTATAATGCATTAAGAGCTCGCTTATGAACGCATGAACTAGCTGTTCTGCATTTTTCATTGAGAGCATATGTCGTAGTTTAGATATATTTTTAGGATGGAAGAATGCGGTTTTACAGATGCTAGTAACATGGCCTTCAAATGAAAGATTGGTATCAAAGAGCAAACCCAGGTTCCTAACTGACGACGAAGACTTAACAGAGCAGCCATCAAGTGTTAGACAGTATTCTAGGTTATTGCGTGAAGAAGTTTTTGGCCCAAAAATTAGAATCTCTGTTTTTTCTGAATTTAGTAGTAGGAAATTACTGGTTATCCAGTTTTTTATATCAGCTATACATTCTGTTAATTTAGCGAATTGGTAAGTTTCGTCAGGGCGCGAAGTGATATAGAGCTGAGTATCATCAGCGTAACAATGAAAACTAACGCCATGTTTCCTAATGATATCTCCCAAGGGTAGCATGTACAGAGTGAAAAGCAACGGTCCTAGTACTGAGCCTTGCGGTACTCCATATTTAACTTGTGATTGATATGACATCTCATCGTTTACTACTACAAACTGATAACGGTCAGATAAGTATGATTTGAACCATGCCAATGCAATTCCACTAATGCCAACATAGTTTTCGAGTCTATTTAGAAGAATATTGTGATCAATAGTGTCAAATGCAGCACTAAGATCCAGTAACACTAATAGAGAGATCCAACCACGATCTGATGATAAGAGCAAATCATTAGTAACTCTAATGAGAGCAGTCTCAGTACTATGGTACGGTCTAAATCCTGACTGGAAATCCTCACAGATACTATTTCTTTCTAAAAAGGAACATAGTTGTGATGAAACTGCCTTTCCTAGTATGTTTGACAGAAAAGTGAGATTTGAAATCGGCTTGTAATTGACTAATTCTCTAGGATCATGTTGTGGTTTTTTAATAAGAGGTTTAATAACAGCCAGCTTAAAAGTTTTTGGTACGTGTCCTAGTGATAAAGATGAATTAACAATATTAAGAAGAGGATCTATGACCTCTGGAAGCATCTCTTTCAATAGCTTAGTCGGTATAGGGTCTAACATACATGTGGATGATTTTGATGATTTAACAAGTTTAGACAATTCTTCCTCTCCTAAAGCAGTAAATGAATTGAATTTTTCTTCAGGGACACTACATTGCACTGTCTGACACAATACTGTAGTAGACGGTTGCATGGTTATAATTTTTTCTCTAATATTATCAATCTTGCAAGTAAAGAAGTTCATAAAGTCATTACTGCTGTGCTCTTTGGAAACATCAGAAGTTGAAGCTTTATTTCTTGTTAATTTAGCCACTGTATCAAATAAATACCTAGGGTTGTGTTTATTTTCTTCTAAAAGTTTTGAAAAATAGGCAGATCTAGCAGTTTTTAAGGCCTTTCTGTACTCAATCATTCTCTCTCTCCACGAAATGCGAAATACTTCTAGTTTTGTTTTCTTCCAGCTGCGCTCCATTTTTCTAGCTCCCGAGTGTGCTCATTGTACCATGGCGTTGGATTAATTTCCTTAATCTTTTTTAAACGCAAAGGAGCAACTGAGTCTAATGTGCTGGAAAAGACAGAGGCAATAGTTTCTGTTGCAACATCGAGGTCTTCTAAGCTGTCTGGTATGCTAAGGCGATGAAACTGATCAGGAAGATTATTTATAAAGCGATCTTTAGTGGTAGAAGTGATGGTTCTACCATATTTATGGCAGGGAGGCAATTTAGCCGCTTTAACTAAATGTAGTATACACGAGACTAGATAATGATCCGAGATGTCGTCACTCTGCTGCAGAATTTCAACGGCATCAATATCGATTCCATGTGACAATATTAGATCTAAAGTATGATTACGACAATGAGTGGGTCCTGACACGTGTTGTCTAACACCAATAGAGTTTAGAATGTCTGTAAATGCCAATCCCAATGAGTCTTTTTTATTATCTACATGGATATTAAAATCACCAACAACAATGACTTTATCTGCAGCTAGTACTAATTCTGATAGAAAATCGGCAATTTCTATGATAAAGTCTGTATGGTGTCCTGGTGGCCTGTATACAGTAGCCAGCACAAATGTCAACTTACATAATGTTACGTAAAGCACCATCACTTCGAAGGAATTATATTTGAAAGACTTCTGGCTGATACTGTAAATATTACTATAAATTACAGCAACACCTCCCCCTTTGCCTTTCTGTCGAGGATTGTGTCGATAATCATAACCTTGAGGGCTAGACTCATTTAAAGTAATGTAATCGTCCGGTTTTAGCCAGGTTTCTGTCAAACACAGCACATCTAGATTATTGTCTGTGATAATATCATTCACAATAAGTGCAACAGTAGACGTCAAGACATCAAGTTCGCACAGGGCCTCGCAAATATAAATAAGCACAGGAAGGTAAATCGTCTTCTTTAGAATATACATCGTCTTCCTGAAGAAGAAAAATTGAAGAGAAAAAACAAAAAAAAAAAACTGACTGTCTCAGTGGGTGGGGCTTATAAATTGCCATGACTCTATACAGGCTTCAGACATTAAATTGCAAGGTGTCATTATGTTACATTATCTGTAAAAATATTTTGTCATTCCAACAGACGAAAGAGATGTTTAAAATCATCGACTGTATTGGTTCCAGTTTCATTTTTAATGAAGTTAAACTCAGTAAACTGAGTAACAGTAAACCTTTTTTTCTAGAAATTTCTGTGCAAAGTAAACATATTGCAAAAGCAGTTATTAAAAAGTAGTATGATAGTATAGCATTCTGAGGGCCCCTCAGATTTTCCACAGATATGTCATTAACAATGAAGATAAGAATATGACAAAACTTCTGTCCTGTTCCAGGTACTACTTGTGTTTGCAGCTGCGAAATGACATCCTCTCTGGCCGTCTGCCCTGTTCCTTTGTCACACATGCTCTGCTGGGATCCTACACCGTGCAGGCAGAACTGGGAGACTTTGACCAAGATGACCATGGCTCTGACTATGTCAGTGACTTTCGCTTCGCCCCCAACCAAACACGCGAACTGGAGGAGAGGGTGATGGAGCTACACAGAACTTACAGGTCTGAGAGAAATATTACAGATTGTACTTGTTTATTGTCAAAAAAGCAGTAGCGAACTGTGACTTTTGAACCTTGGCCCTCTCACCCCCTCCCCTCGATGGTAAAAAAAAAAAAAGTAAACTCAGCCTAAAATCAGCCTAGCTTACTCTTCTATAATCCTGCACGTTACATTTGAAAAGAAATGCCACAAGCAAACATCAGAGTGAGTGTTATTACCAAAATTATACAATAAGTAATAAAATGCAAATCATCGTTACAAATAACTGCATCCTCACACAATCGATGTGTGCATTTCAGTGGAATATGGTGACATCTGGCCACAAAACCAACAGAAATTTATGTAAGCCGTTGCAATATGACAGTGCTCAGCCGATTAAATGTATGTAACAGCCGATTAAATATATGTAACAGACCATATTAAACTTATGATTTGGGAAAAATTGAACTATTATGCAGAATTACAGCAAATGTGCATGTTTGCTAAGTTAGTACATTTATAGACTGACCAGTAATTCTGCAAAATAACTGTTTTCTCAAAAAAACCTTAACATATACAGTATAAAAACAGTGGCAGTGGCGGCCAGAATAAAATCAGTCATATTACCTGTTCAATTTTAAGTAACTTTTAAAACCCAAAGTGAAATCTGAAAGGTGAATATAAATTATAGAATTTTTAATAATGAAAATGTGTATGAAATGTTTTGAATTGAAATATTCACAGCTTAAATATGCAACCATGTTGAATTTCAGCCCATAAAAATGCAAGCCTTAAAAATACAATGCATCAAAATGAAAGCACAGTTAATGTAATGCATATTTGTTTTCAATTAGTGCAAAAAAGCTTTTTTATTTCAAAAACATTTGGCATTAATTTACTTCCATACAGTTTCCAGCAAACAATTCCAGCAGTAAAGCTTTAGCTTCTTGATTGATGCTCTCATCCAGGGGTTGGCTATCGCTTAATTGATGTGGTTAAAAATGTCCTCCTCAATAAGGGCCTGTTTACACCTGGTCACTTGATGCGTTTTCTCTGATCGGATAGCTATCTAATTTATAAAAACGATTGCATTTACACTTGGCCACATAAATGTGTCTCCGCAAAACGAATATAAATCTGATCTTCAATTCCTGCCCTGATATGCAGATTTCATGGAGTTCACTTCACCGAAAGCAACAAATATTATCAGCTAATTTAAAAATCAAAGACCGCAATAGGAGAGAGCGTGGCCACAGCACTGGTAAGATCATTTAGTCTCATTACTTTTAATGAAGATGATTGTGTTTTGAGCACCTGCGACTTACTTTCATTTTGATTTGCGGCAGTTTGCACGTTGTCTTGCTGAATAGATTCTCAGCTACTAATGCCTAAAGCCTATAACACGCTCTCACATGTTTATTTTTTAGTATTTTTGGGAGGAGTTAAATTTACATATGTGGTTTCAACAACCAGATGTATTTAGACCTGTTCAGTTTTGACTGGAATGCGTCCCAGACCACCTCCTGAAGTGGTTTGAGTGATCGGATTTAAATCCGTCTTGAATGCGTTTCGGAGGGCATTTAGGCTGCATTTACACTTGGCATTAATATGCGATCACCGTGAACCGATCAACCGATCACATTAAGTGGCCTCTGTATCTGGATAACTGATCGGATTCTGTTTCCCGCACAATATTTAAATTAGGCGCGTTTGAAAGGCAGACGCTTCAAATTGCCTCATATAAAAAACATTCACTTTAGTCTCTATCAATGCAGTGCAAACAGCACGGAATTTTTGTTATTTATTCCACAAAAGTACAATCGATCACAAATGGAGAGCTTAATCTACCAATTTAAGTTTCCCAACATTAATCTTGTATGGTGAAAAAAAATATTTCGATGGATTTCATGATTGAAAGGAGCGCACAAACATTTATTGTTTGTATAGCTATAGGCTATACGACACCAGATAAGAGTAAAGACGATACAAATTAAACAATGTCCTATTGCTTTCACTTAAGCTACTACTTTACTTTCCGATGCAATCTCCAGTCTTAGATGAAATTATTTTTTTTAAATGAGTTGAAAAATAACTGCGGGTTGATCATGTTAAACAAGTCACATCATCCAGGTTTAAAGTTATTAAGTTAAGCGTGCAATATTGGAAATAAACTGAAACAATAAAAACATACGCGATTGCCTCGTTTAGATAATGTTGCACAATTAAAATGAAAAATGACACACAAGGTATCATGTAAGTCTAAATAAACTGTTTTAAAGATAGACGTTTATTGTAAAGTTCAAAGAATTTTAATTTCTTGTCAAACTGCGTCTGTCCATTATTTTCTGACAGCCACGCGGACTGGGCGGGGATTTAAATTACGTCGCCCTCTGAATGTAGATACGATGGCTGGATCGCGTTACATTACACTGAGATCCGACCACAATGCGTCCTTGACTACCTCCAAACCAGGACACGTTGATCGGATAACATTCCGATCACAAACGCGTTTACACTTGTCTTTTCAATGAAAGTGAAAGTGAAAAAGTGAAAGTGAAGTGACATGTGGCCAAGTATGGTGACCCATACTCAGAATTTGTGCTCTGCATTTAACCCATCCAAGTGCACACACACAGCAGTGAACACACACACC
>RJVU01054790.1:80743-92173 GCA_003731715.1 Anabarilius grahami
TATTTAAATATAAAATATTATATAATTATATAATATGCTAACATTAAACAGGCCTGTTTCATGTTTCCTCCAAACAATATTTTCTTAATTATCAAGCAGGCACATGAAAGGTCAATGAACAACATTTATGAATTGTATGTGGCACAAACATGTTCATTCAACCGAATATTTGCTTGGAGAAAATTACCTGTTTGATTTTTGCCAAATTAAAGATACATTGTCTAGGAATTTGCATATGTGGTGCATACTGAATTGAACAGGTCACAAACATTTTAAATACATTTGTCCTCAGGTTAAAGAAAACTGAATGTTTTGGATGGCTACCTCTCAGTTTAGTATACTTTGAAAATCAACAATTACACATTTAAAAGGGAATCCAGTTTTAATGCAAAAGGAAGCTGATGTGATTCTGAATAGACAACTAAACTTTGTCTATTTACAAAAACCATTAATTATTTTGAATGAATTGAATTAAATGATTCAATGACTCAATTATAAAGATGTCACTTGTTTCATAGATAAATCAAAGTTTTTAAACAATTCTTTGTAATGAACGATTCAATGACAAATACATTTTTAAAGGGATAGTTCACACAAAAATTTAAATTTGATGTTTATCTGCTTACCCCCAGGGCATCCAAGATGTAGGTGACTTTGTTTCTTCAGTAGAACACAAATGATGATTTTTAACTCCAACCGTTGCGGTCTGTCAGCCGAATAATGGGTGTCAATGGTAACACAATTTATAAGAGTAAAAAAATATGCATAGACAAATCCAAATGTCTCGCGCTTATACTTCAATGAGTGCTAGACATCACTGCCGTTGTCAGACCTCACTAAGCAAATGCTGAACGCAGTTGGACATAGTGGTGTATTAGAGATAAAAAAATTATCTTGTATCTTCCTTCAATAGCATTTAAAGAGGATGATTTACAGTCACAAAACCAACTGTAAAGTGTTCATCTAGGTGTCAGGTCGAACAGTGATGAATGTGTAAAAAAAAGCGGATGCCGAGGTCTACCACGTGGTCGAGGGGCCGGTCTCTCCGGGTCCGTCCGATGAAACTTCTCCGTGAGTGAAGGGTCCAGGATAGGGATGGGTGATATATCGCATGCGATTGTCACGCGCATTTCGTCAGTAAAGCCGGTTCCCTGATTACCGCAAAATCGCCATCACCTGCTTTCAAATGGAGCGGCATTTAATAGACAGAACCGTAGATCACTGACAAGTTACGCAATAACGCGTTCATTATCGAAGGCGATTCATCTGCGATACTGAACGCGATATTGCGTATCTTGTCAGTGATCTACGGTTCTGTCTATGAAATGGTGCTCCATTTGAAAGCAGGTGATGGCGATTTAGAGGGGTACGGCTCCTCCGGGCCGTACCCCTCCCAGTCAACTAAGTATTGTAGTCTCCTACCCCGGCACCTGGAATCGAGCAGTTCTCGCACCTGGTAAGCTTCCTCACCTTCAGGGGTGGGGGAATGCGGGGCTCGGCTCCCACTGGTTCCCCTCTCGGACCCCCGGAGGGTTTCAGCAACGAAACATGAAAAGTGGGAGAAACGCGGTAATTAGCAGGCAAATCTAAACAAAATGGTACTGGAGTTATTTGTTTGATAATTTGAAAAGGCCCTACAAACCTGGGACTGAGTTTTCTGCATGGAAGTCTTAGCCGAAGGTCTCTAGTGGACAGCCAAACCCATTGTCCTATGGCGTACTGGGGATTGGGACGTCGATGACGGTTGGCCTGCATCTCCTGCCTTCTCACGGCGCGCTGTAAGTGTTGGTGAGCTTGATCCCAGGTCTCTTCGCTTCTTTGCATCCACTCAGTAACAGACGGTAGATTGGATGGTTCCCCAGACCATGGAAACAATGGAGGTTGGAAGCCCAAGACACATTGAAAGGGCGTGACACCAGTGGCAGGTTTTTGTAGCGAGTTTGTGAACTGTGAACTGTGGGCCTGTCTGACACGATGTCCTCGGGTAGACCATAAAAACAGAACACATAATTGCATAGAAGCTCTGGTGTCTCGAATGCTGTGGGTAGTTTGGCCAATGGTATGGAGTCTGCAAGCTTTTGAGAAGCGATCAATGACTGTGAGGATGGTGGTGTGGCCCTGGGATTCTGGAAGATCAGTGACGAAATCGATGGCTATATGAGACCAGGGACGTTGTGGAATGGGCAATGGTTGTAACAATCCGGCTGGAGCTTGGTGTGATGATTTGGTTGTCTGACAGAGTGAACAATTGGTGATGAAGCGGGTGGTGTCTGTTAGCATGGAGTCCCACCAGAACCTGTTTTGTAGCAAATGGAAAGTGGCTGTGACACCCGGGTGACCAGAGCTTAGGAAGTCATGCACATGATGAAGTAATCTGTCCCGAAGTTGTACTGGAACGTAAGTGCGTTCTGGTGGGCATGTTGGAGGAGGCATGGTTTGTTCGTTTGCGTGTGTAATCTCTGTGATGATGTCCCACTGAACTGGTGCGAGCAGTAAAGTGTCAGAAATTATGTTCTCTGCGTTCTCCGTCCGTTCCACCTCCTCATTCTGCCGTGACAGCGTGTCAGCCTTGGTGTTTTTTGAGCCTGGTCTGTAAGTTACCGTGAATTGGAAGCGTGTGAAGAACAGGGCCCATCTAGCTTGTCGTGGGTTTAGACGTTTAGCGGAACGCAGGTATTCCAGATTCTTGTGGTCAATAAGAAAGGTGAACAGATGTTTTGCTCCCTCCAGCCAGTGACGCCACTCCTCCAGAGCCGCCTTCATAGCCTTGAGTAAAAGGCACAAGGATATATTTTTTCTGGGTTACCTTGGCGCTGAGAAAGGATGGCCCCTATGCCCGTGCTGGAGGCGTCCACTTCCACAATGAAGTGGAGTTCTGGGTCTGGATGACGGAGAATGGGTGCTGTGGTGAGACGCTTATGGAAGTAATTTAATGCCAAATGTTTTCGAAATAAAAAGCTTGTTGAATTGCACTAATTGAAAAAAATATGCATTACATTAGCTGTGCTTGCATTTTGATGCATTGTATTTTTAGGGCTTGAATTTTTATGGGCTGAAATTCAACATGGTTGTATATTTAAGCTGTGAATATTTCAATTAAAAATATTTCACACACATTTTCATTATTAAAAATTCAATAATTTATTTTTACCTTTCAGATTTCACTTCCAAAATATTCATTCTGTTTAAAAATACAACCTATAAAATTCGACTAGCAATTTTCAGTCCATTTTATTTCGCTTTGCAAATTAGCTTCCACAAATTCAGTGGTTCAAATTCGGCAGAAAATTCAACATTTCACATCCGGGAACTGCAGGAAAAGCAGTAGAGTGCCAATGCATGATCTCTATCTGCTGTTAGTCTTCTTCACCAGCAGGTGCCGCTAGCGGCTGTTTAAGACCAGAGCAACGGGTAGTAAGTCATCATTCATTCATTCATAAAAACGGATTTACAGAAATGGAGCAAGCGGTAAGTGAATGTGTGATGATTATCAGGGCCAGTATAAATGCAGAAAAGCTGATAAAGACACAAAAGCTGCATTTATGTTTAATTCAGTGTCTTTATGGTTACTTGTGTAGTCTACATGTAAGCAGCTTTCTCTACAGTGAACGAGATTATATTGCCCGATGCTGGTGTACAGATCAAATGTTAAATCTGAGGTAGATATATATTTCTCTCTGTTGTTTAGTTTCCTTAACTTTATATCGCAGCGCTGTGTTGTAATACTAGGGTTCCCCTCATCCGTCACAGGATTCTCCTGCCATCAGGACATATAAAACACTTAATATAAAAGTGATATAAAAGACCAAACTCGCACCTCATTTGTGATGTAGGTTATACTATATAGGCTCCAAGAAAGCAGATACTGGTATAAAGTTGTTTTGACGCTAAACGTTTGATATTCGCTAATATAGGGACCGTCTCTAAAGTTACGACATTGGTATTCACGTTTCTTCCTTCAATAGCGTTTAAAGAGGATGATTTACAGTCACAAAACCAACTGTAAAGTGTTCATCTAGGTGTCAGGTCGAACAGTGATGAATGTGTAAAAAAAAAAAGAAAAAGTAAATGTGTATGTACTTTGAGTTGTTTGTGTGTGTGTGTGTGTGTGAGAGAGAGTAGGGCGCATCACTGTTCGACCTGACACCTAGAACACTTTACAGTTGGTTTTGTGACAGTAAATCATACTCGTCAAATGCTATTGAGATTTAAATTATGGCATTTTTTTGTATGATCCCATACAGTAGTCAAATATATAGCAATATTGACATTATTTGACAGTATATTTGGAAACACTTTACAAAAAGGTTCATAATGTATTTACTAACGTGAACTATCCATGACCAATAGCCAACATTTGTTACTGCATTTGTTAATCTTTGTTAACATTAATAAAAATGCAGCAGTTCATTGTTCATGTTAGTTCACAGTGCATTAACTAATGTTAACAAATTCAACTCTTGATTTTAATAATGTATGAGTAAATGCTGGAATTAACGTCATTAACAAAGATTAATAAGTGCTGTAGAAGTGCAGTTCATTGTTAGTTCATATTAACTAGTTAATATAAAGTGTTACCTTTAATTTTAATAAACATCAAAAATCTAAAAGGTTTGCATCATACCTGAGACCTAGATGAACACTTTAGAAGTGGTTTTGTGACTGTAAGTCATTCTCTTTAAACGCTATTGAAGGAAGAAACGTGAATACCAATGTCGTAACTTTAGAGACGGTCCCTAAATTTGCGAATATCAAACGTTTAGCGTCAAAACAACTTTATACCAGTATCTGCTTTCTTTGAGCCTATATAGTATAACCTACATCACAAATGAGGTGCGAGTTTGGTCTTTTATATCACTGTACGAGTCCATTAAGCTGTGTTTAGTGTTTTATATGTCCTGATGGCAGGGGAATATGACGGATGAGGGAAACCCTAGTATTACAACACAGCGCTGCGATATAAAGTTAAGGAAACTAAACAACAGAGAGAAATATATATCTACCTCAGATTTAACATTTGATCTGTACACCAGCATCGGGCAATAACGTTATAATCTCGTTCATTGTAGAGAAAGCTGCTTACATGTAGACTACACAAGTAACCATAAAGACACTGAATTAAACATAAATGTAGCTTTTGTGTCTTTATCAGCTTTTCTGCATTTATACTGGCCCTGATAATCATCACACATTCACTTACCGCTTGCTCCATTTCTGTAAATCTGTTTTTATGAATGAATGAATGATGACTTACTAGCCATTGCTCTGGTCTTAAACAGCCGCTAGCGGCACCTGCTGGTGAAGAAGACTAACAGCAGATAGAGATCATGCATCGGCACTCTACTGCTTTTCCTGCAGTTCCCGGATGTGAAATGTTGAATTTTCTGCCGAATTTGAACCACTGAATTTGTAGAAGCGAAATAAAATGGACTGAAAATTGCTAGTCGAATTTTGTAGGTTGCATTTTTAAACAGAATTTATATTTTGGAAGTGAAATCTGAAAGGTGAAAATAAATTATTGAATTTTTAATAATGAAAATGTGTGTGAAATATTTTTAATTGAAATATTCACAGCTTAAATATACAACCATGTTGAATTTCAGCCCATAAAAATTCAAGCCTTAAAAATACAATGCATCTAAATGCAAGCACAGCTAATGTAATGCATATTTTTTTTCAATTAGTGCAATTCAACAAGCTTTTTATTTCGAAAACATTTGGCATTAAATTACTTCCATTGGACGCTCCTTTAACTCTTGGAAAGCTTGTACTGCCTCAGGGGACCAGATGAGACGCGAGGACTGCCGCTTGGTCATGGATGTTAATGGGGCTGCGACGCCGCTGAAGTTCCGTATGAACCGCCTGTAGAAGTTGGCAAACCCCAGGAACCGTTGTAACTCTTTCAGTGTGCGAGGTTGCGGCCATTCCAGCACCGCCCTAACCTTGCTGTCATCCATGGCAATGCCCTCACGGCTGATAACATAACCCAGAAAGGATGTTGAAGTTTGGTGGAATTCGCATTTCTCGGCTTTTGCATACAGTTTATGTTGTATTAGTCTCTGTAGTACTGCCCGTACGTGTTGAACATGTTCCTCGAAGGAGTTGGAATAAATGAGGATGTCATCAATAGACAATGACCCAGAGATTGAGCATGTCACGGAAGACATCATTAATGAAAGACTGGAAGACAGAGTACAGCCCGAACGGCATGACGAGGGTCTAGTAGTGACCAGTGGCTGTGGAGAAGGCTGTCTTCCATTCGTCCCCCTCTCTGATGCGAATCAGATTGTACGCGCAGCGGAGGTCCAGCTTGGTGAAGTATGTGGCTTGTCTGAGTTGTTCGAGGGCTGGAGGAACCAAAGGCAGAGGGTACCGGAATTTAACGGTGATATCATTCAGCCCACGGTAATCAAAGCAGGGTCTCAAGTGCGTGAGTGGATAGACTTTGACCATTAACGGTAATCTGGATAGGAATTTTGAAGCAGTTGGAAGAGTAATTAGAATTATGTGGAGAATTCACCGCTTTGGTACTGGAGGACTGAGGTCGTACGGGGGCAGTTGATTTTGACATGGCCAGCCTGGCCACAATAGAGACACAAGTGTAGTTGTCGTCTCCTTTCTCTCTCTTCGGGAAGTAGTGGGGTATAGCCAAGTTGCATGGGTTCCAGAACGGGACTGGCTGAGGCGGATAGCCGGACAGGGCGTCGGGATCGTAGAAGGTTGTCAATGTGAATGGGAAAGTGTTGAGCGAGCTTCCCTCATCCCGGCATGCGAGCTCGGCTTGCAGCTCCAGTGTTAGACCCCTTCGGAACAGCAGTTTTAATGTGTCCTCGACCCAGTTCGTTTGAGCGGCCAGAGTACGGAAGTTCAGCGCGTATTCGGCTGCTGTCTGTTTACCTTGGCTGAGAGAAAGTAACTGATCGCCAGCGCTCTTGCCTCCTTCGGGGTGTTCAAAGACTTCTTTAAAGTTTCACAAGAAATCCTGAAAGGTGGGAAACACAGAGCTGTCATCTCTCCACACCGCTGTGGCCCAATCCAGTGCTTTGCCAGTGAGTAGGGAACACACAAACGATATCCGACTGGATTCGGTGGGATACAGCGACGGTTGCTGGTTGATGAACAGGGAACATTGGAGAAGGAACCCCTTACATCTGGCAGGGGTGCCGTCAAACTTTTCTGGCGTGGCGGCTTCGGCAGTGCTGAATCGGAGGCATTGTAGCGCAAGACTTTGTGGTGTGTGTGTGTGTGTGTCAAATAGTGTGAGTGTGATGCAGTGTGATGCAGTGCAGGTGTGTGTGCAATCAGTCCCAGGAATGAGGGCCTATGGGTAACGTAGTCCGAATGATAACTGATCAGTATTCCGGTGATTGCTCCCTCCGGCGGTCCGGAGGAAGGGCCGTGGGAGCCACATTCGTGACAGGAATGGCTCGCGTAAATCTTATCACGCTTTTGGAGCACGCTGGTGAACGCGCCTGTGGTGACTCGCGCACGGTGCGCCACTCATGCTCCCAACGCGCAATTTATACAATTAAAGAATAGCGTGATTCTAAGTTTCGGTGTTGTGGTTAGAGTACCGGCAACATGTGAGAAGTGCCGGTACGCAAGACAAAGAGTGGGTACGCTACAGATTAAAGAAGTGCCGGTGCATTCCGGTCCACTTCGAGCACTGAGTAAGATCGCGTGGGTGTTTGAATCCAGATTGTGATCTTTTTATGATTAATCATGCAATTTTATTGCGCTATGTTTTTGCGCTGAATCGGTTTCATTTTTGTAGGCTATTGAGTGAATAAATACATAAATCCCTTAATTTCTATAAAAAAAAAATCAAACCAATTTGAACTGGAACGCCGTCCCCCCTCGAAATTCACTCCTCATGACTGGAAAAGCGGAAGCAGCGCCGGCGACTGTGGCATAATAAAAGTTCTGCTGCTCGTGAGACGTGTGTTGCGCAATCGCTCCAGCGGCCTCGTTCAGCTCCCACAACACTCGGTCCTGCTCTGCTTCATNTGGTGGTTTACTCCTCTGCTCCAACGCTGGACCAGGCACTGAGTCATCTTCAGTCTGATTTTGATGCAGTTAAACATACACTGAGCGATTTAAAACTTTTTATCCGATTTAATGCGTGGGAAATCTAAACTTATGATGTTTGCAAAAAGAAAGCCTGCACTTTAAATTTCATGCTCAATTACTACTCTTCAAGGTTCAGAGATTGAAGTTGTATCTCAGTATAAATACCTGGGATTTTTAATTGCTGATTCCCTTTCTTTTGAGCCTTATATTCAGCACCTTGTGAAAAAATTAAAGTCAAAACTGGGCCTTTTTTTCAAGTCATGTCTTTCTTTTGAAACAAGAAAGAGATTGGTAGCAGCTACTTTTTTGTGAGTGTTGGATTATTGTGATATTATTTATATGCAGGCGCCTAAGCATTGTTTACAGGTTTTGGATTTGGTTTAGCATGGTGCATTAAGGTTTATCACTAATTCAAGAGCCCTTACCCATCATTGTTTACTGTACTCTTGGGTTGGTTGGCCCGCGTTGTCATCTCATAGACTCAAGCACTGGTACTTATTTATATATAAAATCATCTTAGGTTTACTTCCCTCGTATTTACAGCAGAGTATTATTCAGAAAGGTGTAAAGAATTATGGTCTTCGCTCACTTCGCTTTAAACATCCCGAAAGTTCACACAAATATGGGTAAACGGACATTTAGTTATGCTGCTCCGATTGGAATCAGTTGCAAGACAAATTACATTTAAAAGAGTTGGTATCACTAAATGATTTTAAGGGTATAAAGGATCTAGTTTCTGAGTCATTTGAATGTAATTGTTTGAGTGATTTTGTGTATTTCTGTATATGAAAATGTATGTATTTGTTATATGTTCAGCTAAATGTGCTGCCTGTCTTGGCCAGGACCCTCTTGTAAAAGAGATTTTAAATCTCAAGAGTTTTATTTCCTGGTTGAATAAAGGTTTTAAAAAAAACAAAAAAAATAGGGTCTCCGCCCCTTTGGGGCTTGGGCCCTAATAAATAAGAACATGATCAATGCACATAAAACATCTATAATATAGACAATATTGCACATGGAAATTCTATAATAGTACTACTATTCCATAGGGACAGGCTCAGGAACAGCTCTCTTCCTTAACGTCTCTATGTTGTATTGCGCAAAGTAAAGGAAGATGAATTTACAGATCGAACAGCTTCAGGAAGAAAGATGTTCCTGAGCCTAGTTGTTCTGGCCCGAATAGCAATCTCATCATTGCAGGAGATTAGCCCCACCACTGCTATATCATCTGCAAATTTCACAATATGGTTGCTTTAGAATGTAGCTGAGCAATCATAGGACAGCAGAGAGTAAAGCAGGGGACTTAGTACACATGCCTAAGGAGAACCTGTGTTGAGAATGTTGGGAGAGGAAGTGATATTGTGGATTCTAACAGTCTGCTTCCTATTTGTTAAGAAGTCCAATATCCAGTTACATAATGATGGACTCAGTCTGAGCACCTCTAACTTCTGCACTAGTGTTTGTGGTATGATTGTGTTAAAAGGAGAGCTAAAACCAAGAAAAAGAAGTCTAGCATAAGAATCCCTATTTTCCAGATGGTTAAGCGCCATACATACAACATACGAGACGGCATCTGTAGTACATCTGTCCCCCCTATAAGCATATTGGTGGGGGTCAATGCTAGAGTTAATTCCCTTTTTTATTTGTTCCATGACCGACCGCTCAAAGCGCTTCATAACTATCGGAGTTAATGCTACTGGGCTGTAGTCATTCAAGCATGAAACAGTTGAAATCTTTGGAACGGGGATAATAGTAGCAGATTTAAAGCATGATGGTACCTTGGCTTGAAAGCAGTGTTAATTTTGACAGCCATTTTTGATTTAGTCTTAGTCTTCATCTTCAGAAGAAAATGCTTAGTAGTCTTAGTCTCATTTAGTCTCTTAGTCTCACTGTCATTTTTGTCTTTCATAGTTCTAGTCTAGTTTTAGTCAACGAAAAGTCATAGCATTTTTGTCAAGTTTTAGTCATTACTTTTAGTCAAACTGCAGTTAGCAACATTAATTTTGGTAGCTATTTTATATGATTATATTATACAAAAATAGTCATTATAATTTTGCTCTTTAGACCAATTCAATTAAGCTTATGAGAAATTTGAATTAAGGTAACAGGCTGTATTGACATTTCACTCTTAGCAGAAGCACTTGTGCAATTCTTCATATCCATTTTCCTTAGTTCAGTGTTTCTCAGACTTTTTAGAGTGAGGCGTTTAACATCCTTCTGCTTACCGCCTCTTTTCCACTTAGACTGCAGTTACACCTTTTCCATTAAGGGACAATATTTTTTCCCTCTTAAATCGATTTCTCCAGTGCATTTTTTACCCTTATAAATACCTTTATATAATAAATAATGCTTTAAATAAATAAATAAAAAATCAATAAATATGCAGCGATAATAAAAACGAAGTGATACTTTTAAATAATAAATTAAAACCACCAGTATGTGGCGGTATCACTGTCTTTATGAGTCATTTATTCAGTATCAAATAAAGTGGCTGTATTTATGAATGGGTCATTGAATCATTGACGATTTGTTCAAAGCCGCAGATTCATTCACGAAACACAGCTTAGGATGTTTAGAAAAAGTTCACACTGCTCATGATTGGTCAGTCACAACTGTCAATCAACGAGACAAAGTTCGATGGCGGCATGCAGAGCTGGTGCAGTTAGAGCTCTCTTAATATATGGATTAATTTTTAATTTTTTTAGATCAGTTAGTACCAATACACCTTTGAATCATGTAAACTTCAATACCCCAAATTTTTATTGGAATTTATCTGTGAACAATATTGAGATGTTAAGCCAACAAACGAATCAAGTCGCAGAAAACTTTGGATATGGGAAGCACACTTTAGCTATGACTTTTATTTTTCCCTCCTTATACTACCGGGCGAAGAAACACGCCAAGCCACCGGCTCGACTTCGACATAGTGACGCGCTGATTATTAAGTTGGCTTGAAAAAGCCAACATATTGTTATGCTTATTAAACTTAATATTATTAAGTTGGCTTGAAAAAGCCAACATATTGTTATGCTTATTAAGTTGGCTTGAAAAAGCCAACATATTGTTATGCTTATTAAACTTATTATTAAGTTGGCTTGAAAGAGCCAACTTACTGAAATGCTTATTAAGTTGGCTTGAAAAAGCCAACTTACTGTAATCCTTATTAAACTTATTAAGTTGGCTTGAAAAAGCCAACATTTTGTTATGCTTATTAAACTTAATATTATTAAGTTGGCTTGAAAAAGCCAACATATTGTTATGCTTATTAAACTTAAGTTGGCTTGAAAAAGCCAACATATTGTTATGCTTATTAAACTTATTAATGGTGCTTGCCAAAGGCAAAGCTCCATTCTTAATCTTGTG
>RJVU01054889.1:0-75370 GCA_003731715.1 Anabarilius grahami
TCAACGCGGAAGTCCGAATGTGCGAATATAAAACCAACTTTACCGAAGTCTTAATTAAGTGGTGTAACTAGTGTTGTGTTAACACATGAGACGGTTATAGTTTGGTGGCCCGTACGGGGAATTTTGCATTTATTGTCTGTTTAAGAAGGTTAGGATATGGCAAGCCAACACTCTGAGACAGGGGATGAGTATGAGCCCATTCAGGACTTCACCAGTGAACCATTTGTGGTTAGAAGAGAACCAATCAAAGAACTCATTAACACATTTAGTGAGTTATACATTGATTCTGAAGAGGAAAATGCAGCAGTTGATGATGCAGAGGATATTGATTATGTTGATCCTTTTCCACCACCACCTCCTGAAGTGGTAGAAAGATCTGAGCTCACCCCAAATGCTTCCATTGCAGAACAATTGAGACAATTGATAGACCAGGTCACAACCCTTGAGACGCGAGTGGAAGACTGTGTTAAAAAGGTGAATGATAGTTTTTCTCAGTCTGAAATAGAATGTAAATGCAGGAAAGTGGAAGAAAAGCTGACTTACCGCATTGAAAGAGAGTGTGAAAGGATTCAACAACTTGAACTTAGCATTAGAGATTCGGGGAAGTCAATGGTGGATTGTCTAAAGAGACGAGATATTCAAATTGACAGCAAATTCAAGTCCCTTATTCCTCCCATGTCTACTCCAGTTCGGTAAAGTTGGTTTTATATTCGCACATTCGGACTTTAAGATTTGTCTAATTATATGTGCTTTGAAGTGAATATTTTCAAATACAAAGCATGGCACGATATTGACAACCAACTATTCTCAACATATACATTTTCCACAATCGATCAAAACGGCCATATATTGTTTAATCGCATGCTTACTTGCTGAATGTCTGCTGAATGTCCAATGTAGTGCGGAAAACCACATAGGGAGCGTCTCAAAAGTTCGATATTGTTTTATTTTGTGCAAACAGACAACTACATTTTATCCAACTATGTACAATATAGAATATAAATATAGAAACGGCTGTTTCTATACCTCCAGAACATACAGCCCATGTATTGCTGTTTTATTCACCTCTGTTTTTCTGGTTTGAAGTGGTAATAAAAACAGTGTTCTCCACGTGTTAAATAAAATGAATGGCTAAACTATCTTTTATGTTTTCCTGTTGTATGACACCTTCGTTTAACAATAAACTCTCACAATATCACAAATCATGTGCATTGACTGATGTTTACAGTCCTGCAGAGTTATCACTGTCCATGGTACTGAATCAATCAGATTATTGACAAGCACACAGGAAGTTTAACTTGGGTAAACACTTCAAAAAGTAGTGTAAACTTTTTTTCAAGATGGTTTACTGGACATTTATGAGAAAGGTAGGGTACCACAATGTTTATTCACCCAATTTGTACTTTTTTTTTTTTTGCACCAATCAAGTCACTTATCAGCCTGTACTTAGGCCCAATCCCATTTCTACCCCTTCATTTTGGGCGTTCACGTGAATGAGTGTCTCGATTCTCTTTTGGCTGGAGTGGTAGGGGTAAGGGCGATAGCCCTTCAAACGAATATTTTTGTACTAGTAATTTTCTGCCAGGTCACACATAACCTGTGAAGTTGTAAACCTAAAACACGAAATTCAGTGTATTTAAAACACAGGTAAAACACCTCTGAAAAATGAATATGGATAATTCCTTCCAGAGTGTAGCAAACGCCTGACCAATACACTGCTTAAAAGTATTATTGCTCAAAATCTGTATTTGTACTAGTTCATCTGAAAAAACATTACATGTAATTGTTCAAAAATGTGTAACTGTTCAATAATGAAATTCTGCATTTAAAAAAAGTAATATCTGATCATAAAGATGTTACTACTTTTACAAATTACATTTGTATATCCTTTTTTTATGAACACATCTATATTAAAATATTACAAAATCTGAACATATTACAAAATTATTTTTTATGTGTCTACTTCACAAAAATGGAGATTTGCGTTAGAGGCTACGTGATGATGTCATCACGCAATGAAATCACAACGTAATTTAGCAACTGATAGATACAAATCGACCAGCCTGAAATCAACTGAAGGCAAAAGACATTAAATCTCTTAATATCTCAGCAGATGAGGATTAAAGAACTCCACAAACAGTAATAAGTGAAGCTGGTAATGCTAACTTCACTGACATTTATTTCTGTCAGACGTCTGCAGCAGTTCTTATTGATAATTAACTCAACTTTGTTATGTTTCTTTCATTTAAGGTTTCCATTTGTTGGTCTCTAAAGTTTTGTTATAAGTAGTGGCGTTATTTGACTGCTGAAAACAGTTTGTTTTAACAAACTTGTTTGCAGTATTTCAATAATCGTAATGTTATGGAAAGATAAAAGATTGGAAATGATGGTTATAGTAGGATTGTGGATTTTCCTTACTATCCAGTATTAATTTGAATGCAATTGGTAACGTGCTATATTAATAAAATAAAAAAAAGGTCTTATCTGTGGTGACACAAGAACAACTCAACAATCAACCCATGAGTCTCAGCAAGGTGACCAAAGTTTCATGCCGCAATGCATGCTGGGTACCATGGTAAACAAAAAAAACTCCCAGAATGCATCACACTATTAATAAATAATGCAGCTGAATTGTACAATATATTTTTTTCTAACTATTGTTGGAAAACGATAGTTGTTTGCTGTGATTTTTGTTCTGTTTTTTCGCTTTTTATGTCGAATTTATCTTTCTGAATATTTTGTTTATTGTCACCATTGTTGAGATTCATATGCTGATTACTGATATCTATATTTCTCATTAGAGTCCACTTTCCTTCAATCCAAGTACAGTACAGTTAAAACCCATGTTTTACTATCACCGGATTAGTAAATAAAATATATGAAGGGCAACTGTTATATTTATTTGATCAATTATTATATTTCAAACTCATTGATATAACAAGATATAATTAATGACATCTATAATAGAATTACCCAAAATTTTACTCATGTATTTCCAATCCAGCTTATTACCTCTATTGTGTTTTAACACACACACATCGATTCAACAGCCAAACATAAACCCAACGTTTAGACGTTTAGTGGCCAACTACTGGAACCACCAATCACCATCATGGTAACCCATATGTATGAAGCCTCTGACAATTACTCACTGCTGAAAAAAAATCTTGCCTCAAATTTGCTCTTAAAAGTTACTTATGAAGCATCTGTCATAATTTAAGTGAACTAAATCATAAGTGTCAGAATCCTGCACAGAAATCACCAACATTGTATTACAGTGAGGTTCTTGACTGTTTGAAGTAAAGTATTTGGAGTTTCGTACTTTGCAGGCGGTTCCTTCCATTCTGACTCTTAGCCGTGTGAGTAATAGAGATCAGTGTGTTTTTTCCACTGCGGATGAAAGCTGGTTTTGAGGAAAATAAGGTTGTTGCTGCTTGTCTATGTTACTACGATTAAAAAGAGGTGTTATTTGTGTAGTAACAGCGTTTAACGCACACGTTATTGATCCGGGAAATTGGAATCTGTGAATATGCGGCCAAGTTTACTTTACTCTGAAACCCTGTATTAAGTAGCTTGATTAACCAGTCGTTTATGTTTTGTTTGTGTGTGTCATTTATGTTTTAAACTTCTTCAGTTAAAATTATCATTAAACACTTTTCATTTGTTCTTTACATTAATATAAATATTTTCCAACTTCTTTTGAAAGGCTGAGTGTGTTTTCAAAAGCTATTGAACTGGAACTGTCTGTGTGCATCAAAACAGCCTTAGACCTTTGATACTGAACTTCTTCAGTTAAAACGACTTCATTAAACACTTTTCAACTGTTCTTTACATTAATATAAATATTTTCCAACTTCTTTTACACTGATATGATGCTTTTTCCCAAAGATATTAATTTTAGAAGTGTGTCAATACAAAATAGCTTTATTCACTCTAAAAAATGCTGGGTTAAAAAAACCCAAGCTGGGTAAAATATGGACAAACCCAGCAGGTTGGGTTAAAAGGCACCTATTATGCCCTCTTTCACATGATGTAATATAAGTCTCTGGTCTGGTCAAGTTTCAGCTTAAAATACCCCACAAATTTGCCCCTATTTGGGGTTGAGCAAAAACACGCCTTTTACTATATTACTATATTGCTGGCTAAAAAAATAAATCCAAAATTGGTTGAAAAAAATGGCTGGGTGAAAACAACCCAATCCCTGGTTTTGTCCATATTTAACCCAGCAGTTTTTAGAGTGTTACACTTTAAGGGTACAAACTACTCCTTTACAGTCAATATTATATTAAACACTATGAGTATGTTTGAGTATGTTTGATTAACCAGTCATTTATGTTTTGTTTCTGTGTATTATTTATGTTTTAAAGTACTACCATAATAATGATAAATCAATGACAACTACACACATGACTATAAATGATTATGATTTTTTTTGTAAAAACAAACAAAATAATGTTCAAAATAATAAGAAAGTAAAACACTAATGTATAGTTGACTTTGAAGAAGATTTTATTATAGTAAAATTGATTATAATACAACATAATATAGCATGTCTCACTCCACAAATATAATCATACATGAACAAAGAGCAGAAAGGGTGTGCGCTTGCTAGTAAAAATGTATGCTGTATTAGAAAATTTAGGAATGTGTTTACATGTATGGAAACTTATATTTCAAGCTGAAGAAATTGTGTCACATGGTAAATGTTAAATTTCTCAGAATATCTATAAAATGTATGGCGAAGGGCTTTTGCCTGTATATATAGTGAGACGATAGCAGAAATCAGGAGCGGTCTCCCGAAGAGGCTATCTCCTTGGTTGTACAATAAAGTAATAACACTTCTGTAATCAAAGATCTTTGACAAGCCATTTTTTACATAGAGCATAAACCACAACACTTTCTTAAAGTAAAAGAGGTTGTTATTGAAAACCTTTACATTGTTCATATCGCTTCACTTGCATCCTAATTATGAAAAAAAATATATATAAAAAAAACATTTTAGGTGTTTTAAATGTTTTTGTAGATAATAAAAAGTCAACTATGAAATTACCCAATACCACAAATATTTCAACCTCTCAAATGCAAGTATTTCTTCCCCCAAAATTCATTCACATAAAAGACCAGCAGAGGACAACAAGCAACTCAACAATATGAAGCCTATACTAAAAAAGTGTAAAGCATTTACATAACATATCAAATAGGCAATACATTTTTTCTTACAATGTAAGAACACTTTCAGCATAAGCTCCTCTAACTGAATAGCTTACAGACACAAATCACAAGTCCATGGTTCTTCCTGTGCTGGCACTTTAATGTTGAGACGATACCACCTCAGACAAATTTCACATTGAACCTGGAAGGAAAACAGGACATGTTGTTAGATTTATTTGCACAGTGTTGTAATTATTAAATGTAGTTGTGAAAACACGTGCTTTCACTTAAAACGAAAAGTCAACAGCCAGAAATTGGATAAACAATACCCAGTCGTAGAGCACATCTACTGGATCTCTTTGTCTGTATCCACAGTTTGAGCATTGATCATCTTTGTGACATATTTCTTTGCGTGCACACTTAACGCATTGCTCCTCTTTTGGGGGTAATTCTTTTTGGGGGCAGTGTGTGATTATGGTAGTCTTACACAACATGAACTTTGCTTAGTTTCCATTATTACTGTTTTGGATCTACACATAAAACATAAAACATTAAAACAGACTATCATACCCGAATTTTTGGCATGCCTTTTCGGCTTCTTGCATTTCATTTGTACCACTCAGAGAGTCAAGCACGAAAAGGGTGTCAGTCTGAGCATATACAAACTAAATTGGATAAAAAGAAACAAATAAATTAGCAAATAAATGTCACTGAAAGATCAAACATGTCTAAATGGGCATATGTAGTAGCTTATCATTGAAATTAGCACTCTTTTACTTACCACAAACCTCCAGTGATTTTTGGTGATATTGACAAAAGTGATGACCCCATTATATTGCTCAAAGTTGACCTGTTTATCAAAAATTTAAAAGATCATGTCTGTGCAGTGTACATGTGAAAATTAAATATCATAATTAGTTGCACTCACTTTTCAAAATCCTTGCTGTATTTAAATTTAAAATGACACCTAAGGTGTCATGGCTTAGCTGGTAGAGATTTGCATCCTCCATCAGCTCTGAAATAGCACTCAATAGTCTAAAAAACGATAAAGCATTTCAATTTGAATCACATTACTTGGTTGACATACATTGAGGACAGCATTTACTTTTACATACAAATATAATTGTAATTATGCATTTAGATTTTTGTTCTGTAATGTGTACCTCTCCAAATAACCATTCATGTGGCCTCAGTGCATTGAATTCCTTGTGATGTAAAAGGAACTCAAGATCCTGGCTAGGAGACTGAACAATGGCTACTAGCAGCTCTGTATGTTCCTTCTTTTTCAATAGCATCTGGATCTGTAATGATATGAAGTTCATAGAGTAAATAATAGCGTACCTTCATATATGCAATTAATAGTTTAAAGTTTTGTTCTAATGACTTCATTACCTGTTCATCTACACACTCTCAGAAGAAAAAAGTACAAAATTTTACCTTTAGGGGTACAAAGGTACAAATTTGTACCCTTGTGATTTGTACCTTTGGTGACAATTTTGTACTCTCAGAAAATAAAGTACATAATTGTACCTTTAGGGGTACAATAGCTTGTCACTGGGGCTGTACCCTCAAAGGTACAAATTTGTACCCTTGTGATTTGTACCTTAAGAGACCAGTTTTGTACCTTTATTTAACAGTACAAAAATGTACCCTTCAAAAGAGTACAAAATTGGCTTTGACAGCGTACAATCGTTGACTATAATGAGATATATATATATTTTACACACACACACACTGAATTAAAATCAGAATTTATTAAATCCTTTTCATTTTCACATTTTACAACATTTCATTTTAAACACATTTTGAAACATTCCATATGAGTCCATCTTGCCGGGTGTTAAAAATGAACACTGAAGCAGTGTTAAAGTTAATGAGATAATTGATTGATGATTGAGTGATGATTGACAATTAGTGGTGACACCTGATGATAATAAGCAGAATCACTGAAGAAACAAGAAGAGAAAAAGAGAGAGACACAACAACTACAACTGACTTCCAGCCATTAAACATTATTACACTTATTATTAACCAGTTTGATTTGATTTCTGTCATACATCAACAAAAGTTCTTATTGAGAATTAACAGATGTTTAGATGTTAATGTTTTAATGAAAGTTTAGTTTGAAGTCACCATGATGGTGAAAAGCATTTCCTTTAGTTGGGGTCTTGACTCTATTTATTAACATTAATTTATCAACATTATTTTATCTTTGGCTGCTCCAACTTTGTGTTTGTAGAGCACATTTGATATGGCCAGAGAAACTATGATCTGAGCTGAGTTTCCCAAAAGTGCTGTGAGCCAAAGTTGATCAATTTAGGTTTACAATGCTTGGGGAAGCACAGTCATGATGGTTGTGTTTTCTCATTACGAAATGGAAAGATTCATTGGTGACATCCAGTATTAACTGCTGATAATATTATTCCTTTACAGTAAATTTCTGTTACCGTTTGAGTTCCAGCAGGGCTTTTTTTTAAACACACAGACATAAAGAATCAGCATATGATCCTCAACAATGGTGACAATCAAACAAAGTGCTTCATGTTGCAGTGCATGATGGGAGCCACCAATCAAAACTCATCCATGGCTCCCATCATGCATTGCTGCATGAATAAATTATACAGCTAAATTGTTCTGTAATTTTCATAGATTGTTCATGTTTGCTTTTATTTTTCTGTTTTGTTGTGACAGTAGCTTGTTTTGTGATGTTGAGTTGATCTGTTTGTCAGTAATTTGTATTTATTTATCGTCACCGTTCTTGAGAATCAGATGCTGATTCTTGATGTCTGTGTGTGTTTAAACATTGAAGCTTCAGTGCATAATGTATTCTTAAAACAAAAAAAGAAAAAAGTTAACACTGCTGTTCGACCTCAAGCTGTACAATCACAGGACTACAATCATTAATACTATCAAGCACACGGTCAGAGATTTAGACTCTAAACACCATCACTTGATGATTATAATATCAAATTATATTGAGACCAGATCATATTTTCTCTAACCATAAAAAATGTGTTTTACTAACAAAGTTGGAGCAGCCAAAGAAAGATTAATAACAAAAGGTAAAGAGTCAAGAGCCCAACTAAAGCAAACGCTGACCTCTTTCATGGTGGCTTGAAATGAAACATTCAATAAAACATTAACACCTTTTTTCTCTTTCCTTCAATGATTCTGCTTATTAACATCAGGTGTCACCACTAATTGTCAATCACCACTCAATCATCAATCAATTATCTCATTAACTTTAACACTGCTTCAGTGTTCATTTTTAACACCCGGCAAGATGGACTCATATGGAATGTTTCAAAATGTGTTTAAAATGAAATGTTGTAAAATGTGAAAATGAAAAGGATTTAAAAAATTCTGATTTTAATTCAGTGTGTGTGTGTGTGTGTGTGTTAAATTTATATATATCTCATTAAAGTCAACGATTGTACACTGTCAAAGCCAATTTTGTACCCTTTTGAAGGGTACATTTTTGTACTGTTAAATAAAGGTACAAAATTGTCACCAAAGGTACAAAACTGGTCTCTTAAGGTACAAATCACAAGGGTACAAATTTGTACCTTTGTACCCCTAAAGGTACAATTTTGTACTTTTTTTTTCTGAGAGTGCATGGAGTCCATCTGCATGCATCAGAACTTGAAGTTTCCACTACCACATTCTTCTTGATCCTCTTTTTGGGGAGCAGGTATTTTATGTGGAACAGAAAAGAATTTGGATTTGGTGGATGGGAAACGTTCTTTCTTCTTCTTCCAAGTTTCTTGAGACTGATCAAGGTTCAAAGGTGCCTGAGGTTGCTTCAAAAGCTTTTAAGGAAGTTCATGCTTGATGATATGCTCTGTATACCTCGCTTGTAGAGACTTGTGCATTTTTCCTATGAAGGTACCTGGTTTGACTTTTTTTTCTTTATGCATTATGGAATGTTTGACAATTCCAAACCACCTTTCAATGTGACAGTTGGCATCTCTTGTTTTTGGTTGTTTCTTTGTTGTCTCCATGTACTGTTCATGACATTCATTCATCAGGTCTCCCAACAGCAAGCCACTCCAAAGAGGAAAGATGGCAAGGTACATATCAAAGAGGACTGTGAGGATGCCTGGACAAAAGTATGGGTTGTCTTCTGTTGCCAACCCTGTGTCATCATCAACCATTTCTTCCTTCACCTCTTTCATAATCTGCTGAAAAAAGGCATAGAATGGTGATTTGCCACTGATGGTCGTTGCATGTGTTCTGTCTTCACTTTCACACATTTCCTAGTCTTCAGATTGGGGAGTTTCTTCCAGTGGCTCCTCTTTGGATCTTGAAATGACACTCTCCAAAATAGGCAGACTTTCTTTGACGAGGTCTGTGTTTTGTTGGGTTGTGAGCAAGGCACATAATGCACGGAACACCTTTCTTGATTGTCATGTTGCTGGCATTTTGAAGTCTTGCGAAAGCATATGTGGCAAAGTATCTCAGTCCTTTGTCATCTGTTTGCCTACAGATTGCCTGTCTGACAGCTTTCAGGATGTGAGCAGAGCAAATGTGTAGTACAATATATGACTTCATTTCATCCACTGATTTTTTTGTTCATGCAGAAGTCATATGCTCTGTTGAGGTAAGTGCTGATGTGCTCTTTGTTGAAAGTGGGCATCACACTTTGTATTAAAGCCCAGCTATAATCAGTTTCGACCTGGTGAATTTTTATTTGGGTGTACTTTGATAAATGCAAAGTGAATTGCATGAGCCAAAATGTGATTGGTGGTACTGAGTGCTTCATTGGAGATTATTTCACAAATAGGCAGTGGTGGTGCATCTGGACCTGCATTTCCTGGAAGAGTGAGCGCATAGTACAACACCGGTTTTGGCTGTTCTGGAATTTGACACTACACCACCAGTGGCATCAAGATAGAGGGACACAGGAGACTTACTTCGCAAATGATGCACAAGAATGCTGATCCCCAACTCAGAGTACAAATGAACAATGAACCGATTCACACTGAAATGCTGTATGTATATTTTGAAGTATTTTTCGTCAATGTCCTTAAATATTGTCTGCATTAAGGATATTTCCATCTTGATGTTAGAGTGTTTAATGAAGTCATTTTATCTGAGAAAGTTCAGTATCAAAGGTCTAAGTCTGTTTTGATGGACACACAGTTCCAGTTCAATAGCTTTTGAAAACACACTCACAGTCTTTCAAAAGAAGTTGTAAAATATTTATATTAATGTAATGTAAAGAACAAATGAAAAGTGTTTAATGAAGTCATTTTATCTGACAAAAGTTCAGTATCAAAGGCTTAAGGCTGTTTTGATGGACACACAGTTCCAGTTCAATAGCTTTTGAAAACACACTCACAGCCTTTCAAAAGAAGTTCTAAAATATTTATATTAATGTAAAGAACAAATTAAGTGTTTAATGAAGTCATTTTATCTGAGAAAGTTCAGTATCAAAGGACTAAGGCTGTTTTGATGCACACACACAGTTCCAGTTCCACAGTGCGCATTAGCGACATCTGGTGGTCAGACTTGTTTCTCCATATCTAAATCATCTAAATCACAGATCTACGGTTTGAAAAAGCACTTGACCAAAGCTTCGGAAGTCCGTGACATACGGACTCACTCTTCTCTTGAATCAGTTATATCTAATATAAACTAATCTCATCTAAATTAATTAATTTGTGCCTCGAAGCCTTGGTATCAACCGTCCCATCACTAGACTTAAGTACCATGGACAGTGAGTCTTTATCACGCTGTCAATCGAAACTTTGTAGATGGTTCCTCAGATTAACGATGACGTCACAGCATTCCATAGAGGTAAGTGTGTTTGTTTGCTGTCGAGTTCTACAGAAAATTGTGTTGTACTTTGTGCTCATAACAGTCAGTAACGATAATAAAATTAAATGAGCCTTTTTTAATGCAGATTCACAAAATTATTGAAAGCGGAAGTCCGAATGTGCGAATATAAAACCAACTTTACCGAACTGTCTACTCCTAACAGCCATCTCCAAGCCCATATGTTTCCCCACCAATTCATAAAGTCCAAAATCAAACCTATCAGGTGCAACAAAGTCAAACTCATCTAACAACTATCGGAAACACCACAGGTATTAATTCCCAACCTCCAGTGAAAATAGAGTTTCCGAGTTTTGGTAGCAGTGATGATCCAGTTGCATTTATAGAACAATGTGAAGAATACCTAGCTATTCGACCTCTTTCAGATTATGAAATGTTAGCTTCTCTCACCTCTGTCTTGAAGGACACTGCAAAGGACTGGTGGCTTGCTGAAAGAAGAAATGCTCACACATGGCAAGAATTTAAAGATGTTTTCCTATGTTCCTTCTTAAGTGAAGATTGTGAAGATTATGAAGATGAAACAGCAAGACGTCTGATAGAAAGGAAACAAGGGGCGCAAGAAAGTATAAGAGATTTTGCTTTACATTACAGAGCCCTCTGTCTGAGATGGAAACGGTATATGCCTGAGCGAGAAATCTTGCAAGCCATCCTGAGAAATTGTAACCCTCGGTTGGCTAGCTTGCTACGAGGTTCAGTACAGAATGTTGCAGAGTTAGTGAGAATTGGTACCCAAATTGAAAGAGGTATTGGAGTAATGTCAACACAGAGTCTCAAAAGAAGAAAGTCCAGCCTAATAAGGATTCAGGTCCCAAGTCATCACTTGCTAACACTTGTGTAGTACAGTGTGTCCAACAACCTGTACAACCACAGTTCAAAATGATCACCTTACCAATATTGCTTCGAAACAGATTTTTTCAAGCCATAGTAGATACAGGAAGTATGCTATCGTTAATTCAAGAGTCATGCTGGAAGCAGTTGCATCATCGAGAACAGTGGAAGTCCAGTAAAGGTCAAACTTTTATGCTGGCAAATGGACAAATGCAGACTGCCATAGGAATGTCTGAGTGTGAATGTAATCTGCAGGGTAAACAACTCAAGCTGACATTGTATGTGATGAAAGATTCGGTTTTGACTGTCCCGATTATCCTTGTATGGATTTCTTGATTTCATCTGGAATTGTCCTTGATTTCAATAATGCACAGTACAGCTTGCCATCTAACGATGATGGGGATTATGTTGAAGTATTTCCTCTTCTATTTCCTGAATCATCTTTCACCTTCTGTGCAGTTCTATCTTGCCTTACCTACTCCACAAATATCTGAAGAACTTTCACAATCTGTTCAACAGCTAATCATGAACACTGATACCACAGTTCAATTTAAATCCCAGTTGGAGAATTTGATGAGGGATTGGCCATCTGTTTGCACCCATAAAATTGGACATTCCAAGATAGTCAGTGTTAATTATACGATAACTGACAAGGTACCGGTCAGGAAAAGAGCCTACAGAGTGTCATTAGATAAGCAGCAGTTCATTAACAAAGAGATTCAAGAACTACTAGATAAAAAACATCATCCGTCCCTCTGTGTCACCATGGGCTTCACCAGTGGTGGTTGAGTTCGGTAAAGTTGGTTTTATATTCGCACATTCGGACATCCGTATTCAATAGCCTTGTTAATCACACTACATTGGACATTCAGTGGACATTCACAAGTAAATATGCCATTAAAACAATACTTGCCTATTTTGATCGACTGTGAAAAATGTTGTAAGTTGACAATCGTTGGTTGTCAATATCATGTCGCTGCTTAAAATTCGCAAACATTAATTTATTGCACATTTATTGGAAAGTCTTAATTTATCAGAAGTCCGAATGTGCGAATATAAAACCAACTTTACCGAACTTGGTGGTTGTACCTAAAAAAGATCTTCCTATCTACCACTAACCACTTAATTCCATGCATAAGTAAGCCAAAAACCACAAGCTTACATCCCTCTGGGCTTTAAATCCATATTGAGCTCTCACCATGCGGTGTTAAAGTCCCGCATAAAGGATAAAGGGTCCTTCTAAAATACATTCAAATAAACTGTATCAACCTTTGAGCATCAAACCCAACACAGCTTGCATACAATTGCTCAGCATATATCAACAAACAAATCCAATAATGTATTGACAACAAACATTATCAACAGGCTGACAACAGTCAAATTTAGATAGCAGGAAAGAGAACAAATCCTTACTTTAAGTTGAGCTTGAAATGGAACATTTCTCAACCAGGACATAGCACAAATGCAGTAAAGCCATGCTTCCTACTGCTGCTGTTCTGCTAACTTCCTCTAAAACCTTACCTTTACTTAAGGAGCTCAATTAGGTGCTATAGCACCCCTAGCAGTGAGGAAGAAAACTGCAGACAAAAGACTTAGTAACAGGCTTGTCTGTTACAGTCATACAAACTGAAGCAAATTCTGGGATTGAGCCCAGCTGCAGTGAGGGCGCTGCAGAAACAAATTTGTAAGTCAGGGAATTTAGGCTGTATGACACAATTTAGACAACACTAGCGGAAGCAGCGTGATCAAGACATTCCCGGAAACTGTATCACGTTGGGACAGTAAAGACGTTTCCATGGAGGGAGGTTTCTTAGAAATCTAAACTGGGTCGCACTGAAGCAAATTATGGGATTGAGCCCAGCTGCAGTGAGGGTGCTGCAGTAAACAAATTTGTGAAAGAGTGACACAGTTTAAACGTCTTAAGCTGGAGCAGTGAAGCTCAGCCCATCCGGTTTTGGGTTAAAAAGATCGGGGAGCATTGAGGCTCAACCTGTCTGACTTTGGGTTAAAGGTCGGATCTGTAGGAGGCGTCCAACAGATTATTAGGTGCGCATCGAAAGGGTAAATCCACGAGAGTCGGGAGATCCAATATGGGGAAATCCCAGAGCAAGCTTGCAGAAAATATGATGCACCAAACCTGCGATTTGGTGATGTTGTGTTTGTGTGAGAGCGGTGTGTGTGTGAAATGTAAGCAGACAATAGATTGTAGGCTAGAAGAAGCAGACAGAAGGGAAAGAAGGTTAATGCAGAAAGAATTGGCATGTAGGGAAGGAGGATTGAATGTAACTTACAAAAAAGTTTTGTTTATTCATCCATTAAATGGATGCATGACATTAGATGTCTAGAGAACTACAATTTATATAAGAACAGTTGAAGGAGAAAGCAGCTATAAGGCTGTCAGTGCAACCTAGTATTTTAAATATGGTTAAAATAACATTGGTTCTGCAAAACAGTAGAAAACATATTGATAATATGTTCTGCATCTGCAGACTAACTATTTGATAGTGAGATAAGTGGCTATGATGAAGGGAAATATAGCAGGAAAAAACTAATAAAAAAAGTTTCTGTTTCTTTAGGAAGTGCTGGAGCAGACACATGAGATTGTGTGTAATCTGTTATCTGAAATTAACCATGATTTTTCTAACTCTTTACAGAGCATGTTCAGAGACAGAGAAAGCTGGAGGAAATCTGGTTGAAGAATTAAAGATGGTGTTTAGTTTAGTGTTGATGGCAAATGTTGTTTAGAGAAACATGCCTCCAACCACTATGATAAATTGATGAACAATACATCAAAAAGGGGGATGGATGGTAATTAATGAATGTATGCCTGAACATTTTAAATTAGGTTGGAAGAACCCATTTTTGGGAATAGAAGGGGCTAAACAACGAGTGGCATCAACAGAATTGTGTGAACATGACATGTTGAACTATTGCAAAGAAATTTTTTCTATCCTGTCTAAGGTTTGTGTACAGGTGAAATCAGCTCAAGGAATTCCAAATCACCACTGAGGTTGGACAATGACACATCGTGGGCTACAAAATGGATCTGTTGTGATAAGATGTTATAAAACATCTCGGGTTACAGGTGTAACCCTGGTTCCCTGAGTAGGGAACGAGACGCTGCGTGGAAACGCATCTGGAACCTTCTGCGTGATGTCGTCACTGAAGCACTCCTGTATCTAACCAATCGCGTTGCGAGACATGACGTCACGGACCAGGAAACTATAAAGCATACCCGGATGCAGAGCACGCTAGCTTCTGGGATAAGTCTGAAGCAAGCACTCACAAGTATGCAGGGGGTATGGCAAGAGACGCAGCGTCTCGTTCCCTACTCAGGGAACCAGGGTTACACCTGTAACCCGAGACGTTCCCTTTCGTGGGAACTGTCGACGCTGCGTGGAAACGCATTGGGAACGCAATCCCAACTGTGCCGTAGCTTCAAATACTTGTCAAAGTTATCTTGACAGAACAGATGACCCCAGAGTGGAGCCCACATCAAGGTTATAAAACCTAATAAATGTGTGCTGGCATGACCATCCAGCTGCATCACATATATCGTTGATGGACACTCCTGACATCAATGCTATTGATGCCGCCATACCCCTAGTAGAATGGGCGCGAACTTTCAATGGAGAAGGCTGTCCGGCCGCTTCATAAGCAAGTGAGATGGCCTCGACCACCCACTTGCTCATCCTCTGCTTAGATGCTGGGCCCCCCCTTCCTGGGGGACCCATAACAGACAAACAATTGATCTGTCTTACGCCACAGGGCAGCTCTGTGGACGTAGGCATCCAAAGCCCTCACAGGGCATAGCAGATTTAGTTTTTCCTCATCCGATGTCTCAAAAGGAGGAGGATAAAAGGCCTGGAGCACAATGGGACCTGGGACATTGGTGGGGACCTTCGGCACATAGCCTGGTCTGGGATACAGGAATGCTTTCACCATTCCTGGAGCAAATTCAAGATATGAAGGAGCAACCGAAAGTGCTTGTAGATCTCCTATCCTCTTCAGAGAAGTGATAGCTAACAATAAAATAGTTTTTAGAGTGAGGAACCTCTCAGGAACCTCCTCTAGCGGTTCAAAGGGCGCCTCAGCTAACCCCCGCAGAACCACGGCCAAGTCCCAGGCCGGAACCCTTGTGCGCATTGGAGGCCTCAACCTCAGTGTGCCACGGAGGAAGCGTGTAATGAGGGGGTCTCGTCCTACCGAGGAATCCCCCTCAAGAGGAGCATGATAGGCTGAAATAGCCGCAACATAAACCTTTAAGGTTGAATGAGAGAACCCCTCCGAGAATTTTTCTTGGAGGAAACTTAGCACGGAGCTAACAGAGGAATGGACAGGGTCCGTATTATTTTGTCTACACCAAGTAGAAAATAAATTCCATTTATAGGAATACAGCTTCCTCATGGCGGGAGCTCTGGAGTTAAGAATGGTCTCCACAACCTCGGTTGGGAGGCCAGCATCTATGAACCTGGCCCCCTTAAAGGCCAGGCCCATAGCTTCAATGTTTCTGGGCGGGGATGTAATATCGTGCCGCCCCCTTGCGACAGGAGGTCCTGTCTGAGGGGAAGCTCCATCGGGGAGCCGTCTAGAAGGGACACTAAGTCCGAAAACCATATCCTGGTTGGCCAGAATGGGGCTACCAGTATTAGGCTGGCCCGTTCCTGGCGTACTTTCTCCAGAACTCCCGGGAGCAGAGCGAACGGGGGAAATGCATACAGTGAGGGAAGCATCTGTCGTAAGCATTACGCGACGACCAGAAGTCCCCAACACGGGTCCCTGGGACAGGAACCAGGGATCTTTCCACATGACCAGAGCACGAAGGCATCGCTGCGTGACTTTGATCATGCGAAAAGGGTTTCCCCTCGGAGAAAACCCCCTGGTCCTGAGCCACCACTGTAAGGGTCTCATGTGCAGAAGGCCAAAAGGTATCACGTTGGACGCAGCTGCCATCAGACCCAGCAGTTTCTGGAACTGCTTTACAGTGAGTGACCGGCCTAACTTCACCCCTTTCACGGCCGAGAGAATGGAACTCACACGAGCAGGAGACAGATGTGCCTGCATCGTGGTGGAGTCCCAGACTACACCTAAATAATTGGTGGTCTGAGCCGGAACCAGCACACTCTTTTTGGCATTGAGCCTCAACCCAAGCCTCTTCATGTGAGACAGAACAACATCTCGATGTTGAACTGTTATCTGCTCTGATCGAGCTAAAATCAACCAATCGTCGATGTAATTCAGTATGCGGATGCCCTGGAGTCTCAACGGAGCCAGGGCTGCATCCACACACTTCGTGAATGTGCGGGGTGATAATGATAGGCCAAACGGAAGAACCCTGTACTGGTAAGCTTCGCCCCCGAAAGCAAACCTGAGGAACTTCCTGTGAGAAGGATGGATGGACACATGAAAGTACGCATCTTTCAAGTCTATTGCCACAAACCAGTCCTCGGACCTGATCTGTGGAATAATCTGTTTGAGTGTCAGCATCTTGAACTTGAGCTTTTGTATTGAGCGATTTAACACACGTAAATCTATGATAGGACGTAGTCCCCCATCCTTCTTCGGAACGATGAAGTAACGGCTGTAAAAGCCTGAAAGCTTGCTGGGAGGAGGAACCCTTTCTATTGCTCCTTTTTGCAAAAGTGTCATAACCTCTTGTTCCATAACCAGAGACAGCTCTGGGGTCACCACTGTGGGAAGAACCCCATTGAATCTGGGTGGGCGAGACCCGAACTGAATTCTGTAACTCTTTTCTATGATGAGCAGCACCCATTTCGATATATTCGGTAGAAGTTTCCATTCTGCCATAAATTCTACTAAGGGAACCAGTCTCACGAGACTGGCCTCTGGTGTTTTTTGAGCACTTGACTCGATGTACTCGACAGATATATTTTTCCCCGACTTCCTTCAGAGGGGGCCACCCTTATCGGTTCCTGACCCACAGATGTCAGGACTTTGAAGCCTTCCTCGCGATAATGACGGCCCGCAGGTCCGTCTTACCCTTGGAAGGCTTGCTTTGAGCAGACCGACCCAATCCCCAGGCTTTCTGCGAGGGAGCATGGGCGGCCACGCTCACTTTTTATTGCGCTCTGTGGTGCGCTGAGGAGCTCGTAGACGGACGAGGCTGCTCCCACTCAGCAACCTCGGGGGGAATTTTTGAACGGCGGGGGAATTTTTGAACGGCGGGGGAGGAACCTCTGGAACGCCGCAGATTGTTTTTTAGTCTCCTGGAACCTCTCGATGACTGATGTAACAGCGTTGCCGAAGAGGCCCGCAGGAGACAGCGGCGCGTCCATCAGGGCAGCTTTATCTTGTTCCCTGATGTCCGAGAGGTTCAGCCACAAGTGCCTCTCCGTAGCCACCAAGGCTGCCATAGAAGCGTCTCTTCAACCCGAGGCATCGCCGCATATACTTGCTGTTTCAGCCCCACGATATTGCTGTAGACCGAAGTCTGGGGGCTGAAAACACGATACTGCACTGGCTTTCTCCACGATCTCGACACCTCGGTGTGGAGATCGGGGAAGAAAGGCAGACCCCGACGCTGGGGTAGTGACCGAGCGGGCAGGAAGCGCTCATCCAGTTTGCTTTTAGGTCTTGCCTCTGCCCGCTCTGCCTGGCCAGTTGATCTTTAATTTGGCCACGGCCCTGGTCACTACCTCCAGGAGCTCCTCGTATGCTGGGGAGGAGGATGGCGGGTCCTCTTCCCCAGTCTCGACGCTCACCACATCAAGCTCCTCGGAGGAAGAGAGGTGAAGCGCCGGTGCCTCACCCTGGGGGGAAGAAACCGCAACGCGTGCTTCCACCGCCTGAGAAGAGACACTGGGGCTGGCAGGTAAAGGGCGAGATAAGGCTGGGCCCGTCTCAACCCCCTCTGCCAGCTCCATTTGCGAACCCCACGAATGAAGCCGCCGCTGTGCCTCGGCAACAGCGTGACCCGATCCGCGCCTAACGCCGACCAGGGCACCCTCCTTATTATTGAAGAGTGCCCGGCGTGATCTCAATACCCTGAGGGTGAGCTTCTCGCAATGGACACAGACACCTCCCTCGAGAGCTGCCTGTGCATGCTCAACCCCCAGACAAACGACACATGTTTCGTGTGTATCCCCGTCTGGAATATANTCGGCAACAGCGGGACCCGATCCGCGCCGAACGCCGACCAGGGCACCCTCCTTATTATTGAAGAGTGCCCGGCGTGATCTCAATACCCTGAGGGTGAGCTTCTCGCAATGGACACAGACACCTCCCTCGAGAGCTGCCTGTGCATGCTCAACCCCCAGACAAACGACACATGTTTCGTGTGTATCCCCGTCTGGAATATATCTGGTGCAGGGATAAACACACTTTTTGTATCGCCTGTCATCCGCCATTTTACAATCGTGTCTTATTCACACAAACTAAGGATATTCAAGATTCAAGATTCAAGATTCAAGAGTTTTATTTGTCACATGCACAATTATATAGAGCATATATAACCAGCAGTGAAATGAGAGTCAGGTCCGCTCCATGGACAGTGCAATTATTAAAGAATACAACACAGATGAAAATATACATAACTATAGCTATGAAGGAATTAAATATAAGTAAACAATAAAAATATAAGAATAAAATATAAAAAAAAGATGTATACTGTAGAATTAAATATAGAATGGAAAATAATGTGCATGAGAGTAAACTGTAGTCTTAAATATTAAGATACACAGGGATGTGCAAGAGGCAATGTGCATATGTGCAATTATACTGTAGTCTTAAATATTAAGATACACAGGAATGTACAAGAGGCAAAAGTGCAAACAGGTTAACACTTTCAGTATGTCAATGTGAGGTAGTGAATTATGAATTATCTTACTGATAAAGTGCATATTAAGTGAAGACATGAAGATGTTAAGAGGCAGGTTTTGAGTTCAGGAGCCTGATGGCCTGGGGAAAGAAACTCCTCCTAAGTCTCTCGGTTTTTGCCATCAGACTACGGAAGCGCTTACCAGATGGCAGCAAAGTGAAAAGATGATTACTGGGGTGGATGGAGTCCTTGATGATTTTAACAGCTCTGCTTTTGCAGCGTTTGAGGTAGATGTCCTGCAGAGAGGGAAGAGCCGACCCTGAGATGCGCTCAGCTAAGCGCACAACTCTCTGCAGAGTCAATACACTTTCTATGGTTCCTAAATAGAAAGTTTTCAGGATTGCTGGTGAGACCCTAAATTTCCTCAGCTGTCGCAGATGGTACAGTCTTTGCCTGGCTTTATTAACCTGAGTTTGAATGTGGGCAGTCCAAGTCAGATCCTCGGAGATGTTTACACCGAGATACTTGAAGCTACTCACCCTCTCCACAGGGGTCCCGCTGATCATAAGAGGAGTGTAGGGCTGCTTCTGTCTCTTCCTGAAGTCAACAATTGTCTCTCTCTGAATGATATATATATATAGATGTATGTTTGTGGTGTACTGTAACTCTTGTCCTCAGACGAAGAGATCTTGCAATATAGCGAGACAAACAACAGTAAATAAGACACACAAGATAACATAGAGTGCTTGCTGAAGACACAGAAGCTAGCGTGCTCTGCATCCGGGTATGCTTTATAGTTTCCTAGTCCGTGACGTCACCCGTCTCTGACGTCTCGCTACGCGATTGGTTAAATACAGGAGTGCTTCAGTGACGACATCACGCAGAAGGTTCCCAATGTGTTTCCACGCAGCGTCGACAGTTCCCACGAAAGGGAACTTAAATTTGCATGCTATATATCTGTAAAATGAAGGATGTTATCATTAGTTCTATGATTGGGTGATGTATCTGAATTTGTTGTTTGTATGAAGATCAGAGATGAAGAGCATAAATGTGATCTAAGATCTTAAAATTGATGTATATGATATTTTAAGATGAATATGAATGACTAGCGGTTAACCCTTAAGAGTGTGATGTGAAATAAGGGAGAAGTAGTCAAGTCAAGTCACCTTTATTTATATAGCGCTTTTTACAATGCAGATTGTGTCAAAGCAGCTTTACATTGATAACTGGTACATAATTTTGGCTGCACAGCAGCTCTTAAAGAATAGTGTCAATGCAGGCAGATCAGAAGCACTGTTGATTAAATGTCAAGAATACTGTTGAATATCAAATGTCAAGTCAAATGTCAAGTGTCCCCAACTAAGCAAGCCAAAGGCGAAAGCGGCAAGGAACCCAAACTCCATCAGGTGACATAAGGTGGCAAACAGGTGTTAAAATGGAGAAAAAAACCTTGGGAGAAACCAGGCTTAGTCAGGAGGCCAGTTCTCCTCTGGCAAACAGTGCTTTGTTACGAATCAGGTTGCTATCATAAGTCTGATAGGATCGCAACAATCAAAGTGTTTATTTCAGTTCCATCCAGTTGAGGATCGTATTCATCACGCCGGTATGGACGGTTTGTTGAGGAACTGTGCTACTGGCTGTCGTGTCGATGAGGCCTTCACGATGGATGATCTAGTTGACTCGATCTCTGCTGATACTTCAGGGCTGCGTTGTGGTCATGTCCAGTTGAGGATCGTATTCATCACGCCGGTATGGACGGTTTGTTGAGGAACTGTGCTACTGGCTGTCGTGTCGATGAGGCCTTCACAATGGATGATCTAGTTGACTCGATCTCTGCTGATACTTCAGGGCTGCGTTGTGGTCATGTCCAGTTGAGGATCGTATTCATCACGCCGGTATGGACGGTTTGTTGAGGAACTGTGCTACTGGCTGTCGTGTCGATGAGGCCTTCACAATGGATGATCTAGTTGACTCGATCTCTGCTGATACTTCAGGGCTGCGTTGTGGTCATGTCCAGTTGAGGATCGTATTCATCACGCCGGTATGGACGGTTTGTTGAGGAACTGTGCTACTGGCTGTCGTGTCGATGAGGCCTTCACAATGGATGATCTAGTTGACTCGATCTCTGCTGATACTTCAGGGCTGCGTTGTGGTCATGTCCAGTTGAGGATCGTATTCATCACGCCGGTATGGACGGTTTGTTGAGGAACTGTGCTACTGGCTGTCGTGTCGATGAGGCCTTCACAATGGATGATCTAGTTGACTCGATCTCTGCTGATACTTCAGGGCTGCGTTGTGGTCATGTCCAGTTGAGGATCGTATTCATCACGCCGGTATGGACGGTTTGTTGAGGAACTGTGCTACTGGCTGTCGTGTCGATGAGGCCTTCACAATGGATGATCTAGTTGACTCGATCTCTGCTGATACTTCAGGGCTGCGTTGTGGTCATGTCCAGTTGAGGATCGTATTCATCACGCCGGTATGGACGGTTTGTTGAGGAACTGTGCTACTGGCTGTCGTGTCGATGAGGCCTTCACAATGGATGATCTAGTCGACTCGATCTCTGCTGATACTTCAGGGCTGCGTTGTGGTCGTGTCATGGCTCCGGTCCTTGGTCTCAGCTGAATACGGCCCGGATCCGGTTGACTACGGTAAACCTCGGGATAAACAGAAAGACTAATATTAGCGTAGATGCCATTCTTTTTCAGATGTAACGAGTACATCTGGTGTTATAGAAAGTGTTCCTGGTTCCGGCTGACCTATTTTATGCAGCCTAATAATCCTTTAACGGATTTGAAAATATAAATTGATAATGTGTTATGTGTATGCCAGGTTAAAGAGATACGTTTTTAGTCTAGATTTAAACTGACAGAGTGTGTCTGCATCCCGAACAATGCTAGGAAGATTGTTCCAGAGTTTAGGTGCCAAATAGGAGAAGGATCTACCGCCTGCGGTTGATTTTGATATTCTAGGTATTATCAGCTGGCCTGAATTCTGAGATCGCAATAAACGTGAAGGACTATAATGCATTAAGAGCTCGCTTAGGTACTGGGGAGCTAAACCATTTAGTGCTTTGTAAGTAATTAGCAAGATTTTAAAATCTATACGATGTTTAACAGGAAGCCAATGCAGTGATGACAGAACTGGGCTAATATGGTCATACTTCCTAGTTCTAGTAAGAACTCTAGCTGCTGCATTTTGTACGAGCTGTAGTTTATTTATCAAGCGGGAGGAACAACCACCCAGTAGAGCGTTACAGTAATCTAGCCTTGAGGTCATGAACGCATGAACTAACTGTTCTGCATTTTTCATTGAGAGCATATGTCGTAGTTTAGATATATTTTTAAGATGGAAGAATGCGGTTTTACAGATGCTAGTAACATGGCCTTCAAATGAAAGATTGGTATCAAAGAGCACACCCAGGTTCCTAACTGACGACGAAGACTTAACAGAGCAGCCATCAAGTGTTAGACAGTATTCTAGGTTATTGCGTGAAGAAGTTTTCGGTCCAAAAATTAGAATCTCTGTTTTTTCTGAATTTAGTAGTAGGAAATTACTGGTCATCCAGTTTTTTATATCAGCTATACATTCTGTTAATTTAGCGAATTGGTAAGTTTCGTCAGGGCGCGAAGAGATATAGAGCTGAGTATCATCAGCGTAACAATGAAAACTAACGCCATGCTTCCTAATGATATCTCCCAAGGGTAGCATGTACAGAGTGAAAAGCAACGGTCCTAGTACTGAGCCTTGCGGTACTCCATATTTAACTTGTGATTGATATGACATCTCATCGTTTACTACTACAAACTGATAACGGTCAGATAAGTATGATTTGAACCATGCCAATGCAATTCCACTAATGCCAACATAGTTTTCGAGTCTATTTAGAAGAATATTGTGATCAATAGTGTCAAATGCAGCACTAAGATCCAGTAACACTAATAGAGAGATACAACCACGATCTGATGATAAGAGCAAATCATTAGTAACTCTAATGAGAGCAGTCTCAGTACTATGGTACGGTCTAAATCCTGACTGGAAATCCTCACAGATACTATTTCTTTCTAAAAAGGAACATAGTTGTGATGAAACTGCCTTTTCTAGTATTTTTGACAGAAAAGTGAGATTTGAAATCGGCCTGTAATTGACTAATTCTCTAGGATCAAGTTGTGGTTTTTTAATAAGAGGTTTAATAACAGCCAGCTTAAAAGTTTTTGGTACGTATCCTAGTGATAAAGATGAATTAACAATATTAAGAAGAGGATCTATGACCTCTGGAAGCATCTCTTTCAATAGCTTAGTCGGTATAGGGTCTAACATACATGTGGATGATTTTGATGATTTAACAAGTTTAGACAATTCTTCCTCTCCTAAAGCAGTAAATGAATTGAATTTTTCTTCAGGGACACTACAATGCACTGTCTGACACAATACTGTAGTAGACGGTTGCATGGTTATAATTTTTTCTCTAATATTATCAATCTTGCAAGTAAAGAAGTTCATAAAGTCATTACTGCTGTGCTCTTTGGAAACATCAGAAGTTGAAGCTTTATTTCTTGTTAATTTAGCCACTGTATCAAATAAATACCTAGGGTTGTGTTTATTTTCTTCTAAAAGTTTTGAAAAATAGGCAGATCTAGCAGTTTTTAAGGCCTTTCTGTACTCAATCATTCTCTCTCTCCACGAAATGCGAAATACTTCTAGTTTTGTTTTCTTCCAGCTGCGCTCCATTTTTCTAGCTGCTGTTTTTAGGGCCCGAGTGTGCTCATTGTACCATGGCGTTGGATTAATTTCCTTAATCTTTTTTAAACGCAAAGGAGCAACTGAGTCTAATGTGCTGGAAAAGACTTATCATTCATTCATAATAGTGACTGATTATCAATGAATGATAAGAAGAGGGAATTGTTGTGGAAATTTTTATTTTTCATATGATTTTTACCTGTATTCTTGTGAAATATAATGCTTATGGAATTTGATATGATGTTAGAAATAGAAAGATCAAGATATTGTATGGGAACATGCAAGATGTATGTTAAAAACATGTCTGTGCCAACAATGTGTGGAAAGTTACAGCCGCTAAGAGATGTTCCAAATATGGTAAAAGGACAGAGGCTTCGGCCTTGGAGGTTAGAGATATAAAAGTGAGGGGAAGCTTTCGTTCTTTGTCTTACACTCTACAGCTACTTGTGTTTCTGTATGACCTGTCTGACCTTTCTTGCAAGAAATAAAACCTTTAAAAACAATTGGACATGTTTGTATCTTATGCAGTAGAGTCGGGTTGATTTTTTGCCACAACACTAGTCAGTGTATTACCTGCAGTAAACACCATTTAGCACACTCCCTGTGTGGAGGAGCAGGAGACATTTTTTAAAACATTTAAAAAAGCTTTTACTGATGATGACTTAATCAAGCCACAAATGATGCCAAATTAGAAGAGATAAGCAAGCATAATTTTAGCAGTTAACAAGCTAACATTACTGATCAAATCTGTGCCAAGTAAATTATATCTGGAAAACTGGATGTCCTCATTCAACTAAATAGTACAATCCTAAATAATACAAATTCGCATATTACTCTCACAGCGATAAGTGCTAACCCGGTAGTTACCTCTCCTCAGCTCCAACGTCATATGAATAATCATTATGAATAATTGTCTGACTGCAAGTTGAGGATTTCATGGGGTAAAAGTGAAGATGGGAGGAGCACAAAGAGGTGGTGGGGACAAGATGTATGATTAAAGATGATGTGCAGGATATTTTTTGGTTCAGCTGGCATTACAGCAGCCTTCAAGTTTTAAATAATTCAAATGATGTAAATTTGAACATTCTAGCAGCTGTATCTAGCCTATTTACTGTAACCTATATACCTCACCAGACAATGATTTGTCAGGAAAATTTTACTGGGGCACAGGAAAACTTTACTGGGACTTGTGCCCCAGTAAAAAGGGTAAGGCGACGCCATTGTCTGGTAAGAAGACAATTTCAAAGCATTTTGTAAGTGACTCATTTCCTGCTGCCAGTTGGTGGCGCTATGACAGTGACTCAAAATATTACTTACATGTGATCAGCCTTCTTCACCGAACATACAGCTCAAGTTTAAAAATCAGTCAATGTATGTGGAAGTTATAACAGACTTCTTGTTCCACAGACTCCTTTCCACAGCCAAACTGTTCAAGATGTCATTAGAATTCTCAATGACTTGGCATCATGTTGACCAAGTTTGGTGGGGATCGCATAAATCCCCTAGGAGGAATATTTAAAAGTTTACCACGTGCATTTCACAAAACTCAGAGTTGCTGACTTCCTGGTGGGCTGGGCTTATGGCTTGCAGGGCGAAAGTTGTTTGGTTCGATAGAAACTATACATGTACGAGTTTTGTACATTTTTAGGTGCAATATGTAATCATTTTGTCCGCTAGAGGTCGCTAGAAGCCTATTCAAAACAAAGGCGTAGCTTGATGACGGCAAGATTGAGAGCGGAATCTTGGGACATGTGGTCTCTATCTCAACGGCCGGGATTGGAGTCGGGAAGAAATCATGTTCATGGATGTGATTATTAATGTTACTGTAGTATGAAGCAGAGCAGGACCGAGTGTTGTGGGAGCTGAATGAGGCCGCTGGAGTGATTGCGCAACACACGCCTCACGAGCAGCGGAACTTTTATTATGACACAGTCGCCGGCTCCGCTTCTGCTTTTCCGGTCATGAGTATTGAGGTAACGCAGCTCTGTTTATTATATTAGTTACATTTGAGTGTGTTAAAAATGTTATAACGTTACTCTGTGCGTTCGCTCGACGGCTGCTGTGAGACACTGTTGCACACTGCAGTAAGCTAGATAATTTTTGGAATATCATATTAAATGCTGGATGGCTTGTGTTGATAAATGGCATGCAATTAATTTTAAAACATATTGTATGATGGAGAAAATTATGTATTACTGTTAATAAAAATAAAAGGGGCTGAGGCATGGTAAAACATGGTACTCGAAAAAAATCAAGAAAATTGATATAACAATAAGACTAAACGTGTTGAGCTATATAACAATTTGTTTTCTGCCTATAAATATATCAAAACAGATGTTCCCTTTTCTATTAAAACGTGTAATATATTAAAGCGTCTTTGGTGTTTCCATGGTTTCTACAAAATAAAACCGTAAACGGAGGGTAACGCGGGTATGACGCAATTGACAGGCGACTCCTCACACGTCCTGGAGCCTTGGTTAAAATTGCAATTTTCTCACGATTTACAAATAGTTGGAAACATTTGGGATATTGTAAGTACTCAAGTGAACAAAATATATAACACTGGCCTAGTGGTTTTTGGATATTTTACTGCAAAAATTTTACATATTGCACCTTTAAATGCAAGTATGTATGAAAAAAGTTTTTGAGCTGGGTTCTAGGGGGCGCTGTAGAGCCACGCCCTTGTGCCCTAATGGCCAATGATTCTGGGGTGTGTGCAAAGAGTTTTTGAGAATGTAAGGGCCTCAAAATGCCCAGACACATTGAAAAGTTACTTAAAATTATTTGAGAAATAGTAATAGCCTCCAGGACCTAACATATCGGAGTGTTGTCCCTACTTCAGATAGCGCTCTTTACACAAGGGAACACAATGATTAAATTAGAGTTAAAGGATATGCTACTATCTGCAATAAAAAGCTATGTTCATTTATAAAGCTTGTCTAAACTCAAACAACAGTAAAAAAAAACTCTCTCTGTCTCTGTTTCTCTCTCTCTCTCTCTCTCTCTCTCTCTCTCTCTCGATTTAGAGACAAACCTGTGAGCCTTTTGTTGAAATGTTAGCCAATAGAGACGGATTACGCCACTAGGCAGCAGTGGTATATAAAGGAGGCTTTTAGACGCATTTGTACAGTTGAAAAAGACATGCTTAAGTATCAACAGTGAAGCAGGTAGCTGATAAAAGGATTTGAAAACACAAACTGAAATGCATTAAGGGACGTTATTTAAGAGTCCGATTATAGCCGTCGCTTTGTCCGTATAAAATGGAATACATCTGCTGAAAAACGTCTTTATTCCTTTTTAGATAGCTAATTCGTTGCTCGAATAAAATTTCTCAAGATAAGAACAACAGTATCTTGCAAAGCCAAGAGGAAAACCTTTGGTCCTGACCATTTAACATCATGACAAAGTATAACTTTTTATTGTGCTTAACGGTTCTTATTTCTTTGGGACTGTCCGGGAGCGATGAGCCGGACCTCTTTCTGGCCCCAGTGAGCGAGATGTCCTCGGATGCTGGCGTCTCTCTTTTTGATGTGGAGGATGTGGACTCTCCTGAGTGTTCCGCGTGCGTTTGGAGAGAACAGAGTAAAGTCTTACGGCTGGAAACAATCAAATCACAAATCCTTAGCAAACTGCGCTTAAAGCAAGCGCCCAACATTAGCAGAGAGGTGGTTAATCAGCTTCTTCCCAAAGCACCTCCGCTGCAACAGCTCCTGGACCATCATGACTTCCAGGGGGACGCATCCTCCCTAGAGGATTTCATGGACGCCGATGAGTATCACGCCACCACCGAGTCTGTCATCACCATGGCTTCAGAGCGTGAGTTACAAAACTTTTCTAATTTGTTCAGTTGTTAATAAGTTATACCACTTAAGCTAATGATCGTTTAATAGAAAGCACCCTCACCCCCATTGTTCTTTGCTTCCTTCAAACGCATTTACGCAACTATTTAAAAGTAATGTCAAAGTGTCTTTTATTTAATTAAGTGTGGTACTAAGCGACAGCGTGAGGGTGGTCATGAAAGCATGCATTAATAAAAAAAATATACAATGCACAAAAGTAGCCTATGTCTAAATATTTTTAGTATTTTATTATTTACACAAAGATTTTTACACATTAGCCTACAATGATAGCTGTCTTCACTTGGTTGGGCCCGTGTAATAATTCAATAATGACAATGTAATTTAAGACATGACAGGCAGATGCGCAGAATGTGGCTTCAAACACATTGTACTAGCCTATGTTAAAAATAACGAGCAGTATTTCAGCAGATGATTAATAAGAAAGTTGTATTAATATAAATGATGCGTTTTAAAAGCAGTTGTGTAAAAACCGCCATGCACAAGCAGGTTTTCACCGTTAGACTCTGCTAGAAAAAATGTCCCCAAATACTATTGTTTCCCCTAAAGAAGCAGCAGTGCCTTACGACTGCACTTGCCTTTTAAATGTGAAGTTTATAGGCATAGCCCGTTTTTTTCACCTCACTGGGGACACAAAGCCCGTGGAGGAGTTTGGGTCGAGGGGAGTGTGTGACCTTTCCGCTGAGAATAGCCGGGGTTCAACAACATTTACACACATAATGTATTCTACACAAGGCAGATGAAAAGCCGAGCAAATAATCCGTTTTTTTTTCTGACCAGAGTGAACAAAGATAGGTTTGTGTTCCCCTAACTAACCTCTGCGTTGATTGTCACACAGCCCACGTTCCCGCTAGCACAATGAACACGCTTGACATTCAGGGGACGAATCACATAAATGATCATTTAACGGCTGCAAAGCTCATGGATGCCTTTTATAAATAGCTTTTTTGTTGTCCGAGATTATTGTTGTAGCGGTGCAATATATATGAGAGCAGCATGAAAAACGGATTTATTAGTCACTTATACCAGGTTGGTTCAATGAGTGCATTTGCTCATGTATTTAACAGCAAGTGCTTACTTTTTTTTAATTTTTAACATACATTTTAAGGTCTTATATAAGTTTCTTGTAGTTCCAGTCATCTTTCTGTCCTTTCTGTTTTGCATCCTGTTTCAAAAAGTCATTTTTAATTTATCCAATGGGTTCTTATTGGATATTGTAGTGCAATCTTTAACAGTAGCCTTGTTTTGTTGGAAAAATGTTTACTGATGAATTCAAGGAAATCTAAATAGGAACTATTAGAGTTATAAAGTATTTAAAATTCCTTTTACCTTTCAACTTATTTTGATGTCCTACAGAGATTATACATTTCTAATCATAATAGTTCTATTTAGAATAATGTCATCTTTAAAAAGATCTTACATTTCTAAAATATACTTTAATCATTTTAATTACTCAAAATTATTGGATGAGTAGGATATGAATGGAAAATACCAAAATATTTGTTTTCACTTTGTATTTGTTAAAGGTTAAATTAAATATCATACAAGTTAAACCATTACTTTAATTTTCCCAGTTTTAAATTTACAATTTTGCTTCCTTGCAGTTTTTTTTTTTCAGTTTATTTTTACTTCTCCTTTTTTCATAATTTTTCAGCAATCTTTGTTTCTTCTGCTTCCCTCGACCATCATTGTATTTTTGATCGTCTCCCATTCACTTTGTTTAAAACACATGCACTCAAACCACCAAAAAATAAGTGATTAATAAAAGTCCATATGAAGATCAAATTTACAATATTCAATTGTGAAATATCCACGGTACTCAAAACATTGCTGCTCTATTAAGTTAAATGGAAAGTGCCATGTATTAAAATAAGATTTTCCAGTTTATATTTTAGGTGTCAGATATTGTGTTTAGATGTTGCACAGGTAGGTTTTGCTCTGCCTCTGTTCTAAATTTGACTGTGCACAGTCATTTTTCACCTGTCTATATAGACCAGAACTTCCTCCCTTGTCAGTGTGCTTTCTTAACAGTCAGTGGTTTTTGTTTTTTGTCAGTAATTTGTCGGCTTACACCCTCAACCCCCCTCCCACACAATCACCCACCAACCTCCCTTCGACATTGATTTCACTGACTTGTTTAACTTATTGCAGTGTGCTAGAATACATTTCCGAACAGTGGTCACTATACTCTGCTAATGGCTTGGATGTTATAAAAGGATGACCAGAGAAATACAATTTAAATTTAAATTTCCATAACTTCTCTTTTTGTTCCTCAAAAATTTTACTCTGTAGTACACTCCCAAAGAAACACATTCATCAAGTCAGAGAGGAAAAGGCCTCCTATTGACAAGAAGGGTCAGAGAGTTCACAGCAATGTGATATATTGGATGAGGAGCCAATTAACCTCTTCAGGTCTTTTTCTTTGAGCGCAAAAGAGAACTAGTAGATTAAACACTACTACCCCCACCTAAAATGTCAAATAGGATGGGTAGGAGATTAAACAACACTACCAAATGCTGCCTCCCCCACCTAAAATGTCTCATTTGCTCTCACACACAAAGTCACATACAGACTTATATACACACACATTCAAAAACACTAACCCACTAACCACTCCCAACTAGAAAAAAAAACCAAAGGTCTTTTATTGTGTTGACCCTATAAAAGGGTAATTTCCTGAAGGTGCAGGAACCATAAACATTAGGAGAGAGAATGCTAAAAAGACAAGACGGTTGTCCGACCATCCTCTGATCAATGGGAAGTGTGTGGGAAGTTTTTTAGTATTAATTAACCGTGTGAACACCTGTGTCTGAGACTACTTTTCCTGTTCATCATGAGAGGATGAAAGAGGAATAGAATAAAGGAAGAAAGCAAGCTCATGTTGAAAACTTTTCCTTTCCTGTTTTGTAAACATTACATAAAAAGTGAAGTTAAAGTGCTGTAGAAATAACACTACATGTAGTCCATTTTTGGGGGGCTAATAAACATTCAATGGAACTGAAGTCCATTATACCCTGGGTACAATTTCACTGCTCTCTCAAGAATGCCTCTCTTTCTTTCATTCATTCTCTTTCCTCTTCCCACGGTTCAATGCTTCTACTCCCCTACTGGAGCAATTCCAGACCCAGACAAGCAGGTACTGAAGTCATCACAAGCAACAAATAAAACTGTATATTGAACATAATAAATACAGCTCCTTAAAGTAAAAAATATTATACATATAATATTGACAACTCAAAACTTGTGTAGTATTATGTAGCAAAATTAAAATATTTAAGGACTATGTTGTATAGCTCTCCTTAGAGTCAGAAATGTAATGCCTGAGTGAGTATAATCTCAGTATATCAATCTTATGCTGTATCTGTCTTTCTATCAATAAAACTACATTAAAAGACAAGATTTAAAGGTTGCACACAGAACATAATACACCTGAATGCGGTATATCATTTGATGGTGATGAAATTGAGGCACTATTACATTGACATTTTGAGAAATGCTTTTGCTATATATTTCACTATACATTTCTCTTGCCTTTTGGGTATTGTCTGGTAATTTGCAACCAGCAATCATAGTCCACCAGAGAGTATCCATAAACTGCAGACTTTCCAGGAATGTGTTTAAATATGCGGTTAAATATTAAATACTAAAAATAAAAATTGAAGCTGTTATTAACAGTCTACTTGGGAATTTATAAAACACTCAGCCTCTTTTAAAGAAACCAAGATCTTGGATCATGGTTATGAGGCTGTGGTAAAAAACTAAAATGTCTTACCTCTTACTAATAGAGTGGATAATTAATCAAGGTAGACAGGTGACTGGCAATGGAGGGAAACTGTTAGAAGGAAATGACTGAACACGCTGACATTGTTGAGTACTAACGTGGATGAGTTATGCAAATTAATAAAAAACGGGAAAGTAATCAAGCACAAAAACCCATCTGGCTTACCCTTATCAACCATTATGAGCCCAGCAGAAAGATATTAAGAACTCATATTGCTGAAGTAAAGCAATGTTTCACTCCCCCACTCCCATTAAATACTGCAAATGAGGTAAAGTCAGTTTACCAATGCTCTTAAACTACTTAAATAATTGTATACATAATATTTTGGACTGACAGTAAAATATATTTTTCTTAATATTTTTCTATAATCAACATCAATTAATAGTTTATTATTTCACCATTGTTTTCTGCATTGTTTCCAATTTTCAAATGGTTTTTTTGTTTTTGCTTCAATCAAAGTTTATAATTTTGTGATTCATCTCCTTTCTGGGCATTGTTTCCCAAAAGCATCGTAAGCCTAAGTTGATCGTAGCTCCATTGGTGGCAGTGGTTCTACGATCAACTTAGGCTTATGATGCTTTTGGTAAACACAGCCCTGGATGGTTTAGTTTGTGGCTTATAACACTCTAACAGATACTTTTTTTTAAATCCTTATGGGAAAAAATGAATGAGAAAAATACTGTTGCACTCTACTGGTGCCAGAGGTTTATGTGTGTGAAACAATGTGGTATTAGAAGTAATTACCAGTTGTTTATCAATGAACAACCAATCATAAACTGAACAACACTTGCACCATTAAATAATAATGCACTTTGTACAGTAACAGAAGCTTTCACATTCTGTATTTAAAAAATATAAATATCAAACAGTGATGAACGTGCATTAATTGAATTGAATGCATGTAAACAGGCTGTGTGCTTTGTTCATCCAGTCAGTGATACTGACATGCATAGATATATGCATATGCCTGATCTCATTAGTTTTCGTGAGTATTTTTACATAAAGTGTGGTTCTACCACAAATACATTTACTTACATTTTCTCACACACTGAAATATAATATTGACGTATTGACAGCACTAAAGAGTAAACTATTTACCCATGAACAACTTTTAGACATACAAATATGTACAAATCCTTATTTATCAGTATTAAAATTGTGGTATTAATATATTAATTCTATTTCATTCAATTGTCATATCAATGACATTATGTTTTCAGTCCCATTTATTAAGCAGTTTACTCATCTACTTTATATGAAATTATAACATTTTGCTCTGTTCTGTGACTTCTTCTGCAAACTCGTTTCAAAAGATTACAAGACCACACTTTAAACCCTTAAAATGAATAGCATTTCTGTAATCGTTTACAGTTTTCTTGATTGCTAACACTCAATTCATGAAACAGTTCACCATTTTCTCACAACTATAAACAATCCCGTAACTACACACCAACTTGTACAAACCTCAAACTTCAAATGAAATATTATTCACTTCTGTCAAAATCAAACTTTGACCTCAGATGACACACAAACCTGCAAATGCACAGACTACTTTCCTGCCCAGTGATCACTAGTGAGATCAATTCATCACACTGTAACAAAAATACCATTTTATTAGGATTCAAGAATAATTTGGCAGCTCAGTGTCTATTACAGTATACAACATAAATTAATGAGTGCAGATAGAATAAAATGCAACAAGCTTTAGGAAAATTTTGTTTCATTTCACCACTGTAAAGTGATCTTAGATTAAAGTAGATGAAGTAGTTGATCTTACAAGAGAAGAAAAGTAAAAAAAACAAAAAAAACAAATATGAACTTTTTATCTTTGTGAACTGTGAACTTTGTGAACTGTGTATACAGCACAGTACAGAATACTGTCAATTACAGTAATACATAAATAAAGAAATAAATTTGCCGTCCTCTGCACCTTTGGCCAAATTTCATTGCAATATGTACTATAGCAGTTTCTTGGTCTTCTGACAAAAGACTTTCTTTGAAAATCATGAATTTGAGGGTGTACATGTGCTACAGTTTACTGGACACAGAATAGTGAAATTTGCTGTTACTGTGTACTGTAATTATACTGTATAGTATAAAACCCTGTCAGTGATTCTAGGATGCAATTTCTAAAGCACAATCACCTGTGCTCCTGTTTATATTATCCCGAGATTCTGATTGGTGTGTCATCATTTTTGCTACTGAATGTTTACTGATGGATAAATGTGTGCTATTCAGTGGCGTGTAGTGGTGTTCTGAAATGAGGAGGCAAACAATGTCCTCACATTTTTTATTTTTTATAAATCAAATGTAAATTCATGTCTGTTACTCTTAAAGTTGTTACATTTTCCTCATTAAATTAACATTACATTACATCGAAAAGGAAAAAAAGAAACCAAATACAATTCTATTTTGTATTTTTACATTAATATATAATTAATGTTCTATTTATTAAAACCAAGTCAAACTCATCAAGTTAGTGTTTTAAGCATTTTAACATTTATTCCAAAATAATAACTAAAGGCAGTAACAATTTAACCCTCTATGGTACACAATATGATATCAATGAGGAAATCATTTTTTGTGGTGTTTTTCCTGCTTAAAGGGTTAGTTCACCCAAAAATGAAAATAATGTCATTTATTACTCACCCTCATGCCGTTCCACACCCGTAAGACCTTCATACATTTTCGAAACACAAATTAAGTTATTTTTGTTGAAATCCAATGGCTCAGTGAGGCCTGCATAGCCAGCAATGACATTTCCTCTCTCAAGATCCATTAATGTACTAAAAACATATTTAAATCAGTTCATGTGAGTACAGTGGTTTAATGTTCATATTATAAAGCGACGAGAATATTTTTGGTGAGCCAAAAAAAAAATAACGACTTATATTGTGATGGCCGATTTCAAAACACTGCTTCATTAAGATTCGGAGCGTTATAAATCTTTTGTGTCGAATGTTGACACAAATTTTGACATGACAAAGCGATGATATTTAAAGGGATAGTTCACCCAAAAATGAAAATTTGATGTTTATCTGCTTATCTGCGCATCCAAGATGTAGGTGACTTTGTTTCTTCAGTAGAACACAAATGATGATTTTTAACTGCAAAAATCCAAATTAAACTCTGCGGCTCGTGACGACACATTGATGTCCTAAGACACAAAACGATCAGTTTGTGTGAGAAACCGAACAGTATTTATATAATTTTTTACCTCTAATACACCACTATGTCCAACTGCGTTCAGCACTCGGTTAGTGAGGTCTGATCGCGCTCTGACAACAAAAGTGATGTCTCGTGCTTCTACTTCAATGAGTGCGAGACATTACTGCTGTTGTCAGAGCGTGATCGAGTTCTTATTGATCGAGTTCCCATTCACTCGCATTATTTGACTGACAGACGGCAACGGTTGGAGTTAAAAATCATAATTTGTGTTCTACTGAAGAAACAAAGTCACCTACATCTTGGATGCGCTGGGGGTAAGCAGATAAACATAAAATTTTCATTTTTGGGTGAACTATCCCTTTAAGTGGGTGAGCTGTTTACTTACTTTTTAATTAGTCTTCCCATTGACACCATCATTTTGTTCATTCAAACTGTAATGCACACGTAAACAAGAGATGGGATTTATCGCACAAACCAATCATATCCAATCAAAGCACGATGGAGGCATTGCCTCCTCTCATGTGACTTTTCCCCATTCATTCTCTATTACCCCCCACAAAACCCACCGCTTTAGAAGCTCTGTTGATTCTCTATGACCTCAAGGGAGGCACGATAGACGCGACTCCCACTTTAATTTCACCTGAGGGTGTCGCTGTTGGACAGTGTTCCTTTAGAAAAACGAGTGACTTATAGACTTTTTATTGTCACATTTTGTAATATTTGCGTTGCTTTATTTTTGTAATATGGATTATTTTCTCATCCTAATTTTTTGAGGAGGCACTGCCTCCCTGCCTCCCTGCCTCCCTGCCTCCCTTGCCTCTCATCTGCTTTGTCGCAGATTGCAACGTGCCATGTTTTGGGTGATGTGCGTTTGAATGAGAAATGTGCAATTTCACAGAGTGGATCAGAATAGGATTTTCAGCCATTAATAACTTAACTCCTGCGCTGTACTGCATACACAAATATTTTATTCCGCCAGAGAGGACTGCGACTGCAATACATTATCATTTGGTACTGCTTTTGACATTTTTGCAATAAATAAATTATTGTGATTCAACTTGTCTGTCTGTTATGTTTTTCTACATAACTAAATATTTTAAAGGAATGGTTATGGGTAGGTTTAGAGGTAGGAGTGGGATTAGAGGCTGAAAAATATATTTTTAATGCTATACTGTTACTAAAAGTGTCATTTTCCTACACATTTCTGCCCATTACATTTTATATATTCTTTTTATATAAAATGGTTATGTTTAGATTTAGGGGTTATGGTTAAGGGATCTACAATTTATCTATAAAATAGTAAAAGGGCAATTAGACCTTTATGAAAATACCTTTAGGATTTAAAAGATTTGTAAATATTTTGTTTCTTTAACTGTAAATACGTCATAATGTTTATGTTTAAATGTTGTCAGTACGTCCATATTGTACGTTTCAGCATCTATCGAAACGTACAAAAATGTACGTTTTACACCTGAAAATGTTACATATTGATACGTACAATGAGACCATGCTGGCAAATAAGAACGTTATACCGGATCTATAAAGCAAACCCTGGATAAACCAAGGATTTAAAGTGAGCTGTCGAAAACCATTTTAAGTGTGAAAAGCAAGTTTAAGAATTTCTCATTCCATTGTTCTGTTCATGAAGAACTACTTGATAAACAGCTGCCAGAGAAATGTGAATAGCAGCTATTATTATTATTATTATTATTATTATTGTTATTATAAAAAAAAACATTTTATGGCTGAGGTAATTCAGTAATGCTGAGCATATCTTTTAAGTAATATCAGCAAAATATGCACCATCACATATGGGATATACAGACAGAATACAAGGAGCACAGAGGTCAGAAGATGCCCCCTTTTTCATTGTCAGTCATCTCATTTTCGGTGCCAAAAAGAAAAATAATGTCAGCAAACATGAATATAAATTAATTCATTTCATGAATTATTTATTTGGACAGATTGCCATTTAAAATTAGGCCACAACAATGATCTGTGAGCCAAAGGGGAACCAAAAAGGTTATGGCTCAGATGTTCTTTTTTGAGATGGAAACTGAAATGGAGGCACACATACAAATGTGACAGCTTTAGACTTATCAGTTAATTCATTTTTAGATTATTTAGTTATGATTAAAAAATGTGTTAATGTCCTGTCAAAAAAGTAAATGTGAACAAACTATATTATTTCTACATTTGTGAGTAAACAAAATTGACAGGATTTAATAGATTGTATGTGTTTTTATTGATAAAGTTGCATAATAATAATAATAATAATAATAAATGTTTGTGGGCACATTTTAATGTTTTTTTTTAATGTCAACACTAAATACATTTAGGTTATAGAATGGTACCATAAATCATTCAAATAAATCAGAGTTAACATCTAAAAATAAAAACTAAATGTAGCTGTTGTATACAAGTGCACCATTTTTTTCTTTTTTACTTTAAGCTGCTTTTAAGTAATAGGCATAGTAAAAAGTACTGTACAAAATAAAACTGACTACAGTTGTATGTGATGGTTAGGGAAATGGTTATAATTAAGGGAAACTCAAGTCTACTCAGTGCTCTTACCATTTTTATTGTGAAAAATCTGCAAGATTTGCATAGTTTTTTGGAGCCTATGGATCAGCCATCTGTCAAGATATTGTCTGTTTATACTGCTGTTGTGGATTTGATTTTTGAATTTCAGAAATTGTCCTGTATCAAGGCAGTTTTTCTGTGTGTGCATGTAGTTTTTAAATATGGTATAGTTTCTAGATTCATGTATAACTATAAAACGGTGCTCTTAATTACCTTAATCACTGTTTCTTTATCCTGTTGGCTCCAATGCATCCCTAAATTCATGCTGAGTCTGTATGAGCATGCTCATAAGCAAGCTCATATCCGCATTTTTGTATATGTTTTATTATTTTTCTTGTTTACAATGGGCACTTTTACAATTTTAGTACACTAGCTAAATACCCCATTATTATGAGGAGCATGTACGACATGCTTTTGTTCAGCGTGGGGGGCTGCGCTGCTAAAACTGTGATAGGAGTCTTGTGCCTGGCTCTGTCCCCCAGGAGCATTCTGAATGAGGGTGTCACTTGCGGTCTGTACCCCCCATTTTCCCAACACACACCATTCCTCTGTCCCATGTCCTCCCCCACTTCTGCTCTCCGATCTCTTGGGATAAGGGGGCCAAACAAAGAAGGAGCGAGGCGGCATAGGCTGGGATGGTGGGGTGGGGAGCTCTGTGGCCTCTGTCTTATTAGAAGGGTCGTGAATGTGTCAGAATGATTAATTTGCAGAGGTGCACAGGGATACCCTTGAGCCACATTCATCCAGAGTCTGAGCTCTCTAGCACACACATCCCCTGATGTGTTTAGTTGATATTTGGAAAATTAAGAAAAGAAAATATGAATATAATGCATGTAAATTACAAAATGTATAAAAATGTTGACCTAGCTATACCACTCAATAACAACAACAACAACAACAACAGGTGATAACATTACAGAATTTTAAACAAAAGTCTAACATACGATCATTTAAACATTAAGATCTGTACTTTGTGTCAGTTTTCTTTACAATTTCACGACATATAACTCAAGAAAAATCTAATTGTTCAACTGGAATAGATTTAACTTGAACAAATACACATGAAGCATTGCCTGCAAAAGAAAAGCCTCATATTAAATGTAAATTAAAGTCCAAAATCTCTAAATTGTTTTTATCCCCTCCCCCATCCATCATTCAGTAATAGAAACCAGAGAACTAATTGTCATTCTTTATAATACTTTTTTGTTTTTACAAGCATATTCATTTCCACCCTGAACATCAGCCTTTACCATCAAACTATCTGTAATCAACATATATCAAAATACAGTTTACCAACTATGATTGGAGCTTTAATAGATCAGAAGGCAATGTAGATATCCTTAATTGGATAGCAATCTTCAGGGCTTAACTCTAACCCCCTGACCACTGGGGTGTGTGTGAATAATCCAAAGAGACAGGTAGTATTGTACGTTTGCTATGGTCTCTGTCACTCTTTTGACAGAATTTCTGAACTTGTTGCTAAGAGCTTATAGCAAGGTCTGTGAAGTATGATTTTCAAAAAGCTGCCAGAATCTTTGAAAACTACAAACACATTAAGAGAAATATGGCTGAAGATGAATAAAAAACTATTATCTGTAGAGCTGCTTATAGCTTAATTTAACTTGTATCAAAATTGAACTCAGTTATTAAACTGAACTGAACCAACACTGAACTGACTTGAGTTGAGTAATGACTCTATTTTCTTTTTAGAGCTGCTTTACAGCAGAATTTGAATCTCATTTTTGATGAAGTTCCTACAATACCTCAATATTTATTGAAGAGTAAATTTACATGCTACTCTTTTCTTCTTTTTTAACAGTGGAAAATGTGGCCTTTTCTTTGAATCTTGTAAAAGGCCAGCATATCAGTCTTCTCTTCTCTGTTGCAGATGAAGCTGTTCAGTTAATGAAGCTGCCAGCTGAGAACCATTGATAAGTTTCTCAGACTAGATACTCTGGTTTAGTATCTAGATGTTGTTGTGATCTGTGCCATTCACTTTCTTTTTTTAAAATTTTTTATCTTGGTTAGATCCAGATTGTTTATTTTGAGACAGGTTTCTTCATAGCCTTCATCTCTCAAAAGTAGAGAGATGTGTTTGGTCAATTTTAAAACCAAAATTTTACTTGGAACTTGTACTTTGGTAACTGGAATTGTCATTTCTACACTTTCTTAAGCAGCAAGACTATTTTAATGGTCTTAAAAAAATAATCAGTATATTAGAATTTTTTCTTAAGGATTATGTAACACAACACTCTAAAAAATGCTGGGTTAAAAAAACCCAAGCTGGGTAAAATATGGACAAACCCAGCAGGTTGGGTTAAAAGGCACCTATTATGCCCTCTTTCACATGATGTAATATAAGTCTCTGGTCTGGTCAAGTTTCAGCTTAAAATACCCCACAAATTTGCCCCTATTTGGGGGTGAGCAAAAACATGCCTTTTACTATATTACTATATTGCTGGCTAAAAAAATAAATCCAAAATTGGTTGAAAAAAATGGCTGGGTGAAAACAACCCAATCCCTGGTTTTGTCCATATTTAACCCAGCAGTTTTTAGAGTGAAGGATTTTTTTAATTAGAAGACTGAAGTACTGGCAATATTTTGAACGCATTTTTGACAAATTAAATGCTACTTCAGTTTTCTTTAAAAAAAACTAAAAAAAAACTTAGGTCCAAACCTTTGAAGGACTCATGAAATGTCCTCATATTTCATGTTTACGTCGTAATACCAGTGTAATACCCATGAAATTATACAAATTTGTGTCCTCATAAATCACAAAAACGCACGCACACACACACACATCATAGTGGCTATAATCTAAGATAAATAATCGTTCAATGTAAAAAGAATTCATTACTTTTGGTTATTCGTATCAGAAATTGCAAACAAGGTAGAAACTATTTCTATAGAATCTGTATCTATAGAAATCTATAGATGTACCAAATATTGCCCTGTTATTGATTAACTATTAAGATCAGTTGGATTAAATAATAGAAAAATGTATTAAACCGAAGGAGACACAATTAAAACACAATTGAAAATATGCAGAAATGTTTGAAAAAAGGTAACTTTCGATGATCTGTTGTGATATTAATACTCAGAGTTTTGAAAATTTACCGATTACTTGTGAAAATTGTGCCAAATCAATCAAAAAAAAAAAAGCAGTTGTCCACAAAACATCTCTCCGACTTACTGAACACCATTCTTGTTCAGTGTTTTTCTGATAGTGGTCACATAAAAAAACTTTCACAGTTTGTAGGTTTTTTTTTGCAGTTATCCTTGGGAGTTTTCTCACCACTTTCAAGACTGTTCTTTGTGTTCTTTGAGTGATTTTTGCAGAATGTCTTCTTTTATAGAGATTAGCAACAGTCTATAATTTTCCACGTTTTATAAAATGTATAGTTCTGTTTTTTAGCTATAAATGGCTGAGCTGTGTTTAAAACTGTTGTAAAAAAAACTCTATAAACACACCTGTGTCGTAACTACATCAGTACTACTGTATGTGGTGCTTGGCAACTATTCTGCTAAACATTCCTGCAAAACTACATTGTTTGGTGGAAGGATTTTGAGGGTGGGTTTATTTTATAAAACTGTATAGGACTTGTTCTTACTTCCCTGTCATGAAATTGAAAAATGAATTACTAAAATATGGATAATTGAACTAAGAAAATATATCATAATATGATTATATCAAGATAATATTATCACATGTATAACAATAAATTTAACACAGACATTGCATCATTGCAAAGAAAGATAATATGTGGATGAGTGACATAGAGCTGGGCCCTGGGTCAAATGTCACCCTAATCACTCGTGGTCTTCCAACGGAGTCTGCACTTTTGTGACATATTGCTGCTTTTACTGTCGGGAAGAAGTCTGCTGCGGAGCCAGCTCATTATTGGCTGGCTCCTGCATCAGCATTACACGCATGCATCATGCTGCTCATGTTAACATCATTGCCCATGACTGAGTCGGCGTTCAGACGTAAACACGGAAGCGCTGCACTGCTTTCACTGTGTCAACTGTGTATGAGACTGACAGGGTAGAGAAAAAATGGTAGAATAAAATCGTATTTTATTTATTATTATTATTAATTTGATTTATTATTTAATGTTATTATATTTTTGTTTTGTTTTTGCTCACAAAAAGTATTCTCGTCGCTTCATAACATTAAGGTTGAACCACTTTAGTCACGATGACTATTTCAATGATGTCTTTAATACCTTTCTGAACTTCGAATGACGGTAATTAAGTTGCTTTCTATGGGGGATAAAAAATAAATAAATCTTAAGTTGTGTTCCAAAGATGAACGAAGGTCTTACAGGTTTGGAACAACATGAGGGTGAGTACTTAATGACAGAAATTTCATTTATGGGTGAACTAACCTTTTAAGGGTTTTATTTAGTGTACAATGTCCCAACCTTAATCTCGTCATCACTATTTCTTCTCTCCAGCTCCCACTTCCCTCCTTATCTCCTTTCTTTGAATTTGATATAACTGTCTCCCTTTCTCAACTCTATCCCACCTTTCTTGCCACCTTTGATTTATTTTCTTAGATAGTATGCATTTAACCTCTGCTTTGCTACTATTAATTTGCATTTAATGCCCTCTTTGCTAGTTTATCGGCCATCTCATTTCCCCTAATCCCTAAATATGCTGGAACCCACATAAATTTTATTGCAAACCAGCCCAATTGTTTTGCCATTAATTGGATCTTTCTTAATTCCAGCGATATTTCTCCCATTTCTACCTGTATGGCTGGTACTAATGAAGTTTTAAAAGCTCCACAACAGATTCTCAGTGCTTGTGTCTTAATCGCCTCTAATCTTTTTAAAAGAGATTTGGCTGCCGATCCAACCACTATGCTACCACAATCCATTACTGAACTTATCAACATGTACTTATTAGAGATGAGCGACTAGCTCCCTATTCTCTTCCTGTCAGACATCTTATCACATTTTTCCATTTTCTTAATATGCTCTGCAAATGTCAACTGAGCATCAAATGTCACTCCCAAAAATTTAAAGGTTCCAACCCTCTCTAACTCTTTCCCATACATCCTTAGCCTCATACCTTCCTGAATTCTTTTCCTGGTAAAAAAAAGACATTCTGCGTCTTTTATATTGAAAACTTTTCTATTGAAAAATCCCCAATCATAACTGCATTCTACCACCATATTCTGCTGACTCATTGTAGTATTACTGGAACTACCTGCTTCCTGAACTAGAAGGCTGTCTGTGACTGCTTTTTAAAATGAAAGTCCTTACTAGATTGGACATACACAAAAAATAATGCATCCCATGAAAAATCAAAATGAATTCAATCCTGCACACTGGGATTTTAAGAATCCCATTTTTGAATGCCATCCTTAGTCACTTTAATATTAACTTTCCTCACCAATCCATCCTTGGTAAAGTTTTCACAACAATTGCCAATGGCCACATTGACATTTCTATTGACTTGAATGTTCTTTACCAAGACAATATCCCATTCTTTCAGATTAGGGTATATTAGGTATTCTTTTTTCCATCTTAAAGGAAAAGGACTTGAATTTATCGCAGTAACTTCCATCATGAACTTTGTCATTAACATTTATTCATTTAGCAGACTCTTTTATCCAAATCAACTTACAAAAAAAGGGAAAAACAATCTAAGCAATTTATCCAACAAAAGGGCAACAACAGATATAAGTGCTGAGACCATTCTCACTTAGTTTAGCACAATGCGCGCAGCAAAGATTTTTTTAAGAGGGTGAAGGTAGTGTGTTAGTGTTAATGGGTCAAGTGTTTATGAAAGAGATGTGTCTTTAGAGCTGTTTCTTGAAAATGGCTAAAGACACCACTGCTCGGGTGGAATTAGGCAGGTCATTCCACCAGCGGGGAACAGTTAAGATTAAGGTCTATGATAGTAACTTTGTGCCACTTTGGAAAGCCTCTACTCGAAGCAATCCATTACTGTCAAGGATAGGAAATAGTTTCCTCAACACACTCTTTTGAGAAAGGTTGTGAGCTGCAATGATGCTTTTAACCCTTACACAAAGAAAATATATTTCCATATATTTATGATTTCATTAAGAATAATATATTGTGTTAATATATTACAATATATTGAATAATACATTAGGAATTGCCGCTTTTCATATGTTAAAAAAATATGTGACAATATATTTACTATGTTAAACTAAGGTGTATACATGTGAGTTACTTTTACGCAGATGAGTTATGTTTCTGCTACAGAAAATATTTGAGTTGCATTTACGAGGAACATTGTGTTGGTATTACTTAAGAGTGCATGTTAAAAACATGTAAAGTCTAATTGGTCAAACACAAATTAGTTTAGTTCTAAATAAAGTTATTTGGTTATTTACTGATGGTGACATCATCATGTAGTCTAATTCACAGATTTCATCCCAAGGTTTATCACTGATCATAAGTGTAGGTCATTGAATGCTTTTAATATTTCACAAATTTAAGGCAATCAGTTTTCACATGAATGTCTTGCTTCAACATCTAATTTGTGTTTGCCCAATTAGCGTTTGCCCAACTTTACATGAGTGAAATTGAGTGAAAGTAACTCACGTAAATACACATTAGAATAACATAGTAAATATATTGTCACAAATTTTTTCAATATTTGAAAAGCAGCAATTTCTTATGTATTATTCAATATATTATAATATAGTAACACAACATATTATTCTGTATATTTTTCAATATAGTTTAAAGAGCACCTATTACGCCCTTTTCACAAGATGTAGTATAAGTCTCTGGTGTCCCCAGAATGTGTCTGTGAAGTTTCAGTTCAAAATACCCCACAGATAATTTATTATAGCTTGTCAAATTTGCCTCTATTTGGGTGGAGCAAAAATCCACTGTGTCCTCAGTGGCTCAGATGTTAAGAGAAAATGACAACACAGGCTCATTGGAAAAATGTACCAGTGTCAACATTTTAGCAAAATGCAAAATACGTACCAATACATACAAATCATTTAAGTTCATTTTTTTCCTCATCAATGTACACACAGCACCCCATATTGACAGAAAAACACAGAATTGTTGACATTTTTGCAGATTTATTAAAAAAGAAAAACTGAAATATCACATGGTCCTAAGTATTCAGTAGAAGCACCCTTTTGATCTAATACAGCCATGAGTCTTTTTGGGAAAGATGCAACAAGTTTTTCACACCTGGATTTGGGGATCCTCTGCCATTCCTCCTTGCAGATCCTCTCCAGTTCTGTCAGGTTGGATGGTAAACGTTGGTGGACAGCCATTTTTAGGTCTCTCCAGAGATGCTCAATTGGGTTTAAGTCAGGGCTCTGGCTGGGCCATTCAAGAACAGTCACGGAGTTGTTGTGAAGCCACTCCTTCGTTATTTTAGCTGTGTGCTTAGGGTCATTGTCTTGTTGGAAGGTAAACCTTCGGCCCAGTCTGAGGTCCTGAGCACTCTGGAGAAGGTTTTCGTCCAGGATATCCCTGTACTTGGCCGCATTCATCTTTCCCTCGATTGCAACCAGTCGTCCTGTCCCTGCAGCTGAAAAACACCCCCACAGCATGATGCTGCCACCACCATGCTTCACTGTTGGGACTGTATTGGACAAGTGATGAGCAGTGCCTGGTTTTCTCCACACATACCGCTTAGAATTAAGGCCAAAAAGTTCTATCTTGGTCTCATCAGACCAGAGAATCTTATTTCTCACCATCTTAGCAAACTCCATGCGGGCTTTCATGTGTCTTGGACTGAGGAGAGGCTTCCGTCGGGCCACTCTGCCATAAAACCCCGACTAGTGGAGGGCTGCAGTGATGGTTGACTTTCTACAACTTTCTCCCATCTTCCGACTGCATCTCTGGAGCTCAGCCACAGTGATCTTTGGGTTCTTCTTTACCTCTCTCACCAAGGCTCTTCTCCCCCGATAGCTCAGTTTGGCCGGACGGCCAGCTCTAGGAAGGGTTCTGGTCGTCCCAAACGTCTTCCATTTAAGGATTATGGAGGCCAATGTGCTCTCAGGAACCTTAAGTGCAGCAGAAATGTTTTTGTAACCTTGGCCAGATCTGTGCCTTACCACAATTCTGTCTCTGAGCTCTTCAGGCAGTTTCTTTGACCTCATGATTCTCATTTGCTCTGACATGCACTGTGAGCTGTAAGGTCTTATATAGACAGGTCTGTGGCTTTCCTAATCAAGTCCAATCAGTATAATCAAACACAGCTGGACTCAAATTAAGGTGTAGAACCATCTCAAGGATGATCAGAAGAAATGGACAGCACCTGAGTTAAATATATGAGTGTCACAGCAAAGGGTCTGAATACTTAGGACCATGTGATATTTCAGTTTTTCTTTTTTAATAAATCTGCAAAAATGTCAACAATTCTGTGTTTTTCTGTCAATATGGGGTGCTATGTGTACATTAATGAGGAAAAAAATGAACTTAAATGATTTTAGCAAATGGCCGCAATATAACAAAGAGTGAAAAATTTAAGGGGGTCTGAATACTTTCCGTACCCATTGTACATATCACTGCAGTTTCTAACAGAAATTAACCCTAGGCAGTAAAACAGCAAGCACTTTTAATTGTTTTCACACACATTTATGATTACAGGGCCAGATTATGGATTAATAAAGACTTGTTTTCATGTGTCCCAATCGGGCTTATGACCTGTAAAGGCTGCCTGAATCATAATCAAGCACTGTTAACTGTTGGCCAGAGGAGAACTGGCCCCCCGACTGAGCCTGGTTTCTCCCAAGGTTTTTTTTTTTTTCGCCTGTTTTCACCTGTTTGTCACCTGATGTCACCTGTTGGAGTTTGGGTTCCTTTTGGCTTGCTTAGTTGAGGACATTTGATATTCAACAATGTTTTTGATCTGTCTGCAATGACACCATTATATGCGAACTGAACTGAGCTGGAAGATGACATCACTGTTTTCTCCAGCGCTGATATATAGATAAATTAACTAAATTAATAACTATTGATTTTTACAACGGAATGAATCTATACTGAATTTATTTAAGCTGGTCAATGACACCATTTTCTTTAAGAGCTGCTGTGTAGCTAAAATTATTTACCAGTTATCACTGTAAAGCTGCTTTGACACAATCTGCATTGTAAAAGGCACTATATAAATAAATGTGACTTGACTTGACTAGACTTGGCTCCTTGCAAAATTATTTTTTTTATTAACTAGAAAAAGTGTTACAGATGCGTCAGAGTACAATATATAACACCATACATGTAACAAACAAAAGTACACTAGAGGGGGCTTAATTTAAATCTACATAAAAATATTGAATAGTTTACACATTTTCAAAGTTTTAACTGCCTTTTGCTTCATAGAAAAGTCAATATAATGTTCAATTTCTCTCTTGAAAAATATAAAACAGGGTTTTTTTTGCAAGAAAACTTGCATTTATGAATATGGAATTTTGCCATTAAGATTATAACGTTTTTTGGTCCCACGTTATATTAGGTGGCCTTAACTACTATGTAGTTACATCAAAAAATAAGTAGCCTACAATGTACTTATTGTGTTCATATTGTATAGCAAAACACTTTTGGTTGTATACGGGTAAGGTTAGCGACAGGTTTGGTGGTATGGGTAGGCTTAAGGATGGGTTAAGGTGTAAGGGATGGGTCAACAGTGTAATTATAAATGTAGTTACAGAAATTAATTACAGATGTAATTACATGCAGGTATTTTTTAAAATATAAGTACAATGTAAAAATATGTATGCACACAATATGTGCACTGTATCAAATGATTAACTTAAATGTAGGTACATCATAGTTAAGGCCACCTAATATAAAGTGGGACCAGTTTTTTTTTATATGAATCTGTCTGTGCCTGTCTCTACAGTCCTCAATAAGACCAAATAATACATCTTTCCATAACAGCACAGATTGGTCATCAATATTTTTTGCCATAAAATCACAAATATTTTGCAAAAATGGTCTTACAAATGGGCAGTGCCAAAACGGATGAATTACAGTTTCAGGGCAATTGTCACAGAATGTGCATTTAACGTCAATATCACTTTTAAATTTTACAAGGTAATGCTCCTCTGGGTAAATCCTATGTATGCTCTTATAGATCTGTTTTTTGAGTTAAGAGAAAAACAAAAATCAAAACATAAATCTTATAACCTCAAAACACTTTTTACCATAGTGCATGATTTGTAAATGAATATATTTTAGAGTTTGCATTACTTTCCCAGCTCCATATGTTTTACTGATGTAATAAGCTTTCTCTGTAGCTCAGCTGGTACAGAATTGTACTTGCGATGCGAAGAGCTAGGGTATGAATCCTGAGAAAGATGAGTCACGGTAAAAGAGCTCAAAGACAAGAGTTCAAAACAAGCTAAAATGCCATGGTTACGGTTGCGTTTTTATGTCACGTTTGCTTTTGTTAACACTATAGGGTAGGTTTAGTGTAGGTGTACATTATTAAACGTGATGGAGCATTAAGCTTTTAGCGCCACTCACCAGACATTTAATTCAGAACTTCACATTCATCTGTTCCCGAAAAAACTAAACACACTCTTAGTGTGTTCTGTTCGCCAGAGGAGAACTGGCCCCTACTAAGCCTGGATTCTCCTAAGGTTTTTTTCTCCATTTTAACACCTGTTTGCCACCTGATGTCACCTGTTGGAATTTGGGTTCCTTGCCGCTGTCGCCTTTGGCTTGCTTAGTTGGGGACACTTGAAATTTGCTATTCAACAGTGTTTTCATCTGCCTGCATTGACACCATTGTATGCGAACTGAACTGAGCTGGATGATGACATCACTGTTTACTCCAGTGCTGATATAGATAAATTACAGGTCCTTCTCAAAAAATTAGCATATTGTGATAAAGTTAATTATTTTCCATAATGTAATGATAAAAATTAAACTTTCATATATTTTAGATTCATTGCACACCAACTTAAATATTTCAGGTCTTTTATTGTTTTACTACTGATGATTTTGGCATACAGCTCATGAAAACCCAAAATTCCTATCTCAAAAAATTAGCATATCATGAAAAGGTTCTCTAAACGAGCTATTAACCTAATCATCTGAATCAACTAATTAACTCTAAACACCTGCAACAGATTCCTGAGGCTTTTAAAAACTCCCAGCCTGGTTCATTACTCAAAACCGCAATCATGGGTAAGACTGCCGACCTGACTGCTGTCCAGAAGGCCATCATTGACACCCTCAGGCGAGAGGGTAAGACACAGAAAGAAATTTCTGAACAAATAGGCTGTTCCCAGAGTGCTGTATCAAGGCACCTCAGTGGGAAGTCTGTGGGAAGGAAAAAGTGTGGCAAAAAACGCTGCACAATGAGAAGAGGTGACCGGACCCTGAGGAAGATTGTGGAGAAGGACCGATTCCAGACCTTGGGGGACCTGCGGAAGCAGTGGACTGAGTCTGGAGTAGAAACATCCAGAGCCACCGTGCACAGGCGTGTGCAGGAAATGGGCTACAGGTGCCGCATTCCCCAGGTCAAGCCACTTTTGAACCAGAAACAGCGGCAGAAGCGCCTGACCTGGGCTACAGAGAAGCAGCACTGGACTGTTGCTCAGTGGTCCAAAGTCATTCGGAAATCAAGGTGCCAGAGTCTGGAGGAAGACTGGGGAGAAGGAAATGCCAAAATGCCTAAAGTCCAGTGTTAAGTTCCCACAGTCAGTGATGGTCTGGGGTGCCATGTCAGCTGCTGGTGTTGGTCCACTGTGTTTTATCAAGGGCAGGGTCAATGCAGCTAGCTATCAGGAGATTTTGGAGCACTTCATGCTTCCATCTGCTGAAAAGCTTTATGGAGATGCAGATTTCGTTTTTCAGCACGACCTGGCACCTGCTCACAGTGCCAAAACCACTGGTAAATGGTTTACTGACCATGGTATTACTGTGCTCAATTGGCCTGCCAACTCTCCTGACCTGAACCCCATAGAGAATCTGTGGGATATTGTGAAGAGAAAGTTGAGAGACGCAAGACCCAACACTCTGGATGAGCTTAAGGCCTTTATCGAAGCATCCTGGGCCTCCATAACACCTCAGCAGTGCCACAGGCTGATTGCCTCCATGCCACGCCGCATTGAAGCAGTCATTTCTGCAAAAGGATTCCCGACCAAGTATTGAGTGCATAACTGAACATAATTATTTGAAGGTTGACTTTTTTTGTATTAAAAACACTTTTCTTTTATTGGTCGGATGAAATATGCTAATTTTTTGAGATAGGAATTTTGGGTTTTCATGAGCTGTATGCCAAAATCATCAGTATTAAAACAATAAAAGACCTGAAATATTTCAGTTGGTGTGCAATGAATCTAAAATATATGAAAGTTTAATTTTTATCATTACATTATGGAAAATAATGAACTTTATCACAATATGCTAATTTTTTGAGAAGGACCTGTATATATAACACCATTTTCTTTAAGAGCTGCTGTGCAGCCAAAATTATATATCAGTTATCACTGTAAAGCTGCTTTGACACAATCTGCATTGTAAAAAAGCGCTATGTAAATAAAGGTGACTTGACTTGACTAGTGCCACTCACTGGACGTTTCATTTTGAAACTGTTGCGAAACGTGGAAGATGAAGACTCTTACTATATGTTCACTCTTACGTCCAACAACAGAATACTGGGATTGCTTATAAGATATTGTTGTCGCTAAAGCTGCTCGAGGGCGGATAAAATGGCGGACAGCGTACAACTTGCTGAGGGCGAAAACTATGGTAATGCGGCCATGGGCAGGGCCTGAGCAGTGTGACATCAGAATCAATATATATTGGCAAAAGGGAAACTCTCATATTGAGCATTCTTTAATGTAAGCTTTCTCCAGATCTTCCTCAAAAGGATTTTTGTTGCAGATGTGCCATTCTCAGCAGCTAACATAGATGCTAATCAGACGTGCTATTGCTTTGATGAGAGTGTTTAAAACTAAAGCATCTGCTAAATCTCCATGTTCCATGTGAACTTCAGTAAGGTTCGAAGACTCTTCTGGGTGTATTTCAGAATCTAAGGTTGGATCCACAAGCTCAAATGATTCTTGTAATTCAGACCAAGTCTGAGAATAATTGTGGAGTGTGGGCCTGTGAGCCACAAACTGGCACCTAGGAATGCTGCAGGTTCAGATCTGGATCCATGGTCTGCTGGGTTAAGTTTACATATGGCCATTGTACAGGTGAACGTCTCGGTTACAAAGGTAACCCTCATTCCCTGAAGGAGGTAACGGAGAAGTATGTCAGACAGACCGACGAATAGGAATCTCGCTAGAGAGGCCAATCTACTTTGAGTGTAACTAAAACGTGCCAATGCACATTGGCATGCAATTATTTGCAGCAGCTGCTTTGCCTCGCAGCATTGGTATAGAATGAGCAGCAGGTGCATTGCATCTTTCGGTTTTCGCTGAGGAGCCGAGCAGGTGAGCCAGCCGAGCAGGTAAGCCAGCCACGCAGCGGGGTACAGCGACTGTGGCGACGAGACGTACGTCTGAGGGTTACCTTTGTAACCAAGATGTTCCCATACAGTCGGTCTCGTTTGATGTACGTCGGACAGATCGACAAATAAAAAATCCCTATCAAAGCGCCACAGCCGCTGCCCCTTTCCAGTGCCCTGTGCAAGCCTCCTGCTACCCCTTGCCTAAAGGGATGTTGGGACAAGGCTAACACAGAGAGTGTTGATCACTGCTGTTCAGCACAATCCACTCAGTGAGACTATTGGATAACACTGGGAAGCATGCCCTTTCCACTGGGAAAGGAATGCTGCGGAAGCCACATTCTTCCCCAAAGGAGTTATGTGGAGATGTACATATGGGCTAACCCCGTAGGGCTGTACTACATATGGAAGTTACTGGGGTAACTCCGACCTCATAAGAGGTGGGTTCTCCCAAGGGAAAGACACAGGATTCTGTTTAGGAGCAACCGTGGAAAAATACACATATGGGAACCCCGCAGGGAACACATATGGCACCCAGCCTAAACCCAGTTCTGAAGGATGCAATGGAATATAGGCCTGGCGCCAGACGCTCCGCCATATATGGCTGCCAAGGGTAATGGAGGACTCAGCAGGGTCTGCCTTGTCTCTCTGGATAATAAAGTGCACAAGATGCGCAGCAAGCCGACACTGAGCTGGGCCTCACGGTGTTTCTACCCATTTGAGGTGAGAACACAGGAGGAGACGAGTTTGACACAAAGGCTATAGAATCTAGTGAGCGTGTTAGGTGTCGCCCTGCCCGCAGCTTTACAAATCTCTGTCAGCGAGGCGCCACAAACCAGTGCCTAGGAGGATGCAACACCTCTCGTAGAGTGAGCACACAACCTGAGAGGGCAGGGAACACCTTGTGCTTGGTAAGCCAAGGTGATGGCATCCACTATCCAGTGCGCCATTCTCTGCTTGGAGACAGCCTTTCCCTTCTGCTGGGCTCCGTAACAGACAAGAGCTAGTCTGAGGACCTGATGCTTTGAGTTCTGTCAATGAACTGTTGCAGAGCACGGACCGGACAGAGCAAAGCCAGGGCTGGGTCTGCCTCCTCCGGGGGCAGCGTTTGCAGGTTAACTACCTGGTCCCTGAAAGGAGTGGTAGGAACCTTGGGCACATACCCAGGCTGGGGTCTCAGTACTATGTGGCCATCACCCTGCCCAAACTCTAGGCACGAAAGACTTCATAGACAGAATCTTTAAGTCTGCTAACTGCAGGGGCTCGAAGGGAGCATTCTGAAGTGCTCGGAGCACCAGAGCAAGGTCCCAAGAGGGTATGGAGGGGGGTCGAGAAGGATTCAACCGTCTCGCCCCCCTAAGGAACCTGATGATCAGGTTGCACTTCCCAACTGATTTGCCATCTATGTGGTCATAATATGCAGATATTGCAGCAGCATGTACTTTGAGGGTGGAGGGAGACAGCCTTCACTCCAACCCATGCTGCAGGAAGGAAAGCACGTCTCTGATCAAACATCTTCTGGGGTCCTCTCAGTGAGAATAACACCATTCGACAAACAGGTTCCACTCCAAGGTGTAAGTGCATCTCGTAGACGATGCTCGTGCTGAAATTATGGTGTTAAGTACCTCAGGGGGTAAGTCACCTAGAACCTCCGCGTCCTGTCCAGGGACCAGACAGAGAGTTTCCAGAGGTCTGGGTGCCATAGGGTGCCCCGTCTCTAAGAAAGAAGGTCTTTCCTCAGAGGAATGCGCCAGGGAGGGTCTACCTGAGCCTCCCCGAACTCTCTCCAAATCAGCTGGATGGATTGAGCACACCGGGGACATGAATGTGCTGGAGCGGTCTCATATGAAACAAACCAAGCGGTGTTCCTGCTGCTGTGGCTGCCATATGCCCCAGGGGCCTCTGAAAAAGTTTCAGTGGGACCTCTGTCCTGCCCTTGAACATATTCCAGCAGTTCAGCAACGACTGAGCTCATTCTTCCTTTAAATGTGCTGTCTGTTTGACCGAATCCAACTCCATACCGAGAAAAGAGACCCTCTGCACAGGGAAGAGTATGCTCTTCTCCCAGTTGACCTGAAGGCCCAACTGGCTGGGTCCATGTATTCGCATAACTGATCCTGAGGCTGAGCTAGTATAAGCCAGTCGTCGAGATAGTTGATTATGCTCTCTCATGGGAACAAGGACTCCATGACTTTCATGAAGACACGGGAGACAGAGACAGCCTGAAGGGCAGGATATGATATTTACTGATATGACTGACCTTCGAACGCAAAGCGCAGGAACAGCCTATGTCGAGGGAGAATTGAGACATGAAAGTATGCATCCTTCAGGTCGATCGCTGCAAACCAATCTTGGGGACGGATGCACTCGAAAATGCTTGTGAAGGCTTTGATTCAAAACTCACAGATTCAAGATCTTTTCTTGGCTACAATGAAGTAGGGGCTGTAAAACTCCCTCCTCATATCGGCTGGAGGGACCAGCTCTAACGCATCCTTCGCTAGTAGGACTGTGATCTCCGCTCGCAATACATGGGCATTGACAGGCTTCACTGCAGTGAGCCGGACACCCGTGAACTTGGGGGGACGCTGGGCGAACTGAATTGCATAGCCAGCGATATGGACTGGGGAGCGCTAGCAGGCTCGCAGAGACTGTGCAAGCGGGAACAAGGTGACCACAGGCGTACCCGCAGTGAGGCAGCAAGGTGGAGCACAGGGACGTGGCCCGCATTGGGGTCGAGTGTGTTGTGCAACACTTACCTGGTTCCACGCTTGGCAGGGGCCACGTGAGGAGGCTTGGTTGCGTCCTCGAACCGTGCGCTGCTGCCCGTTGGCGATAAAACAGGAGGATGAGCGTGGTGAAGTTTCTGGCCTCCCACTGCTCTCCGTGCCCTCTTTGGACCCAGAAATAGAGGAACTGCTCTTTTGACTCAAAGGATTCTCTGCCCGGCCCTCCTCCTTCAAGAAAGCAGCCCCACCCATCTCTGGATCGCCCGTCTCAGGGGTGATATTTCACCAACCACTTAAACAGCAGCAGAGACGGGTGACGTTGTCTTCCAGTGATGAACACAGTAGAGCAGGCTGTGCTGGAGTTTTTTTTTCTTTTTTTTTTTGCAGGGGACGACACAGGTTGGTTCCCCGAAGGAGAAGCCCTCAGTCCTCAAGTCACCCAAACTATTTCACTTTTACACATAAGCGGCGGTTGGCCAGCAACAGAAGGGACTCAAGCTTGCCCAGACATGCGACGTGGGCGTCAGTGAGGACAGGAAACGAACGCATCCAGAAACACATGGGTAGAATGTAATTTTTAGAAGACACAACTCACACCTATGTAAGCTCTTTTAGGAGACTCGCTCTCTCTTGGTGCTGAAGCACATGGGGGAAAAGATCGCGGCAACACTGACAGGGAATGTGCAGCCTGTAGTGTGCGCTCACTCTCGTTGAAGGCACAGCTCTTACTAGCCATAATAACAGCCTTTTAGCGCTCTGAAAAAGCGCACCATCGCCAGCTGTAAGAACAGCCTTTTAGCTCTCACTGAAGGCGCACACACACAAACGAGAGGACTCGATCACCACTGTAGCGCCGTCACACAAACACCAATGAAAAGAAAGCTTCTTCCCTGAAGAACTGGCTTTTTGGAGAACACAACGAACCGCTCGGCCCTGAAGCGAAAAGCTAAAGATGCCAATTTAGATTTCCCAAATAAGAAGTTAACATTTGTGTGACCATGTTGATCTGTCACCTTCAGGTATCCTACAGCAGCAATAACTTTGACTGAATTCTTTGAGAGAATTTCTTTCTTTTTCTTTTCTCTCTTTGAGAGAATTTTTTTTCTACTCTACCTCCATGTTCTCTGGCAAACTGTTGTTGCATCACAGAATGTAGTTTTTAAGAGTTTTTTAGGTGAGAATGTATTTGTTTAGACCTCAAATATGCAACTTATAAGCCTATTTGAACATTTGTTTAGGTGTTTTTGCAGATGTGAGCTCCAGTTTGAAAAATATGTTTTTCACTTTAAAATAGTGCTCCTGATCACTAGTAGTTCCTGCATAGTGACTAGGTAACACTTGAGTAATTAATGATGCATTTTATGACTATATTCAGAGTAAAAATGATGACTGATTACGTTTCAGACACACGATAATGTTCTTTACAATTTGTCCGTTAGTTAATAGTTATTAATGATGGTAATCTCATTTGGTAATTATTGATTAGCTAATAAGGAACTATCTTCTAAATTGATATTAACATTTAACTTCTCTTTTACTTTGATTTGACTGTATCAAGGACGACAAAGTAGATGTTAAGTTATATCATTATTTAATAAATTAGTGATTAGTTTTGATACATATGCTTACATTCATACAGTAGAAATATCAATGTTAATAACTATAAGTGAAGAAACATTACCATTTTGTCACTCAAATGTGATATATTTTGTTAAATGACAGTGAAATTACTTGACATACCCAGGTTTGAGGTGCTCACTTTTGTGTGTCACTCAGGTTAGATGATGGATACTTTGCCTACACATCACTTCCTAACCCTGTCTGTTAATTTGGCTACATCACTCTACGGTAGTGATGGTAGAAATGGAGCTTTTCAAAACTCTGAATCAACGGAACCAACTGCTTTGCAAAATGATTCGCTGTTTTCCTCAGAGGCAGGGGCTCAAATTTTAAAAAGGTGCATGTATCACTGTAATTTATATATATGTATAGGCCTGTTATTTATACAAGTTAGTTCTATTTCTCAGATCTGATTGGCTGAGAGTTTTTTCCAGCCATGCGATATTCTACTAAGATCACATGGTAATCGTTTTTCAATGTGTATCACTCTGCTTGTTTCTGCATTTCTCACAGCAAGTGAAAATGACGGATTGGCCGTATTGAGAAAGTTGTCCGTTAGTGATTGTGATTTCGACTTTAGTAAAAGTTACATTATTACGCCATTAGATGGCAGCAAACACTGTCTTTATGAGTGAAGACTTTTATGTGAAAGAGACTTGAACAAGGTTGTAAACAAGGACATTATTTTTACTGTAAACAACACCTTATAAGACGCAACCAACTATGGATTAACTAGCACTGTCATGGGAAATCCCCTTAACTGTTAAAAGGATACTTAGACAAAGATATTGCTTTTCTCAGAAGACATTAAAGCTGATTTTTATTATGAATATAAGATTGACCTGAAGAATAAATGCTATATCAGATGCAGGTAATACACTTGCTTAGTCTATCTTTCTCGCATAATACTCTACTCTACATAATACAATAATCTTCAATGAAGCAACTCAGTGTTCCTTCTTTGCTAGTTCTAAAGTAACATTTTAGAATTAGTAACGGAGGCTTGAGCTCACCTGTTAAACTATTAACTTGAGATTTGAATCCGTGGCGGAAGGAAGCAACTCTGCACAAAAGACAGTTTTTAAAGGCACTCCATTGATAATTCTTATTTATTTACACACTTGTGCCATCGAACTCTTGTATAAAATCAATATCACACGTGTATATCAGCTGTGCTGATATAGAGCCATATCACACTTCTACTTGTCTCATATATATAAACTCAGCATAAACTATTTTTCAGGATACTGTATTTTAAAGATAATTTTGTAAAATCCAAATAAGCTTTACAGATCTTTATTTTAAAAAGTTTGAACAATGTTTTAATGCTTTTTCAATGAACCATAAACAATTTTTGCACATGTCGTTGTGGAACAGTTTTTAAGACACTAACAGGCAGTAGACAAAGTCACAGTTTACTATACACTGCGTTCCAAATTATTATGCAAGTGACATATCAGTAAGATTTCAGTACAATAAACATTCAGATTTTAGTTTTTCTAAGAAAATGTTTGTTTGTTTATTTATCCATGTCTTTTTAGATAACTGGTATCAATCTCAGACAAAATAATTTGCCAGATCTATGAAAACCCTACTTAGAGGTTGTTCTACATTATTAAGCAAGTCACAGTTCTCATGCAATATGGGGAGGAAGAAAGATCTTTCTGAAGATGAAAAGCATGAAATGGTGCAATGTTGTGCAAAAGGCATGAAAACAACTAATATTGTGTGAAAACTGAATGGAGATTATCGAATTATCATAAGATTTGTGAGTGATTTAGAGCACAGCAGAACTCGGTCAGATAAAGGCTTATTAATGAAAGTTCCTGTCAAAAAAATGTATTGTATTAAAAGAGCAGCTATAAAAAAGCCAGTGTTGAGCAGCAAACAGGTATTTGAAGCTGCTGGTGTCTCTGGAGTCTCAAGAAGCTCTCCATGCAGGCTGGCAGTTGTGCGTAAAGATGCATTTTAGCCACTCCAAACCAAAGCTCACAAAGAGAAACATTTACAGTGGGTTTAGAAATACATGAATACTCATTTTTAAAAAGTTTTATTCACTGGCTAATGCCGTACTACAGTGGATGGTCTAAATGGATGGATTTCTGGATGGTTGGTGAATGGCCACCACGTTCCAACAAGACTGTGACGTCAGCAAAGAGCTGGCGGGTGATGATTTGGGCTGGAATATTGGGACGTGAGATGGAAGGTCCCTATAGGGCCTCTGAGGGTATTAAAATGACTTTTGCAAGATATGTGGAGTTCATAACTGGCCATTTTCACCTATCGTCTAAAAAGGAGGATAGTGCATAGTACAATGCACTATTGTACAATGCACTATGCACTATCCCATGCTGCAAAAAAAACACCACGGCAATAAAACTGTTTGAAAATGTATTTTTACACCCACTGTAGATGTTTCTCTTTGTGAGGTTTGGTTTGGAGTGGCTAAAATACATCTTTACGCACAACTGCCAGCCTGCATGGAGAGCTTCTTGAGACTCCAGAGACACCAGCAGCTTCACATACCTGTTTGCTGCTCAAAACTGGCTTTTTTTTATAGCTGCCCTTTTAATACAATTAATTCTTTCATTAATAAGCCTTTATCTGACCGAGTTCTGCTGTGCTCTAAATCACTCACAAATCTTATGATAATTCGATAATCTCTATTCAGTTTTCACACAATATTAGTTGTTTTCATGCCTTTTGCACAACATTGCACCATTTAATGCTTTTCATCTTCAGAAAGATCTTTCTTCCTCCCATATTGCATGAGAACTGTGACTTGCTTAATAATGTGGAACAACCTCTAAGTAGGGTTTTCATAGATCTGGCAAATTATTTTGTCTGATATTGATACCAGTTATCTAAAAAGACATGGATAAATAAACAAACAAACATTTTCTTAGAAAAACTAAAATCTGAATGTTTATTGTACTGAAATCTTACTGATGTGTCATTTGCATAATCATTTGGAACGCAGTGTAGTTACTATACTATAGTTTCTATACAGTTACTATAGATAAATAGAATGCCGTCATGCACAATGTTCTTGAATGAATAATTTATTAGATGCACGGCGGTCTTTTATTGTAGGAACATCGACATTACATTTTCATGCCCCTAAACATGACAAACAAAACGAACTGTGATTGGTTGCGATACATGTCAATCAAATGTCCTCTTGGAGCGGTCTTTGGCCAATGAAAGCTACGATAGAGTCCAGACCTTCTGCTGTCAGTCTGAAGGTCTGGCTACATGAGACTGCAGTTACTATAACCTTTCTACTGACTCTGAAAAACACAAGGAGAAAGATGCATGAACATGCCACTGTCCTGCTCAAGGTTCAATGCCCTGCATGGTTTAGCTCCTAGTTTAGCTTGAAGTTCCTAGTAATCTCAAAGACCTTGATTAGTTGGATCAGATGTGTTTAATTAGGATTGGAGCTAAACCCTGAAGGATAGTGGCCCTCCAGGAGAGGATTGGACACCTCTAATCTGAGGCCTAGTCCACACGTACACAGGTATTTTTTATACCTAGTTTTTCCTCTGTTTTAAAAAAAATTGTGTCCACATGAAAACGCAAAAACAAGTTATGAAGCGCTGTCAAGAGCATGCCAAACCAACAGACCTTTTTCACATTTCCGGGTTTTTTAGAAGCGGAAGTCATCATAGTTGGGTAAAATTCTATAGCGGTGAATGAGAGAATACATTAAATTTTTTGTGTTTCCATTTGCTCAAATAGCAAAAGAAAAACTCCACAATAGTTATTTCACAACTTTCAAAAAGAGGAAAAAAATAGAGAGCGATTGATAACGACAGTCAGAAGAGAGAAAGATGTAATTTTTACTGTCACTCCCATAGCTGCTGTATTAGAAAAACCGCGTCATCACAGTTTGTGAAAAGGGTCTACTGGTGGCAATATAACCCTGTAAATCCATGTTGGCCAATCAGAAGCCTGGAAAAAAGTTTATTACCGGTTCCGTTCCGACGTCACAAGCCAAAATCTCCGGTTTCACTGTCCACACCAGGGCTTTTCAACCTTTATCAACCCTTAAGGGGGGCGCGAGCACCTGTTAAAGGTGCTGTAAGTAGAATTTGAACTACGCTTGTTTGACAGTATTGATATTTGAAATCAACCCAAACAAACAACCCCTCTCTTCATTGCTCCGCCTCCAAAGCTCACCCTCCAATCCTAACCACCCTGTTCCGAGTCGGTCTCAAACCCCGGCCCAATTGCTGCTGGCATGAGAGGCGAGTGCACTAACAATGACTCTAAACACAACATTCTCTAACGATCGTCAGTGTGCAGTGGTTTACCTGCAACTCTCACTATCTGGTCACTGTTACACATGCAATGCGAGAGTGGATGGCTGACGCGCAACAAAATGCTTCACCAAAAATAAAGCGCAGTTGATGAATGAATGACAAGGAAGCACAAAAAATTAACATACAGTACACAAGAGTAAATACAAAATGTTCATTGTTAGTCGCAAACAGAACAGCGGCTCTAGACCATCAAAACCCAGTGTTACTCACATGAGCGGGATCAAAACAGCCTCAGCGTCTGTTTTCAGGCCTTCCCACTAAGCTTTCTCCAGCGCTGGAAAGCTTTTCTAATATAAACGCGGGTCCTAAAGCGTTTTGCCCAGGCATAAACCTTCATTCCAGTGATATTCTTTTGAGTTCTTTTGTATTGTGTCCCATTTCTCGTTCTGCAGTTTTTTTTCTTATTTTCAAATCTCCCTCATGCTCGTTCTCTCTCCTCGACCGTCATACGCCCCCTAATTCTGATTGGTTAGATTGTTGTTGGTATCGGCCCGACTAACTTCCAGTATATTTGAAATACTACTGAGTCCCCCTTTAATTCAGAAGCATACACTCGAGTGAAACAGCTGTAAATGTGAGATTTTCCTAGCAAATATTTAGTCATTTACTAGAGGGGGCAATTTGACTATTCTCCAGCTAATCATTGGCTATGGTTATAACAGGTTTGGCGCAACTGAATTTGAGCAAAAATAACTAAAAACAAAATGGACTGGTGATCAAGAATACCAGAGATGATAAAAAACTAAGGTTAAACTGAATGAAAAACAATCTTAGCCGTCACTCTAAAGTCTGTAAGCAGTTTATATTTTTAATGTTTCAGTTTTTAACTAATACCCTGTCTACACCAGGCACGAGTGGCGCAATGCAACACAAATTGTAAAAATGTGCCTCTACCTACATTTTTCTAAACTCCAAAAATTACAAACAATTTATTGCAGTTTCCAACTGAAATAAACACAAGAGGCAGTAAAATAGTAAAATACCAACAACTTTGATTCCTTTTCACCAAAATTATGATTACAGTGACAAAATATTGATTAATAATGACTTATTTACAATACTATGTTGTGACCTCAAAACACTTAGTGCTACATAGTGTATGATTTGTAAACTTTTTGTACATTTTGACATTTGAACTTATGACATAACCGGCTCCATATGTTTGGCTTTTCTGTTGTAATAAGCTTGCTTTATCACTCACCTGGTACAGCATTGCACTTGTGGAGCGCTTGGGTACGAGTCTCCTGAAACATGAGTCATGATAAAAGAGCTTCTAGAAGCATGTAAAATGGCATGGTTGCTTCAGCAAATACATCTTTATGTCACAATTGCTTTTGTTAACACTATTGTTTAGGTTTAGTGTAGGTGTTACGTTAGGCCGGACATTTCCTTCCCAAACTGCTGCGAAATGTAAAACAACCAACATAATAAAACGTTGTCAGATTCACATCTGTTTCTGATGAAACCGAACTTGCTTTTTGCACCACTCACTGGGCACTGAAAGTTGCACGAAACGTGCAAGAAGCAACTTAATATCATTTTGAACAAATGCCACCCCAAACAAGTTGTTCCAATGAGCATGGGTTGACAAAAATGACTTGAGATAAATTAAAACCATATATTAGCAACATTAAGGGTTCACCAGATTAACACCCCCTCTGACCATAAAAATTCTTAAATATTTAGAAAACAGTATTACATAGCAAAGACTTGTTTGCTGAAATCAAGTGCCTTGCCCAGTTTGATACTTGCTCTGAATCACAGATTTAAATGAAATATTAATAATTAATTAATTAATTAACACTTTATGAAGAAGTGTTTCATCACTACTTGTGTTTTGTGTTTTCATCACTTCCAATCAGAAAATCTTCCTAGAAAATGCTAGAAAATTAATCTAACCATTTTTGTTTGGACCATTTTGACACAATCAACTAGTCTGCAGTATTGTTTTTAGGCAGTTATGGAGAAAACAGATATCATTGCCACACTGACCTTGACCTTCAAACTAAATCTGGCTTTGAATAACAACCCCCCTCTTGCAACACCAGGAATGTAAAAGGCTGCCAGTGTTGACCTTTGGCCCTGTTTCTTAACTGAACCCACATCTCTAAATAACTCCTTGACCCGTGGAGTCTGTTCAGGTTGCCTAAGTAACCTCTAATTTACCTATGAGTGACAGTTCCATGTTGTTTATGCATGCAGAGTGAGGGAGGCACATTCCCCTTTGTGGATGGACAATAATAAAAGAAATCATGGGCTCTTGAGAATTATCTGCTTGCAGCCTAATAAGCAATGTACAGGTGTTTTCCTTTTAGTTTATTTCTAAAGATAATATGAATAAAATTTTGCAAGCTTTTGCTGGTGACCAGCAATACAAGACCTTTTTTTAACTACAAACATTATTTACACTTTTTAACAATTACTAACAAGCATTTACCTTTACTTACAATACCCTTTCTAAACTCTTAAAACAGAAACACACCCACATAACTAACTTATCAAAACACAGCAAACCTGACTTAATAGCTAATCATTCTGTCAAAATACTAGCACATTTTCTATCCAACAGGAACACAGTATAACCAATTATAGTACAACGACAGTCAAAATACTACACAGTTGATGGCATTACAAAAATGCATTTGAATAATTTTCAATAAAAAAAAAAATAAAAAAAATAATCCTTTTACTGTAATCCACTCAACATTTTTGGTTGAGTGTCGAATGTGTGCATTTTTGGCAACACAGTCTAAAAGTGATCAGTCATCATTACTTTATAAAATGTACAGTAGTAAAAATATTAAGTGACAGAACTGCTGCAGTAGGCTTAATGAAATTGCAGAACATCCAACATGCAGAAATGCTTTTCATTACTTATCAATCCTTCACAGTATTCAGCTAAGATGTCTCTGCAGTCAGCATCCATTGCATCCAGCAGGAACAAATGATTATATGGCAAATGCTTACTGCCATCTTCAGGCAGAAAAAAAAAAATCCTCAATAGGGTTGAGGAAAGGCAAGTAGGGGGGAAAGAAATAGGAAAAGTATCTTGGATGGACTGCAAACCAGTTTATCTTTTGCATGTGAATGGTGGAATGCATTGTACCATGGAATCACAAATGACCTCATGTTTCTTCCTACATGTTCCCTTTCAGCTTCTTGCACCAATTATTGGTGGAGGTCAACTAAAAACAAAAGAAGGTGCTCATTGTTGTAGGGAACAATCTGGAATTTCTGCAGGACCAAACCAGCCCTCAAGATTGCAGCAAACATTGTGACATTTGCTCCTCTTTGACCCAGCACATCACTCAGCTTTTTCCCGATGATGTTTCTTCCACCTCATTGTGTTTTTGCCAGGTTAAACCCTCCCTCTTCTACATAAATTATTTAATATGGGGTCTAATTAGCATCCAATTGAATGACTCTGTGAAAGAAATCTAAAACAATATGTATAAATGCTTTTCAGAATGTCCTACTGTCTGCACTGTAACCCATATTTACAAGTAGAGTTCATTATAGAACAATGCATAATAGATAATGGATGACACCATATGTGGACACATTGCTGCTGGAGTTCCTTGACCCATTTACTGTTCCTTTCAAAAGTAACTGTGTTTAACTGTATAATTTGAATTCTGTGTTCGGTCCAGTGTTAATTTTGGCAGCCATTTTTGATTTAGTCTTAGTCTTTATCTTAAGATGAAAATGCTCTTTAGTCTTAGTCACATTTTAGTCATTTTAGTCTTTCATATTTTAGTCTAGTTTTAGTCGACGAAAAGTCATCACATTTTTGTCAAGTCTTAGTCATTACTTTTAGTCAAACTACAGTTACCAACATTAATTTTGATAGCTATTTTATATGTAGTTTTTAGACAAAATAGTCATAATTTTTCTCTTTAGACCAATTCTTTTAAGCTTATGAAAAATTTGAATCAAGGTAAGAGACTGTATTGACATTGCACTCATAGCAGCAGCAGCTGGTGCAAATGTACATATCCTCTTTCAGTGGTTCTAAAACTTTCTAGAGTGTCGTACCCCCTGAGAGATTTAACATCCTTCTGTGTACCCTCTCTTTTCCACTTAGACTGCAGTTATACATTTCCATTAAGGGACAAGATTTGCCTTCTTAAATCGATTTTTCCAGTGCATTTTTTACCTTTATAAATACCTTTGTAAAATAAATAATGCCTTAATTAAAAAAAATTTGAAAAAAAAAAAATCAATAAATACAATGATTATAAAAACGAAGTGATACTTATAAATATTACATTAAAACTGGCAGTAGGTGGCGGTAAGTCACTGTTTTTATGAGTGAATCATCGAGTCATTCATTCTTTCAGTATCAAAGCAAGCGGCTGTATTTTTGAATGGATCATTGAATCATTGACGATTCGTTCAAAGCCACAGATTCATTAGAAACACAGCTTATGTGCTGCAGTTCTGCTGTGGCTTCGTTGCAAAAAATAGAGCAAAAATACTGACAATACTGTTTAAAATCCACATATTACCCTTTTGTTTGTTGAACAAAATCAATATTTGGGAAATTATGTATTATATTATATTCGGGAAATATTCTTGCTGGTATAATATGATCAACATTAAAAACAGTAACTTACAGAAGGGCATGTTTTTGCATCAAAGAGAGTTTTAATCTGAAATCTACATGTAGTCTGTGTCTATATTTGTTCATTATGCTAGTATCCCCACTTTTACAAAGGTTATATTGTCGAGAACAGCACTAATGAAGCGCGATGCTGGCTTGTGTGGGTGCAGTCAGTTTTGACCGTGAAAGATGAGGTAATTTGATCGAATGTCGTGTATATACGGCATTTTACCTGCTAGAAATACATGTTCAGTTTTCATGTTATTTTAAGGTGGAGTAGAATAAAATGAACGGTACTTTTCGCTTCAGTTTGAGAACCACTGCTGGATATCAGCCTGCACTCTGGTCCCAGATTTAGTCAGTAAACGAGCAGCGCAATATAGACACTTTAATTTAAGTAGAAAATCTCAAATGAAGATCGCTGAACTTTAGCTTACTTGAGTTTTCAGATCATCCGCGCTTCTTCCTCCGTGTAGAGAGGGCTCGTGGTTGCTAGATAGCAAAGATTAAGTAAAACGTGTTTTTTTAACAGAAAAGCTCTGAAAGGGGGTTTAAATTCTGGAAATCTGGCAACCGTAAGCGTGACCGCTCTTAAAGACGGTCTGTAATGTTTTGTCTCCTTTATTCGACAAAAACAAAAAGTGATTTCAAAAGAGTTATTTTGGTAAAGTTTAGTCTTTTAGCCACATTTCAGTCTCGTCTTTTTTCGTCAACGATATTGCACGTGTAGTTTTAGTCACGTTATCGTTAAATGACATTGGTATCGTCTCTCATCGTCTCGTCAACGAACATTTTTCGTCATAGTTTTCGTTAACAAAATTAACACTGGTTCGGTCAGAGTCCAAGCACTGATAGCCAGGCTGATGTTTTCCACATTGTGAAATACCAGGTTGGCCTATTTTGATCTGCATTTCTCACAGATTTATTGCAACTTTAGAAAAACAGAACAGTGGGTAATATGCATTTAAGTATATAAATATAGGAGGACTACATCAGCCATTTGTATTTGCCACACTTCCTGTGTCCTGACTATAACCAAATTTTAGCATGTAGATGTCTTCAGGCCAGGGCCAGATTGGACATTGTATTTTACAACAACTTCCTGTTTCATGACGATAATAGCATGCTTTAGCACTCAGCTAAGTGTTGCTAGCATGTTTTAGAATGTTTGTAGCATGTTTAGTACTCAATTGCATATTTTACTATGTTGCTAGTAGTGCATCACAGTGTTAAACACGTCACTTCCTGTTTCCCCTGTTGAAAAAAAACAACATATGCTGGTTAGGTATGTTTTGAAGCATGGAAGCTGGTTTGAGCTGGTTTATGCTGGTTCTTAGCTGGTCATGAGCTGGTCTTAGCTGGTTTCAGCTGGTCAAGTGCTGGTCCTAAGCTGGAGTTAGTTGCTTAGGACCAGCACTTGACCAGCTTAACCCTCTGGGGTCTAAGGATTTTTGGGGCCCTGGAGAAGTTTTGACATGCCCTGACATTTGTGTTTTTTTCAGTTGTTTATAAACATATTAATAGCAAAAGTGTCATTACACTGTATTCACCACAAACTAGGCTACTATAATATGTAGGCAACACGTATGTACATGTTTGTATTTTTGAGAGAATAACGTTTATGCGTGGTTATTGAAAAAAAAAAACTTAAGTCACTGAAATACGGCCACAAAACAAATACTAAATATGTGTTCACAAGAAATGACAAAATATTGATTAATAATGACTTATTTACAATACTATGTTGTGACCTCAAAACACTTAGTGCTACATAGTGTATGATTTGTAAACTTTTTGTACATTTTGACATTTGAACTTATGACATAACCGGCTCCATATGTTTGGCTTTTCTGTTGTAATAAGCTTGCTTTATCACTCACCTGGTACAGCATTGCACTTGTGGAGCGCTTGGGTACGAGTCTCCTGAAACATGAGTCATGATAAAAGAGCTTCTAGAAGCATGTAAAATGGCATGGTTGCTTCAGCAAATACATCTTTATGTCACAATTGCTTTTGTTAACACTATTGTTTAGGTTTAGTGTAGGTGTTACGTTAGGCCGGACATTTCCTTCCCAAACTGCTGCGAAATGTAAAACAACCAACATAATAAAACGTTGTCAGATTCACATCTGTTTCTGATGAAACCGAACTTGCTTTTTGCACCACTCACTGGGCACTGAAAGTTGCACGAAACGTGCAAGAAGCAACTTAATATCATTTTAACTGTATAATTTGAATTCTGTGTTCGGTCCAGTGTTAATTTTGGCAGCCATTTTTGATTTAGTCTTAGTCTTTATCTTAAGATGAAAATGCTCTTTAGTCTTAGTCACATTTTAGTCATTTTAGTCTTTCATATTTTAGTCTAGTTTTAGTCGACGAAAAGTCATCACATTTTTGTCAAGTCTTAGTCATTACTTTTAGTCAAACTACAGTTACCAACATTAATTTTGATAGCTATTTTATATGTAGTCTTTAGACAAAATAGTCATAATTTNTAATCTCAACATTATTTACCACCTATTTAAAGGCAAAAACACACATAAAACATTTTTTTATATACAGCTATATAAATTCAGGCGTTAAGGGGTTAATACATTGCTAACACAATTTATTTCAGTATTTATTACGTATTTCAGTCAATTTCACTTATCTCAGTAGCAATATAGTTTGTGAATAGCCAATATGACAATTTACTAATGTTAGTTGTAATGTAAGTTAATGTAAACGAAACCGCACGTCGATCTGCCCCATTAATTCACACTGAGACACACAAAACTTGCAGGATTCATATTTAAACAGTCTTTTTGTGGTTTAATATTCACAGACACTATATCGCATTTGTGAGGAGTCAGAAGAGTATTGATCCATTTGCAGTTTATTGATAACAAGGGCAGTACAGGAAACACAATCCAGTAAACAGGCAGATAGTCGAGGCAGGCAGCAAGCAGCATAAATGATAACAGGCAGAAGGTCGAGTTAGGTGGCAGACAGGGATAAACAGGAAACAGGCAAGGGTCGAGGCAGGCAGCAAGAATCAGAGTCCAGATAAACAGTCCAAGTCAGCAACAAATCAGCAATACAGAATAAATGCTCAGAAATGACAACCGTGGCTAATCAAATCTTCGCAAAAGAGCTGGAAGTGAGAGTATCTTTTATAGTGGATGGGTGAGTGTATGATTGGCGGCAGGTGCACGAGTAATCAGTCCCAGTTATGTGGGTTCATAGGAAATGAAGTCCAATGCAAGCTAATACTCGGGTGAAGGCTCCCTCTGGTGGTTCGGGAGATCTGGTGCCAGAGACTGGATTGTGACAGCATTTAGAATAAAGAATTTAAGAATAAAAAAAACTTACCATTCGCAATCATCGGCTTGATCTAGTTGATCCTCAAAATGAAAGTGAAACCAGTCATGCTCATCCTTTGAGGCAAATCCTTTTAAAATTATTTCTCACCGCATCTCAAAACGATGAAAAGTACATGAAACTGACTAAACTTGATGCGTTTTTCCGAGCTGATGCGTCGCGGGCGTTCACCCTGTTGCATGTATAGCCTCAGAATTTGCGTCTGAGTAGAGTTCGTACTTTGTGGCCGTGGCCGAATTAGTGGATAATGAGCTGACTCGCCAACATCTGACATGTCTCTCTTTTCATACAGATTATATAAACAGAGAATATTTGTTTTCGATTTGACTTACATTATTTAATACCTGACATTTCAACGTTTCTTTAGACATATGTCTCATTTTGTGTCATTATTATTCACTAAGTTACAGTTCATTTTCTGAGGACTATCAGAATAGACGTCATTCAGAGAGAGACTGCGGCTCGCTCATCATATTAGTTTTCTTTATTTTGCAAAAACCACAACATATTGTATTTACTCTGTGTACACAAATAAAAGAAGACATTTCACAGATTAGAATGGTGTATAACTCTTAATTGTATGTCCAAAATTGACAGAGTATTTTGAGTCTCTTTCACTCTGATAAGAAAAAAAGCAAGGAGGTATCGCTGGCGTGACTGCCGACTAGAGGGGGTTAAACCAGCTCATGACCAGCTAAGGGCCAGCATAAACCAGCTCAAACCAGCTCATGACCAGCTAAGGGCCAGCATAAACCAGCTCAAACCAGCTCATGACCAGCTAAGGACCAGCATAAACCAGCTCAAACCAGCTTCCATGCTTCAAAACATACCTAACCAGCATATGCTACTATATACTACTATAACTGAATATTGTCATGTAGATGTGTTCAGGGCAGGACTCTTCTCAAACATGTGAAATTTATGCAGATTGGACATTGTTTGCCTGAGTTACAACAACTTCCTGTTTCGTAGTGTTAATCACATTCATTAGCACTTAGGCTAACAGGTGGCACTATGACTAACTGAATATTTGCATGTAGATGTCTTCAGGCCAGGTGTTAATCACATACATTAGCACTTAGGCTAACAGGTGGCGCTATGACTAACTGAATATTTACATGTAGATGTCTTCAGGCCAGGACTCTTATCAAACATGTGAAGTTTGGGGTAGGTTGGATATTGTATGCCTGACTTACAACAGCTTCCTGTTTCATGGCGAAACATCAGACTTTGTCAGGCCGCCACGGACACGCCCTTCAGCAAAATCTCAAGATCTTTGCAATTTAACATTGCTAAGGCCTTAAGATTAGACTGACCAAATATGATATTGTTCTGGTTAAATCTCAATAAGGAGTTTATCACAGTGTAAAACATGGCATTTTCTATTGCCCGCAGGTGGCACTATGACTGTAACTGAATATTGGCATGTAGATGACTTCAGGCCAGGACTCTAATAAAACATGTGAAGTTTGGGGCAGATCAGACACTGTATGCCCGAGTTACAACAACTTCCTGTTTCATGGCGAAACATAAAATTTTGTCAGGCTGCCACGGGCACACCTTTTAGCGAAAACTCAAATTCTTCGCAATTTAATGTCACAAAGGCCTTTAAATTAGACTGACCAAATATGATGTTGATCTGATAAAATCTCTTGGAGGAGTTCGTTAAAGTGTGTCTGGAAATGGCAAAAACTGCAAAAATTTTGCAGAGAAAATTAAAAATATCTCACTTCCAGTTGAGTTTTCAGATTTTGCACCCAGACTTTTTTGTAGGTATTGGGCCGTTACATGTGTCTACCGAATTTCATACTTGTACATGAAACGTAGGGCGAAGGGTGCTTATTTGAAATTTTGTGGGTGGCGCTATTGAGCCACCTAATTTTGAAACCCATATCAGATGTAAATTTTCACCACTTCTGACACGTGTGCAAAGTTTCATGAGTTTTCGAGCATGTTTAGGCCCTCAAAAATATGATTAATTTCTGAATAATTGACTGAACAATTACAATAGGGTCCTTGACTGAGCAACAAAGAGTATAGATCCCAAGAGGCAACACTCTGATACTTTTTGGGCAACAGACTTTCTGCGTTACTGGCGCTCCAGTAACGCAGCCGCCATTATGGGGTGAAAATACTAACTGGACCATAGAATCCTTCATACGCACCCAAAATCTGCGAATTTCACAACCAAATCAATGTTTTATTTTACCAGTTGTGGATTCCAACCATTCAACCATCTGAGGTAACGTAGTTAGCCTACTTTATTGAGTATTTCCATTTTATGCAAATGTACACATTTATTAATAGTAAATTAATAATTAATAAATTTAAGATCATCATGTTTGCAGCGAACAATATAGATCAGACCTAGTGAAGTAATAGTAATAATAGTATCACTCCACTAGGTCTGAATTGAAATATATATATTGTACGTTTTAATGGATCCTGCTACAAACATAACGATCTTATAATACATGATGCATTGCTGTGTCCGTTATCCCATAGGCTAATTCCCACTTTTGGACACTTTTGCTTTAATGGACATTAGACAAAACTGCAAAATCAAGCTGTTATATTCATATATTTATTGTCCAAGATTCCCAATTTTTCTGATGCATGTTCTTAATTTAATTTCATATGTTGGCATTAATTCAGTGTTTGTAATGCTAATACTGGATCTTTTAAAGAATTTTAACCCAAACTGACTGGGTTTCTAGAGAGCAAAGGTTTTGAGAAAAAAGTGGAAGACAAACACAAAGTCTGTAAAATAAACTGTTAAAAGGATTTGATGATCACTAGTGATAGTATTTTATTCTGTGTTGTCATCATTCAAGTTTGATTTCAGCTATAATGTACTTTTTTTTTTTTTTTTAAACAAAGCAGCTGATATTGCCATAGAAACTAGTGGACTGCTGAGTCGCTTTCACCACAAAATGGCACAAAATGCTGCTGGGCGCCGGTGTTGCAATGGAATGTTCTATTGAGTGTCGCTTCTTGTTAGTGTATATTCTTTGCTGAGCAATTACAAAAGGGTCCTCACACCATAGGTGCTCGGGCCCTAATAAGGACCAGTAATGGCTTCAGGAAAACAGTGAACAGTGGGCGACATGCATGTAAGCGAGTAAATACAGGAGAATTATGGCAAAGTTATTTCGATGTGTCAGACTTGCTGGTGCCAACAGGTGGTGGTTTGACACTAACTGAATATTGCCATGTAGATGTCTTCAGGCCAGGACTATTATCAAATGTGAAGTTTGGAGCAGATTGAACATTGTATGCCTGAGTTACAACAACTTCCTGTTTCGTGGCCTTAATTGCATACTTTAGCACTTAGCCAAGTGTTGCATGATTTAACGTGTTTCTAGCATGTTTGGTACTTCATGGCATATTTAAATGTGTTTCTGGGAGTGAATTTTAGTGTAGCATGCAATTTCCTGTTGCCAGCAGGTGGCGCTATGACTAACTGAACATTGGCATATAGATGTCTTCAGGCCAGGACTCTTATCACACATGTGAAGTTTGGGGCAGTTTGGACAGCGTATGCCCGAGTTACAACAGCTTCCTCTTTCATGGCGAAACATCAGATTTGTCAGGCTGCCACAGACACACCCTTCAGCGAAAACTCAAGATCTTTGCAATTTAACATCGCTAAGGCCTTAAGATTAGACTGATCAAATATGATGTTGATCTGGTTAAATCTCTATAAGGAGTTAATCACAGTGTTAAACATGACATTTCCTATTTCCCACAGGTGGTGCTATGACTGTAACTGAATATTGTCATGTAGATATATTCAGGCCAGGACTCTAATAAAACATGTGAAGTTTGGGGCAGATTGAACATTGTAAACCCGAGTTACAACAACTTCCGGTTTCATAGTGAAACATCAAACTTTGTCAGGCCGCCACGGACACGCCCTTCAACGAAAACTCAAGATCTTCGCAATTTAATGTCGTAAAGGCCTTTAGATTAGACTGACCAAATATGATGTTGATCTGACAAAATCTCTAGGAGGAGTTTGTTAAAGTCTGGAAAATGTCTGGAAATGGCAAAAACGGCAAAAATTTTGCAGAGAAAATTCAAAATATCTCACTTGCTGTTGGATTTTCAGATTTTGCACCCGGGACTTTTTTGTAGGTATTGGGCTGTTACATGTGTCTACCAAATTTCATACTTGTACGTGAAACGTAGAGGGAACGGCGCTTAATTGAAATTTTGTAGGTGGCACTATCAAGCCATTTTGCCACACCTAATTCAGAAACCCATATCAGTCGTAGATTTTCACCACTTATGACGCGTGTGCAAAGTTTCATGAGATTTCGAGCATGTTTAGGCCCTCAAATACGCAATTCATTTTGGAGAAGAAGAGTAATTGACTGAGCAATTATAATTGGGTCCTCACACCATCGGTGCTCAGGCCCTAAAAATAAGAGAGAAAAAAAGTTCTAGTTATATTTGTACCACCTAGGGTCAAAGATCCAGCATACTTGGTAAGCAACTATCTAAACTTAATCATACAATCATGTTACAGTAAATCCATTTGATTTATACTCATCCAGGTAAGTCACTGCAGTCATGAGCACAAAACATTGTAGACTTTCAACAATTGCTGAAAGATAATTAAATTAAACAAAGTCAAAGCTCCCAACTAAAGGGAACATTATCACCATAATGGTGGCTTCAAACGGACTTCAACAATTTTACAACAATTAACAAAGGTCTTGTTAATGATTTTTAGTTTTGTTCAAGGTAATTAAAGCTACAGTTTTTCAATAACGGAAGGATTTGTAAAAGTATGGTATTTAGGGTAAAAGGTGCCCCTGCTGTTAGGGCTACAGGCATAATAATTAAAAATATAGCTGTGAGCAGCGATGGCGGGCCCAAGCCGGTGGCACCGCCACCCCGGTGGCTTCAGGTCAGCTGTGCACAGCGGGCAATAGGCAGTTAAAGCGGTTAAACATCAAATATCTATGTCAAATTCACTCTACATTTACTGCACTATAAGGTGGCGCTATAGAGCCCCTCCTCCCTGCCCGTTTCTAAGGCTTTTCCCATGTCTACTGGATAACAATCCTGATGTGTGTGTCGAGTTTCATACAATTTGAAGCATGCTAAGAGTCTCAAAAGCATCCAAAATGAATATTAAACCTAAATAATTAATACTAACCCTGTAGGAGTAGAAGTATAAAATTCATAGCTTGTTTTTTCAAAAAATTAACATTCAAACCAAAATAGCTGACTTCCTGTTGGTTGGAGCTAATGAATGTAAATTAGAAAATTGTCCAGCAAACATTTCAAAGTGATCACTTTGGATCTTTTGCAGCTCAAAATTTTTAAAGTCTAAATCCAGTGTAAATCTCAATCCAGTATTTATTTAAAAAATGTTTATATATATTTTTCTAAAAAACACTCACACTTAACATGACACACACACACCCAGAGAGAGAGAGAGAGAGAGAGAGAGAGAGGCAAAGTGATTTAAGAAAATAGTCTTTGATAATCTACACATTCAATAATACAAACTAAAAGTTCTCATTAGCAGTTAAAAATGTTATACGTCCAGATGAATTTATCTTGAGGTCTTTTAGGTTACCTATTAACAAAATTATTAAACTAATTATATAAAACTATATAGTCAGTGCACTACAAATGAACTAGTTCTATGCCTTTATTTTGTTATACAAATTTATAGAAGAGGAGGCCTAAGAGATTTCCTATCCTATAATGCAGTCAAAAGGACACAGCAATGAAAGGNCGTCTCAATACTTGGTCCTGACAAGTATAGCAAAACACGGACACACACACAAGCACACACGCACCCACACAGAGGCAGAACAGTTGGAGCCTGACCATTTAGTTGAGTCAGATGATTCAATAATATTTTAAATAATAAGAATAAAATATATAGTGTAAGAAAAATTACGTCTTTCATCATCTCTAAATATATAAATTAAAATATAACACTAACTGAAACCTTATATAACTAAAAAGTGTTCCTTTTATACTTCTATAAACAGTGTATTTGTGTAAGTGTCTTCTCAACCCTGTTTAAAAATAGGTATTTGCTGCCCTCTAGTGGTTACTCTATATATGACATTTTAATATTTTTTTACATTTATTTAAACCAAAGAACAGTTATCTGCCTAATTTAAACGTACACATACGTCTTGTAATTAAAAAATAATTTAAAATGTGTTTATTTATAATATTTGTGTTATTATATACTGAAGTAAAGAGTGTATATTTATAAAATAAGGGTGAATATTCCCTTCTTTGTCCTTAATTTAATCCTTCACCATGGCAACAGCGTTCAAGATATCCAATATCCCTTTGCAATTCAACAACTTCAATGTTTTAGCAACAAGTTAAAAAAGTTTGGTGTAAATTGTATAAACCCTGTAGGAGTAGTAGTATAAAATTCATAGCCTGTTTTTTCAAAAAAATTACATTCAAACCAAAATAGCTAACTTCCTGTTGGTCAGAGCTAATGAATGTAAATTAGAAAATTGTCCAGCTTGATGAGAACAATATGTGTACCAAGTTTGGTGACTGTAGGAAAAACGAACCCCCCCACTTTTGTCAAAAGGTGGCGCTACTGAGCCCCTCCACCACGCCCATTTCTATGCCTTTGTCCATGTCTACTGGTTGACAATATTGATGTGTGTGTCGAGTTTCATGCAATTTGAAGCATGTTAAGAGCCTCAAAAACACTCAAGAATATTTTTAAAGTTTGATGCGTTGCCATGGAAACAATATTTAAAATATCAAAAATCCTGTCACATGTCTACATCTGCTGTGTATTGACATTACACTGATGAAGTTTGAAGCAAATCAGGTAAAAATAACAGAGTAAACTCAAAGCATTTCAAAAAGTGATAAAGATCTAATCTTAAGATTAGACTGATAACATTTGATGTTGTTAATCACAGTGTAAAACATGTCATTTCCTGTTGACTGCAGGTGGCGCTATGATTGTAACTGAATATTGTTATGAAGATGTCCTCAGGCCAGGTCTCTAATAAAACATGTGAAGTTTGGGGCAGATCAGACATTGTATGCCCTAGTTACAACAACTTCCTGTTTCATGGCGAAACATCAAACTTTGCCAGGCCGCCACGGACACGCCCTTCAGCGAAAACTCTAGATCTTCGCAATTTAACGTCTCAAAGGCCTTTAGAATAGACTGACCAAATATGATGTTGATCTGATTAAATCTCTAGGAGGAGTTCGTTAAAGTACAACGTCTGGAAAATGCAAAAAACGGCGAATCAATTCAAAATATCTGACTTCCTGTTTGGTTTCGGATTTCGCTCCAAGATAATTTTTTGTAGGTACTGGGCTAATAAATATGTGTACCGAATTTCAAAACCCTAGTGCAACGTAGCGAGAGGGGCTGTACGTTAGATGGCGCTATCGAGCCATTTTGCCACGCCTAATGCTGCGACCCATAACAGACGTAAATTTTCACCACTTCTGACATGTGTGCAAAGTTTCATGAGTTTTTGAGCATGTTTAGGCGCTCAAAAATGCGATTTATTTGGGAGAATAATAATAAATATAGCTGCGAGCAGCGATGGCGGGCCCAAGCCGGTGGCAC
>RJVU01055018.1:0-50115 GCA_003731715.1 Anabarilius grahami
ATACAGTTTTGAAGCCATCAGTTCCAAAAACATTTATCTTGGTCTCATCACTCCAGAGTCCCAGTAGTCTTCATCTTTGTCAGCATGAGCCCTTGCAAACTCTAGACGGGCTTTTTTGTGCCTGGGCTTTAGGAGAGGCTTCTTTCGTGGATGGCACCCATGCATGCCATTCCTCTGTGGTGTACGCCGTATTGTGTCATTGGAAATATTCACCCCAGTTTGGCTTTCTACTTCTTTAGATAACTGCAGTGAACTTGCATGCCGATTTTCTTCAACCCTTTTCATCAGAAGATGCTCCTGTTGAGGTGTTAACTTCCGTGGATGACCTGGATGTCTCTGTTCCATCTTTTTAAAATTTTTGTACCGCTTTTGCTACAGTATTCTGACTGATAAGTAAAGCTTTGCTGATCTTCTTGTAGCCTTCACCTTTCTGGTGTAAAGAAATTGTTTTCTTTCTCAGGTCTTGTGACATTTCTCTTCCATGTGGTGCCATTGCTGACAGCATGAAATGGGAAGGGGTTTTAGAATCAGAATCAGAATCAGAAAGAGCTTTATTGCCAGGTATGTTGTTTACACATACTAGGAATTTGTTTTAGTGACAGAAGCTCCACAGTGCAACAGAGTAACAGCGACAAGACAAGACGCATAATAAAAATAATAAAATAATATACAAATTTACAAGATAGACAAAGTGCAAAAAAAACAAAACAAAAAACAATATATAATATAGACAATTGTATGTACAGTTATGTGTGCAAATTTGAAATATAAGTGTTTTAAGTAAATAATGTGTAATAGTGTTGTGTGTTCCGTGTTTGTCAAGTGTTCATGAGATGGATTGCCTGAGGGAAGAAACTGTTCCTGTGTCTGGTCGTTCTGGTGCTCAGGGCTCTGTAGCGTCGACCAGATGGCAACAGTTCAAAGAGGGAGTGTGCTGGATGTGAGGGGTCCAGAGTGATCTTCTTTGCCCTTTTTCTCACTCTGGATAAGTACAGTTCTTGGAGAGTGGGGAGGGTTGTGCCAATGATTCGCTCAGCAGACCGGACTACCCTCTGTAGTCTTCTGAGGTCAGATTTGGTAGCTGAGCTGAACCAGACGGTAATCGAAGTGCAGAGGATGGATTCAATGATGGCAGAGTAGAACTGTTTCAGCAGCTCCTGTGGCAGGTTGAACTTCCTCAGCTGGCGAAGGAAGTACAACCTCTGCTGGGCCTTTTTCACAGTGGAGTCAATGTGAATGTCCCACTTCAGGTCCTGGGAGATGGTGGTGCCCAGGAACCTGAATGACTCCACTGCAGTCACAGTGCTGTTCATGATGGTGAGTGGGGGGAGAGCAGGGGGGTTTCTCCTGAAGTCCACGATCATCTCCACTGTCTTGAGCGTGTTGAGCTCCAGGTTGTTAAACCTTTGTTTTAAAACCCTTTTATAGTCAACTGTCTGCTGGACACCTGTGTAATGAATAATTAGACTCACTTGTGGTTGAATTCTTGTTAAATTAGACATTTGTAGTCTAAAATTTAGCTTTGCTCCAGAGACTTTCAGTGGGGGTACTCATTTTTGCATCACCCTAATTTGAGTAAAACTGAAGATTTTGTTCTCTAAGTTATATTATTAACCTTACTTTCATGTTATAAGTTAAACAGATGTTATATAAAACTTAGTCTTGTCAGCATTTTGGAAATCGTTTTTGTGTTCATTGAGATATTGTTTAGAATGTTACTTTTCAAAGGGGGTGTACTCATTTACGCTGAGCACTGTATATCTAAAACATTTAATGTCATGTAAACATGTCACATTTCATTTAATCTTAATGGTCCTACAAACAGACTTAAAGGGTTAGTTCACACAAAAATGAAAATTCTGTCATTAATTACTCACCCTCATGTCGTTCTACACCCGTAAGACCTTTGTTCATCTTTGGAACAGGCTTGGATCTAGGCTTGTTTAATCCGGACTATGATCTCTTTAAACCAGCTCAGAGTTTAGCAACAGAATATATATGAAGATTCTCAATTTAAAGGCTATATACATGTTTCTATACCCCCTGTCCCTGCTACACTCAAACATGCTCACATGCATGTACATACATCAAATACTGTGCATTTGGTTATGTAAACTAAATATCCCATCAAAGTGTGGGCCAGTATTTTTCTGTATCTCACTGATATTGTTGCGCTACTCCCCATTCTATTGTTAAAAGGAGTCAGATCATGAAAAATGCAGTTATCATTTTCACGTCCAGCACCCACGTTGTTTAAATAGCAAATGCACTCACGCCCATCTGTTAGCTCATGGGCGTGCTGGTCTGAAAACGAGGTGTGTTCAAGCGCGTTGTTGGCATGTTGCTATTTTGAGGAAACTGAAAATGACTGCACCATTGACCAGCAAAAAGCTGATCTAAAATCAATGGAATAGTATTTTTTTTGTTATTTAAAGGTCGCATTACTAATATACGCCTATAGTCGGGTGCACAACACGGGTACACTCTGCTTGTTACACACTCAGGGACACGCAGCAGCACACAAACATGCCATTATGGATAGTCATTGCATGTTTCAGAATTACCTATGAAATTGGATAATTATTTGACCAATCATGCAAATACACACATGTATTTAAACTGACTCATCAGGTTGAGGGTGTCTATATTCTGCCATGTAAATAGCAATCCGCCATGGTGCAAGTGCACCTGGCTTTTAAAGGGAATGGGAGATAACAGTCTGATTGGTTTATTGCATGTTACACACAAAACACACCCATGACTCATTAGTAGACTGTACAACCCTTTTGGACCATGCGTATAGCAAAAGTGGATTCAGATACGCTCTAAGTGCACCTGCACCATGCGCTTCTGACCAAACGCTTAGATCGTTAAAATAGGGCACATTCTGTTACTTTTTAGAACTCAAAACTTCCTACCTAGTGCAACAAGACTATTTACTGAAAACGTTTCATTTCAAAATCTTTGGATTTCTATTAAAGACTCTTCTGTTTTTTACAAAAGTTGATTTTTGTTCATGTAATTTTTAACTTTAGTTTTTGTTTTTGTGATTTAAACGTCCACATTGTGACATTTATATTTCACAAATCTTCTCGTAATTGCGGCTTTATTTCTAGTGATTGCAACTTTATTTCTTGTAATTGTGAATATATATGCAACAAATTTATTTACAACTATTTAATTTTACTCTGCAGCAGAAACTGGTTTCCACAGGTTTCTGATATCAGATATCCAAAAAAATTTAAAAGATCACTGCCTCTTATTTACAAGTCAAGGGCATCTATTTAATGTTCAGATACTCCTGTCCATTGAGGTAATAAGGAGGAAACTGTTGTAGAGTTTTGGTTTGTGTCAGAGTGTTTTTTTTTTTGCCTCTGCAGGATCACATGTCTGGTGATGCAAAAAGCCTGACACCCAAGCAGTGTGCAGTCATGGACGTGGCCTTTGATACCATAAAGGTATAAATGATGTTTTCTTTAAAGCAGCTATAAAGTTCCATGTTGTTTCAAAATTAATCTTTGATTATTCTCTATCCTCTGCAGCAATACTTCCATGCTGGAGGAAATGGATTGAAGAAGGCCTTCCTGGAGAAGAGTCCTGAACTGTCCTCACTGAGACATGCACTGTCCCTCTATACCCAGACCACTGACACACTCATCAAGACGTTTGTTACTTCTCAGCATGCTCAAGGTGAACACACAGACATGGACACTCATCTACTGACACAGCCACACTATCTTTATACATATAACCTCATAATATCAATATTAAAGAAATAGTATGATAATTCAGTCATCATTTACACTCATGTCATTCCAAACCTGTATAACTTACTTTCTTCCATGGAACATAAAAGAAGATATTTTGAATAATGTTCACACATTTTTTTCCCATATAATGACATAACTTCACTGATCACTCTCTCGTATCTTCAGTTCATATCTTTTGATATCTGAAAGATTAGTTTAAGCAATGCTTCACTAGGTGTCAGTATTGAGCTGTGGATTACTGTAGATGGACATCATCAAAAGCAAAGAATTAAAAACAGGAATAACAACAAAGAAACGTGGACAGTAGCCACATTAAGCAATGAGAGACAGATAAAGTCCAAATACCCTCTCATGAATGATCACAGTCCCCTTCTCCAGATCCTTTCCTACATGTGTTTTGGATTCATTTGCCCCCTTATGGGGTGAATCCCAAAATCACCATGTCATATTTAATCCAAAACTTAAAATAAATAAATGTTATTTTGCATGACGAAAATTAAGCCTATTTTAGGAACATTAAAGACCCCATTAAATGGCTTAATGATTTTTCTGGTGTTGATGCATGTGGTATTACTGGTATTATATTCATTCTAGAAAGCATTTGATTGGACAAACCCAACCCTAACCCATAAGTGCAGGATGAATAATCACTGGGTGCTTCTCAGTCTGCATATCTCGGCTGCCACATCATCAAGCTTCATCGAAGTAAGTCTCAGTGTGAAGGATCCTTTGAAGGCAGCTTTCATTTTGCATCCTTCATTCGGCTTATTTTGAAGGATGGAACAAGTGTATGCTTCGTGTCCTCCAATCACCCACAATTCACGAAAAATAATTAGCAGTAAATGAACTGGCATTGAGCTCATCTAGTTTCACTGTGTAATACAAGAAGAAAAAAAAAAGATTTTGGAGATGAAGGTATTGTTTTCTTTTTTTTGTTGTAAATTAATCACATAATACAAAACTGTGCATAATGTAAACCACAGGGAGACCAGAGATGGCTGTAAATATCTGTACTGCATTAACAGAAAGTCAGTTAATATAAAGCTTTTCGAAATAAAGTATTATAATTTTAATAGTATTTTTGTGCCGTAACAGCTGGCGAAACATTTATGACGTAGCCATGCGCACTTACTAGACCGTCTCATTCTAGCGATTAATGCTCAAAGGACTGGACAAGGAAGGACACAGCATCACTTGGATGCATCCTTCTGTTTGAGAAACACTCAATATGTCTGTTTTCCTGGAAGAGAAAAGTCAATGCAAACATGGTCTTCAATGTCCAATGCTAACTTGGATTAAAAGCCACAAAAATCTAAATTTTGACCTCATGGAGTCACTTTTCTTGATGAGATTTGCCCAAAGATCTCCCACTGTAATTTACTCTGCATTCCCTTTTGTCATTGTCATCACTTCCTATTTATGTAAATTTGGTCCAGTTGGTACGTCTTTCTGTTCCATTTTTCTAATGCTTGAATTTATCTTAAAATCTCCTCTAATGTGCATGTGAGGCCTGTGTTTCACTGTGTGTGTTTGTACCTTCTTTACTATATTTTGGGGACAAATTGATACTCAAAAGTGAGCTAAACCTGACAAAACCTCCAAAACCACCCGTCCCCATTTAGATAAAGTAAATATATCTGTGTTTAGGCTCAGGAGTTGATAAACCAGTAGGGGAAGTATCCATACAGATCGACCTCTTCACTCACCCAGGCACAGGAGAGCATAAAGTTACAGTTAAAGGTATGTCTTACTGGATTTTTATTGCTTTTAAGCAAGCTTTGTCTATTCCACAAGTGTATTTTCTGAATCACATTTCTCTTTATCTAGTTGTGGCTGCAAACAATCTGAAGTGGCAGACATCTGGATGGATAAGTGGATAGGTGGATGGATGGATGGATGGATAGGTGGATGGAAGTAAGGATTTCTAGATAGATTGATTGATTTCTGGATAGAACTAAAAGATAGAAATCCTTCTAACTAAAAGAGTTGCAATCTGAAACTCTTTTAGTAGTTGAACAGAGAAACAAAGACTGGATTCAACACTGTCACCTTTCTGTGTCCACACCAATGTTTTTGCTGCCCACTGACACCCACTTCTGACAAAAAGAGAAGGGCTTTCAGCAGCCATGTGACATTTCATAAAGATCAATGTTAGTCTGAAAGGGAATGGGGAGTCATCCTGATAAAAACAATCAACAATTTATTTTTTTCATATGTTGATATACAATGAAACACACACACACACACACACTCACACTCACACTCACTCTCTCACACTTGCAGTTTGGACTAGTAGGGTAGATGCCATATTTTATGAATAACGAGACTGTGATGGATAGACATACAGGACTAGGTTGTATTGTGCCTCAGTTTTGCCTAATTAGGAGTTTTTTGTCCATTAGATATTTTTTAGAAATACGTATTTGGGTGAATCTCATAAAAACAGACCACATTTCCCTGAAATATACAATTAAATAATATAAAAATAAGAAATTATTACATTTGTAAAATGAAGCTTGTTTTAGGACTGTTTTTACATTGCTATTATTATTATTTTTTACTATTAAGCTCATTTCAGACCTTAAATTTTAATTTCTATTTATTAATTGTTTTACTAATAATTGCAATGGTGATTTTTCATTACTGGTAAAATTTAAATTACAGTTATTAAAGACATTACAGCAAATACTATGATGTATTAATATATTATATGAATACTTTACTATTTAAAAAATACAATTAATATTATAAAATAATAAATATAAAACAAATAATACAAAATAATTTCACAATACAAATAATATAAAATGTTATTAAAATAGACTAGTAAAATATAACTCATTTTGGGTGAACTTTACTCTGACATTTATGAGATGCTTACACTTTATGATTCAGCCATTTTCAATGTTTCATTAACTCAATAACAGTAAACATTACACAACAGTAAAACCAGGCATGTCTCCCTTTCAAACATTTTGTTTGCAAGAAAAAAATATTGCATCTATCCCTGACTTAAGGTCCTATGAGCATTCAGTTTAAATCTGAGATTTGACCTCCGACCATTAGATGGCGCTGTGAGTGTGTCGGGTCATTAGTTTGTAAATTCAGAGATTCCACATCTATTCGTGCACTTTTTCTCTGTAACCCCTTTTGCCATGTGTTTATTGCCTTATTTTGTTGATGCTGTGAATGTGTCGGGTTGAAATGTAATGATTATGATTGTTATGAATGTTGTGGCTCCTGAGACAGAGTGTGTTACTTTCCTAGGGGCCAGATCTCATTCACTTGGTGTTGTGGTGTGATTTGTTGCATGAATCAGAATAAGTAATCAGAACCGACAAGTTTAAAAAAAAGTGTTTGTAAAGAGATTTCATGTAGGCTACATTTCACATCATTTCCAAGTCAGCTCAAACGTGACACATCCGTCAGCCGAAGGTGTGCCTTTGCTGTAAACGAGCAAACTCTTGAGTAAGTGTGGAAGCTGTTCTAATATTTAGCAGCAAAACTGTTCCAGAGTCTCAGAACAATCACTGAAAAAGCATGATAGCCCCTTAATTTACGTTTCGCCATAGGAACAGTCAAAAGTTTCTGGTCAGTGGACATAAGTGATCTGGATGGTGAGTAAGGTTGTAATAAATCTGAAATATATGGAGGTGCAAGGCCATTTAAAGATTTAAAAACAAACAACACAATCTTAAAATCCATCCTATAATGGACTGGCAGCCAATGTAGAGAAGAAAGAATAGCGGTAATATGGTCCCGTTTCTGAGAGCCTGTCAGTAATCTTGCAGCAGCATTCTGGACAATTTGCAATCTAGACAAAGTGGACTGATTAATGTAGTACCCCTAAATTTTGTACCATGGATTTACGATGATTAGATAAAAGGGCCTAAATCAAACTTGTATTTGACCCATGTGTATTTGGGGGTGCAAACACAGTAATCTCTGTTTTAGATTCATTCATGTGCAAAAAAATTCTCATCCAAGTTTTCAGGTCATTCAAACAAGCAAAAAGAGGCCCTAGTGAGCTACTTTCCTTCTTTACTGGCATATATATTTGTGTGTCATCAGCATAACCGTGAAATGATATGCTGTGTATTTTAAAAATAGACCCAATTGGAAGCATATATAATGAAAACAAAATTGGACCCAAAATGGATCCTTGGGGAATCCCACATGTAAGAGGAGCCGAAGGTGATGTAAATTCACACAAGGCAACTGAAAAACTTCTATTTGTTATATAAGACTTAAACCATTTTAAAACAGTACCTTGAAACCCTACCAATTGCTTAAGCCATGCAATAAGAATTTTATTGTCTTTCTATGGTGTCAAATGCTGCACTAAGGTCAAGTAACACCAGAACTGCAGTTAACAAAGAGTCCACAGTTAACAAAACATCATTAAGAATCTTTAAAAGAACAGATTCTGTACTGTGATGCTCCCTAAACCCAGAGTGAAATACTTCAAAAAGATAATTTCTATTCAAGAAAGACTGCATCTGACTGAGAAGTGCTTTCTCCAACACCTTTAAGAGAAAAAGGCAATTTTGAAATCGGTCTGTAATTGCTATACACTGTAGAGTCTAATGTAATGTTTTTAAACACTCTGAAACTCTAAAGGGATCCTGGATGGCAGACGTGAGACTCAGGTATGAAACCTTCAGCTGGTGCAGCTTTATCATTTTATACATGTTTAGTGAGTTTTTGAGAAGGTATGTTGATCATGTAAGGTTTTCTTTTTTTAAAGAGGAAGGTTTTTCACTCATAAAGTACAGTAAGTTACTTATTTACAATAGCTAAAGGCAATTGCAGTGCAGTGTGCTTTGTTTAAAAATACTGAACATTATAACAAGTATGTGACAAAGAGCATATACCTGCAGTATATACATAGAGAAGAATGTAGATTTGTCAAAAGCGAAGAGATAAGGTGGTGAGTTTTAAGTTGTGCGTTTAAGGGTGTGTCATTTTCCTTGTTGACTCTTGAATATAGATGGTGAAGGGTCGAGTGTTTCCTGGTGTCGAGGGGAAACCGGTCTCTAGACCGACGCCATTTACCGCCAACATTAGTTATGGTCATTGAACTTTTACTTGTCAGTGTCACACTGATAGAATATAACAATTATAGATGTTTTAGAGCTCTAAAGGCCTTTTTGAACTTAGGGTGGGTATTATATATCAAAATATTAAGCAAATTATTTTATCTTAAGTCTGTTGGTTTATTAACATATCATAAATGATACAGTCTCACAATACCCTCTATAATGCCAGAAACATCAACACTTTTTATGTTAATGTTATAGCAGCCACAGCTTCAAGTTTTTAATAATAAATTTAACAACATATAATAATAATAATGTAATAATGGGGAACTTTATATTGCAGTGTCATTATTTTCTAATTTTATTTTCATTTGATCATATGCATTAGGAAAGTTAACATATTTTTGAGAACTTGTGTTTGAAAGGACTGATGCTGTTATGTTAAATGTATTTTGCCTGGAAATAAGTGGTTTAACTTTTAAAACTTCACAGCGATTCTTTACGTGGGCGTTGGCGATGTGTTGACTTTTGAGCGATCCCAGTGTAAGATGGGCCATGATAATATTAGATTAGATAAAGAGTGAGATGAAGGTATGTGAGTTTGGTCTAATGTTCAGGGTTGTGAGTGGCCGCATACAACACATTTAGCTGGTTTCACATGGGTCAGTTTTATTGTGGATGGGGAAAGAACTCATTTTAGATACAATATAGCCTTTTTAAGATCCAGTATTTTTATGTAGTAATTTTCAGTCTTATTTTTTACATGTAGATTAAAATATGATCATCTAGAGGCATCTAATAGTAATTACAATAATTATTTATTAAGATCGAGCTGAATGTGTCAGTGTTATATGAGCAAATGCTTACATCTATGAAAATGGCTGTTGGGTAAATAATCTGAGATCAGGAAGCACGGCTACATGTGTGTGGAGCAGGGGCGTATAGGAGCGATGCCCCCCCCAGAAGAAAATTTTGTACATTTAAGGTTAAATGCATCAATCTGGTGCACTTTGAGAGCTCAAAATTAAGATGTACAGTATGCAAATTGACCAAAGAAACAGAATTGTACCTGGACATGAAAGATGGTTCAAACATCGTTTTAGTTGTGATATTGTCTCAGTCTACATTGTGTTTTAGGATGCCAAACAATTATTACAATAATATAATATATAATAATTATATAGGCCTATATAATTATTCATATGACAGTTATATCCACATATTGTTACAAATGCACTCTAAAATAAATAAATAAATACTTTACACAACAGTACACAAATTATTTTACACAAACGTTACTTTACAGAACAGTATAGGGAAATTACAATAGTCTACTTTAGTAGTAATTAATAAGATAAATTCTTGAGCATTAATTTTGATTGTTAAAAAACCCTTCAACCGGACCGAACGAGAGTCTCGAGGCCTGCCGCTGCTCTGAGTGAGTGACAGCAGGCGTGTCTCTGTACATCTGCGGTGCGCGTGAACTCGCTGTCGGAGAGAAGAGAGAGAAAGCGCTACCGGTGTATGGATAGGCTACTGTAGAAAAGCGGTATTGAACTGCTTAACGTATTTTAATAGAGAGATATGTTTAGAAAAATTATATTTTGACAACACTGTTAAGAAACCTCAAACCTGAAAGATTCGGGGCTTTTGGAAAAACATTCGGGGCTCCAGCCCCCTTAGCTCACCCCTAGCGCCGCCCCTGTATATATATATATATATATATAAAGCACTTAAATGCTCATTTCTAATGACTTTTGGGAACTTTTTGGGTACTTCTACATAGTTTATGGACACGTATCAATGGCACATTGAATTCACATTAGCTAATTAGCTATCATTTGCCTGTTTTACATAACATAAAATAAAAAAATGTGCTTCTAAGTAGGCTAAATTTGACAGTTTCAAAATACAATAAAACTAATGATCAAACTGAAAACCAGCAATCTGCCATTTCATCGGCTGAATTAGCCTACTCCTACCTCATATACAAAGTGCGTCTGTGAATAATATTGTTGTTTAGTTGTAACGTGAACGTCAACCGTCCAAATCCGTTTGGCAGATACAGCTGATGAATTCCAGCCCTAAACCGTTCAAAAACCGCCAAAATGCACACAAAACCACCAAAAATATGTTATCACTGATCAGTATTTATTTCAGTATTTTTACTTCCACGTTTTTCTTTCCTGCTATGTTACGGTTGGTTACATTTACATACAATAAATAAACACCGGCTGCCGAAGCATACATAAAATAAACCGTTTTAGGTGCATTAGCGCCACCTTTTGGACTGGAGTGTTGCCCTCCTTATAAATAAATGACGCCATCAAAACCTTATGGCGAAATGACAATATCCTCCACACACTCCTTTATAAGGCGGCCTCCTGTATCTTTGCTAGTCGATTTTATTTCATCCAGTGACATGATGGGTTTTAACTTCATTCAGGAGATTTTGGGTAACTGCACAACTGACAGACTTTGAGCGCACCGCCAACCGTGTGTGTGTATGTAACCATAGCGACAAAACGACCAACTTTCGGAACCTGCACTTAAGCCTATAATTTCGTTTTTAAAAATTGAATTATGCATTTAAAAGTTGCAGAATGGATTAATTTGGAGACTCTGAAATCGGCAGAGATAGGCAGGCAATGCAAATCTGACATTGGGAAATAGTGAGGGGGACAAAACTTAGATTTTGAAATTTTGAAATGTCCCCCCCACGTATAATGGCTCCTACGCCCCTGGTGTGGAGGCTATATGTGTAGATACATGCTCCTCTCATCAATAACCTGTGCTGATAAGACAAGAGCTGTAAAATACAATGAACTTTCTGCCAGTTTATCATTAACCACACTAACAGAAAGATATCATAATGCATTACAATGAGACTCTTTCCAACCTGCCGTTTGTCGGATTTTAATGTAGGTTTTGTTGGAGGAGCTGTAATGTAAACTGGCCTCAATTCAGCTGTAAGACTAATGAACCTGAATTATTACAGAAAACTCCTATAGACTGTTACATGTAAATATGGTCGCATTTATTTATTTTCAGGGAATCTTTTTACTTGAATGAGGGCATATTTTTTTCTTTAAATCATATAAAATTGTAATTTATCAATGACAAATTATTTATAATATCCATCCGTGACCCTACATACCAAGCAGTTGGATAGATGGATCATTTTTAATAATAATAATAATAATAATAATAAGTTAAATAATTCAAATAAATTCTCAATTTAAACAATTATCATGACTGTTACCTATTAAATCAAATGGTGACACTTTACAATAAGATCCCATTAGTTAATGCATTGACTAACAATAAACAATACATTTGTTACCATATTTATTAATGTTAGTTCATTGTTCATTATAGTTCATGTTAGCTCCGGTCCATTAAAGAATACTAACAGACACAACTTTTGGTTTTAATTTTTAAATGTTGAAATTAACTAATATTAATAAATGCTTTAGTAGTATTTTTAATTGTTAGTTCATGTTAAATAGAACCTTACTGCAAAATGTTACCAATCAAATCCAACAAAATCAAATATCATAACACAACAGATCATACTACAGTACAGTACAGTACAGTACTATGTACCGCTATGCATTGTACACAACTGACCGGCCCCTATTTGAGATTATACAGCTCTTTATTCTATACTAGAAGATCCTGAAGCAATTTCAAATTTTGTAGTTTTTCTCGTGTTTAATGTTTTTAAGAACTAATTAATTTTTATTTAGTTTTATTTTATTACTTTATTTTTTGATGTGTTTTCATGGTTTGTTTCCTCTTATCAGCGTGATGATTTGATCACAGAAAAATGGGCTCCCTGCTGTCTGCTTGTGGAATTAATGTGAAGAAAAAGAAAGTAGAAGGTATAACAACTACACTGCACACACAATTTGAAGCTTGAAGTAAGACTTTCTAGTTCCATAATGTTTTAAATAATGCTATTTTTTTCTTTTTTTTTTTTCTCAGAGGAGAGGCATTTGCGAGCTAATGACAGGGAATTCAACCTGTCATTTAAGTATGCGGTGAGTAGGAATGTATTTACTAGTTTTAAAGTTCCCTTATTATGCTATTTTAAAGGTTCCTATTTTTTTGGCCTCCTACAATAGGTTTACATGTATCCAAGGTAAAAAAAACAATTGCATTTTTTCATAATATGGCCAGATGGCTATGTCTGTTGTGAATGGTCTGCTGTGCTTTGATTGGGAAGATGGCCCAGTCTGTTCTGATTGGTCTACTCTGCTCTTATTGGTCAGTTGGCCCAGTCTGTTGTGATTGGTCTACTGTGCTCTGATTGGTCAGTTGACCCAGGCTGCGTTCAGCCCCGACAAAACGTTGCAAAACAATTTTTAAACGGAAACGGTGGTGTTTTGATATTGCAATGCAATAGTTGCAACTATGGCAGCTGAGAAGGTCATTCTTTGTGTTCTTTTTTTTAAAGAATTTTCGGAGCCTGATGAATTTGGTATAAATACGTGTTTAATACTGCAAAATACGCTCAATGTTACAGTCACTGCCCTTACCGTACAGAATAAAAGAGAAAAAATATAAACAACTTCATCATCATGTTGATATGCTATATTTTTACTATAAAACTCTTACGATAAACATGTCTTCTAATATCTTCAATTGTTGTGTATACCGAGCTGCAGCGGACACATTTGTAAACGACTTTACTTGGACCCATTGTGCGAGCTGTCTCTTTAATACAGCACTGTTTATATACATGTTGCTGCTGATTGGGCTAACATTTTTGACACACCCACCAAACAAGAGAAAACTTATCTCAAACACCGTTAAACACTGTTTCCAGGAAACATGTTGTTCAATCTGGAAACCTTATAACGTTGCGCACCGGTTTGAGCTTGAACGTGCCCCCAGTCTGCTGTAATTGCTCCACTCTGCTCTGATTGGTCAGTTGGCTCAGTCTGTTGTGATTGGTTTACCGCTTACAACCTTTATCTTTTATGCTGCGTTCACGCCACCTCGTATTTACTGGAATCTTGAGATGACAACATGCGACGTTATATTCGGAGCTGTTCACATCCTTTGACTGGGAATTATGCATTTCTATGGCACCACTATCAACGCCTAAATGAATCCTAAATGAAGCACAGTGGCCACGTGTTACATGTGGGGGCTTTCAGAAAACTCCCAGCTTACAAACTGTAATTACGAGCTCTACGAGGACGTGAACACTTTTTACGAGCCAGAATCTCGTAGCTACGAATTACGATATGGCGTGAACGCACCTTTACATTCACAAACATCTATATTGCACACTACATGAAAGCTAATAACTGAAAAAACATAATAGGAGCACTTTAAAAACATTTAAATTTTTGAAGCCTATTGTGAGCATTTCTTATGTGTGTCCTTACAGAACAATGCCATCAAGACCTCCAAGTACAACGCCTTCACCTTCCTCCCTCTCAATCTGTTTGAGCAGTTTCAGAGACTGGCCAATGCCTACTTTGTTTTTCTTCTCATCTTACAGGTAACCAGTCAAATGGAAACTAGATTACCATATTATTATCTTTAAAGTTTGCTCTGAAAACACAAAATCATTTAAAAAAAAAAAGTTTTATAAAATGAGAGGAATTCTAACAGACTTCATCATTTTTGTGTTGTACAGCTGATTCCTCAAATCTCGTCTCTGTCCTGGTTCACTACTGTTGTTCCTCTGCTGCTGGTGCTGTCTATAACTCTAGCCAAAGATCTCTCTGATGACATTGTGAGTCTACTTCCTGCCCGTGTCCAATACAGACAATGATATGACTGTCCCTTCATATGGTCTCTCTGTTGCCTTGTTTTTTATGTTCACCCTACAACACAGACCAGACACAAGAACGACAATCATGTGAACAACAGAAAAGTGGAAGTGCTTATTGATGGAGAGTAAGTGTTCAACCTCTGTGTATATGATGTTACTTTTATCATAGATTTATCCCAAATGTATTTTCCCAAATATATTTGGCAGTGAATTAAATGTTATGTTCTCAAACAGGTTGAAAAGTGAAAAATGGATGAATGTTCAAGTGGGCGACATTGTCAAGTTGGAAAACAATGAGTTTGTCACGGTAAGTTTATAGTTTGGTAACACTTTATTTTACAGTGCCGTAGTTACACGTTACTACATGTACTTAATATAGTAATAACAGTAAATTATGCATAATTACAAGTACCTAACCCTAACCCTAAACCAAAACCTAACCCTAACTGTAACTCTATAGTAAGTACATGTAGTTAACTAATAGTACTCAGTACTTATTTGAGTAATTACAATGTAACTACGGCACTGTAAAATAAAGTGTAACCTATAGTTTTGATATTAAAAGCTACATTTATTTATTTTGATAAATTTATAGTACACTAACACAACTAGCTGGTAATTTAGCCAGAACAGTGTTGTTATTGTTAACTACAACTATTAAAATGTACTGTAATATTAGATTAAAAACTTAAAGATTAAACTTAAAAAACTAAAACAAAATTGGAAATGTTGCTTTGGCAGCTAACAAGTTAAAGTATTTAAATTTCTAAAACTATAAATAAAAATGACAAAAGCACAGTGGGAAACCCTTAAAGTGCCATATTGTACAAAAAACAGTGAAGTTAAAAGATCAAATTCAGTATACAGGTGCTGGTCATATAATTAGAATATCATCAAAAAGTTGATTTATTTCACTAATTCCATTCAAAAAGTGAAACTTGTATATTATATTCATACATTACACACAGACTGATATATTTCAAATGTTTGTTTCTTTTAATTTTGATGATTATAACTGACAACTAAGGAAAATCCCAAATTCAGTATTTTAGAAAATTAGAATATTAAGACCAATACAAAGAAAGGATTTTTAGAAATCTTGGCCAACTGAAAAGTATGAACATGAAAAGTATGAGCATGTACAGCACTCAATACTTAGTCGGGGCTCCTTTTGCCTGAATTACTGCAGCAATGCGGCGTGGCATGGAGTCGATCAGTCTGTGGCACTGCTCAGGTGTTATGAGAGCCCAGGTTGCTCTGATAGTGGCCTTCAGCTCTTCTGCATTGTTGGGTCTGGCATATCGCATCTTCCTCTTCACAATACCCCATAGATTTTCTATGGGGTTAAGGTCAGGCGAGTTTGCTGGCCAATTAAGAACAGGGATACCATGGTCCTTAAACCAGGTACTGGTAGCTTTGGCACTGTGTGCAGGTGCCAAGTCCTGTTGGAAAATGAAATCTGCATCTCCATAAAGTTGGTCAGCAGCAGGAAGCATGAAGTGCTCTAAAACTTCCTGGTTTACGGCTGCGTTGACCTTGGACCTCAGAAAACACAGTGGACCAACACCATCACTGAATGTGGAAACTTTACACTGGACCTCAAGCAACGTGGATTGTGTGCCTCTCCTCTCTTCCTCCAGACTCTGGGACCCTGATTTCCAAAGGAAATGCTAAATTTACTTTCATCAGAGAACATAACTTTGGACCACTCAGCAGCAGTCCAGTCCTTTTTGTCTTTAGCCGCTTCTGACGCTGTCTGTTGTTCAAGAGTGGCTTGATACAAGGAATGCGACAGCTGAAACCCATGTCTTGCATACGTCTGTGCGTAGTGGTTCTTGAAGCACTGACTCCAGCTGCAGTCCACTCTTTGTGAATCTCCCCCACATTTTTGAATGGGTTTTGTTTCACAATCCTCTCCAGGGTGCGGTTATCCCTATTGCTTGTACACTTTTTTCTACCACATCTTTTCCTTCCCTTCGCCTCTCTATTAATGTGCTTGGACACAGAGCTCTGTGAACAGCCAGCCTCTTTTGTAATGACCTTTTGTGTCTTGCCCTCCTTGTGCAAGGTGTCAATGGTCGTCTTTTGGACAACTGTCAAGTCAGCAGTCTTCCCCATGATTGTGTAGCCTACAGAACTAGACTGAGAGACCATTTAAAGGCCTTTGCAGGTGTTTTGAGTTAATTAGCTGATTAGAGTGTGGCACCAGGTGTCTTCAATATTGAACCTTTTCACAATATTCAAATTTTCTGAGATACTGAATTTGGGATTTTCCTTAGTTGTCAGTTATAATCATCAAAATTAAAAGAAATAAACATTTGAAATATATCAGTCTGTGTGTAATGAATGAATATTATATACAAGTTTCACTTTTTGAATGGAATTAGTGAAATAAATCAACTTTTTGATGATATTCTAATTATATGACCAGCACCTGTACATCTTATTAATGATGCGTACATATGAACAAAACACGCTAAATGGTTCAGCTTTTTCTAATGGTTTTCTATGGAAAACACTTAATGTTCTGGGATCATCTACTTGCCTGTAAGTAGTATGCATCATTAATTATGTGTATATTGAATTTGGTCTTTAAATATCACTGTCTTTCAACATTAGTACTTAGTACAAACCTAGTAAAAATGACTGGCAGGCAATGGAGGAAAGCCTTGTTTTGCCCTCCAGGTGGGTGTTTCAATAAAGCTGTGATGTCACATGAAATCTATGAATTGCCAACATTTGTCCAGTGCAAAAAACATGATTAATTATTTGTATTAATCATTATTAATAATGATTTAAGTCATTACAACTTAAACAAATGAACTCTGTTTTTTTTTCTTTCCTGTGTGATCTGTTCTTTCTAGGCTGATCTGTTGTTGCTCTCTAGTAGTGAACCTCTCAACCTCATCTACATTGAGACGGCCGAGCTGGACGGGTCAGTAACTGAGCATGTGCATGTAAACATGGACTTCACCTGTAATAACTGTGTACCAGAGCCATCATCAGTCTCTCTTTTCATATGTCTCACAGAGAGACAAACCTGAAGGTGAAACAAGCTCTGACAATCACAGGAGACCTGGGCAATGACATCCAGAGACTAGCAGCATTCAATGGTGAGTGACACATGCTCATAATGTAACTGCATGATATCAGCTTGCTAGGCATTGCTAAATGGTTTCTAAGGTGTTCTGAGTGGTTGCTAGGACAAAGCATGTCTACTGTTTAGAATAACATTCGTGTTTATAAAATCAGAGCTCTACATTTGTATTTAGGATAACTTACTATATTTAGACAAAATTTGTCCCTGTTTGGTGTCTGCGTATTAATTATATACTGTATGTCTCAGGTGAGGTGCACTGTGAGCCTCCAAACAACCGTCTGGATAAGTTCACAGGAACTCTGACGGTGGGAGGAGAGACATTATCTCTGGATAATGACAGGATTCTGCTCAGAGGATGTACTCTCAGAAACACAGAGTGGTGCTTTGGCCTGGTGGTGTTTGGAGGTGCGGAATCATACTATTAGGGCCGGTTCACACAGAATGCATTTTTACTGTTAATAACATGAGACGCAGGTCAGTGGAACGAAAAAAGCGCAAGGTCTAGAAACGCGTTTTTAAAAAGTTGAACTCGTTTTAACTTGAGTGCCGCATTTTTAGAATGCCGTTTTATGCTCAAGAAGCTGCAAAAGACGCGAGACACAGTGGTTAAAGACGTCCATCTAGCGCGTTTACATTGAAAAACAATGGAAAAGTAGTGCAGTGGTATGGAATAACGTGTTCTGTGTGAACGTCCCCTTATGCTTATATTCAAAGGGCCAGTTTTACTAAACAGTGCAAATTAGCATGAGTAAATTCCCGCAATCCCATAAAAGCGCAGATGGGAGTGGAAAGTTCTGCGGGTGATCTACTGAAAATGCACAAATTTAAGAACACAGACGCAGCAGCTCATTTCCATTATGACAATGCAATCTACAAAAAGCAATGATAACGTCTTCCTCTAGCATTTCAAATAAATGTTCTCCCTTCTACCATGTGCTGCACTCTAAAAACAAATTCTGCGTTAAAAATAACCCGAGTTGGGTTGAAAATGGATAAACCCAGCAATTGGGTTGTTTTAACCCAGCGGTTGGGTTAAATGTTTGCCCAACCTGCTGGGTAGTTTTATTTAACTGAATTATTGTTTAAAAATTACTGTATTGCTTGCTTTAAATGGACCCAAAGTATGTTGGAAAGGAACATTTATTAATAAGTTTAATTAATGATAATTAAACAATAAACATGTATTAAATTGCTTATTAATAAATGTTCACCTTTAATTAGTGTTGCCTCTAGTAATTATGTGTCTGTATAATTTCCAACCTATTTTGGGTTCATTTTAAGCCAGCCATATAGGAATTTTTAAACAATAGTTGGGTTAAATAAAACTGCCCAGCACGTTGGGCAAACATTTAACCCAACCGCTAGGTCAAAACAACCCAATCGCTGGGTTTGTACATTTTCAACCCAACCTGGTTTGTTTTTAACCCAACATTTTTTAGAGTGTGTTCTGTTCTCGGCGGTGCCTCCTCCTACAGCAACTATCATAGCATTCCAAGCGAAAAAATGCTTGAAGACATGCTTTTTTGGGGGTGTTAAATAATGGTGCAAATACCAGTAATTGACTATGCAAACCTTAAATCATGTTGCAAGATTTATTTACATACTCTCCTCCTATGAATTCATCTAAAAAGGAAACTCCTACATATGCAGTAAGGTCAGCCACATGTCTGCGCCTTTTCATTGCTGATTTTTCATCGCGTATCTTTAGTAAATTCCGACTGTAGTTTTTAAACACCAAAAACCGGGTTTGCACTGGAGCAAGCTGTTAGTAAATCTGGCTCAAAATTTCTCAGATTATAATATAGTTTAACAGCTCTGTCCAAATCTGGCTAGGTCCTGACACTAAACTCATGCAGAACTCTGGCAAATCCATCTTCAAGAGAACCAGCATTGATCACCTCATGAATGCCCTGGTGATATTTGTGAGTAGATTTTTGTAAATATCTTTAGAAATATTTTGTTTTGTGTTTGTGATGTTTCATTTCAAATCCTGTTCATTTGTTTGTTAGATTTTTGGTTTTCTGGCCTTCATGTGCACCATCTTGTCCATTGGAAATGCCATTTGGGAATACCAGGAAGGGAATTCCTTCATTGCCTTCCTCCCCAGGGCTGATGGGGCGAATGCATCTCTCTCAGCATTTCTCACCTTCTGGTCCTACGTCATCATCCTCAACACTGTAGTGCCCATCTCTCTCTATGTCAGGTCAGAACTTATATTAACTTATATTAAATCAAAATGATCTGGTTATTTGCATGCATATTACATATCTTCAATACATGGAGTTTAAAACATCTGCATATATTATGTTATAATGCATTTCATTATAATGACAGACAGTGAGGTCAAAACGACCTCATACAAATCTGGGATTTTATTATTATTATTTTTATATGTATTTTTGCTAAATTTTAAACAATTTTAAACAAACTAAGTTATGATGCAAAATGAAGAGATACCAAATACATCAATACAATTATGAAATTCAGGTAAATATTTTAGTTAAACCTTAATTATGCTAATAATATATTTTATAATGAAAGAAAATTGTTTAAAATTCTAAAAATGCTGGTCAAACTTTATATTAGATTACCTTAACTACTATGTACTTAACCATTTGATACAATATACTTATCATGTACATACATGTTGGTGCATTTATACTTTCATTTAAAGTCTAACTCTATCCCCTATAATCCTAACCCTAACCTTACTCCTAAACCTAACCATATCTTATACTTGTTAGCAGTGAATGTGGGAATTTTCCAGAACTGCATGCAGTTACACAGTAAATCCATAATCTTGTTGGTATTTAATGTTAGTACATAATAGTTAAGGCCACCTTATATAAAGTGTGATCAAAATGCTATTGATCTTTTTTCCCCTGTCAATAGTGTTGAGATCCTTCGTCTAGGCAACAGCTATTTCATTGATTGGGACCGTAAAATGTACCACGTCAAGAGTGACACACCAGCCCAGGCCAGGACAACCACTCTCAATGAGGAGCTGGGTCAGATCAAATATATCTTCTCTGATAAGACGGGAACCTTGACCCAGAACATCATGACCTTCAACAGGTGCTCCATCAATGGAAAATCATATGGTAAGAGCTCAAAGAGCTGTCACATTGCATGCAACAATTTTAACTACAATGTATACACTATTTCACCTGTTTTTACGTTCCTCAGGTGAGGTTGTGGACTTTGCCGGGCAGAGGGTTGAAGTCACTGAGGTTAGTGGTTACAAAATTGACAATATATTTCTCATAAATATTCACTTGAGTAAAAAATGATTCTAGTGACTCCCCTAAGAATTACTTAAAAAAAAAAACTTTTTTTCCTTACTCATTCTTTCCATATTCTTCCCCATTTATAGAAGACAGAGAAGGTCGATTTCTCCTGGAACTCTCTTGCCGACCCAAAGTTCTGTTTCCATGACCATAAGCTGGTGGAAGCAGTGAAGTTGGGCTCTCCAGAGGTCCGGTCCTTCTTCCGAATACTGGCGCTCTGTCATACTGTCATGCCTGAGGAAAAAACTGAAGGTGAGTGCCACCTAGAGCATGCTCTACTACACTGTTAGCTATTCACAATGGATTCTCAACACATCTATACACAGATTACACTGATTCAACCAAATCTGGGACAGAGTTTTCAATGTACAGTATATCTGTATTAGTGTTGTAACAATTTATGAATGCATCTATCTATCAATCTATCTATCTATCTATCTATCTATCTATCTACACTGAACAAAATTATAAATGCAACACTTTTGTTTTTGCCCCCATTTTTCATGAGCTGAACTCAAAGATCTAAGACTTTTTCTATGTACACAAAAGGCCTATTTCTCTCAAATATTGTTCACAAATCTGTCTAAATCTGTATTAGTGAGCACTTCTCCTTTGCCGAGATAATCCATCCACCTCACAGGTGTGGCATATCAAGATGCTGATTAGACAGCATGATTATTGCACAGGTGTGCCTTAGGCTGGCCACAATAAAAGGCCACTCTAAAATGTGCAGTTTTATCACACAGCACAATGCCACAGATGTCGCAGGTTTTGAGGGAGCGTGCAGTTGGCATGCTGACTGCAGGAATGTCACCCAGAGCTGTTGCCCGTTAATTGAATGTTCATTTCTCTACCATAAGCCGTCTCCAAAGGCATTTCAGAGAATTTGGCAGTACATCCAACCGGCCTCACAACCGCAGACCACATGTAACCACACCAGCCCAGGACCTCCACATCCAGCATCTTCACCTCCAAGATCGTCTGAGACCAGCCACCTGGACAGCTGCTGCAACAATCGGTTTGCATAACCAAAGGATTTCTGCACAAACTGTCAGAAACAGTCTCAGGGAAGCTCATTTGCATGCTCGTCGTCCTCATCGGGGTCTCGACCTGACTGCAGTTGGTCGTTGTAACCGACTTGAGTGGGCAAATGCTCACATTCGATGGCGTCTGGCACTTTGGAGAGGTGTTCTCTTCACGGATGAATCCCGGTTTTCTCTGTACAGGGCAGATGGCAGACAGCGTGTATGGTGTCGTGTAGGGGAGCGGTTTGCCGATGTCAACGTTGTGGATCGAGTGGCCCGTGGTGGCGGTGGGGTTATGGTATGGGCAGGCATATGTTATGGACAACGAACACAGGTGCATTTTATTGATGGCATTTTGAATGCACAGAGATACCGTTTCGAGATCCGGAGGCCCATTGTTGTGCCATTTATCCACGACCATCACCTCATGTTGCAGCATGATAATGCACAGCCCCATGTTGCAAGGATCTGTACACAATTCCTAGAAGCTGAAAACATCCCAATTCTTGCATGACCAGCATACTCACCGGACATGTCACCCATTGAGCATGTTTGGGATGCTCTAGATCGGCGTATACGACAGCATGTTCCAGTTCCTGCCAATATCCAGCAACTTCGCACAGCCATTGAAGAGGAGTGGCCACAATCAACAACCTGATCAACTCTATGCGAAAGAGATGTGTTGCACTGCGTGAGGCAAATGGTGGTCACACCAGATACTGACTGGTTTTCGGACCCCCTAGGTCTCTTATTCTGGTCTCTTAAATTAAGACCAGAATGTAACACTTTAGTTTAGGATCCATTTCTCACTATTAAAGTTTCTTTTTTAGCATACATATTACTAAGATATTGGCTGTTTATTAGTACTTATAAAGCAATTATTAATACCTTATTCTGCATGACCATATTCTACATCTCTTAATCCTACCCAATTCCTAAACTTAACTACCTTACTAACTTAATAAGCAGTAATTAGGAGTTTATTGAGGCAAAAGTCATAGTTAATAGTGCGAAATGGACCCTAATCTAATCTCTAGAAAGACATCTGAACACTATCTTTCTCCACAGGAGAGCTATTTTACCAGGCTCAGTCTCCAGATGAGGGGGCTCTGGTCACCGCAGCAAGGAATTTTGGCTTCGTATTTCGTTCTCGTACCCCAGAGACCATCTCTGTTGTGGAGATGGGAGTTCCCACCACCTACGAGCTACTGGCAGTGCTGGATTTCAACAACGTCCGCAAGAGGATGTCTGTTATTGGTGAGACCATAAGCTGAATTAAGCAGTACAGTAAAAAATTCTGAATTTCAACAATCTCCAGTACAATATTGTCAAGTATATGTACGTTTCTTCAGTTCGTAATCCAGAGGGCAAACTGACACTTTACTGTAAGGGAGCCGACACAATTATCTTCGAGAGGCTGCATCCATCGTCCACCAAACTCATGGAGGTCACCACAGAACACCTTAACGTGAGTTACATTTATGTTTCCATGAGATTGCATCAATGTCTGTGTAAATTACTCATGTTTGACTAACACAATCCCAGGAATATGCTGGAGAGGGTCTGAGGACACTGGCTTTGGCCTATAAGGACTTAGATGAAGACAAGTTTGAGGAATGGAGAGAGCGACATCATGAGGCCAGCATAGCACTGGATGACCGCGAGGCAAAACTGGATGCTATTTATGAAGAGATCGAGAAGGATTTACTGGTAAAATCACCATCACACAGAATACTAAAGCATTGCTATGGTGTTTGCTTCTCTAGATGTTCCTCTTATTTCTGAGTATTTATTTTTACGTGAAGTATGTTTTTGTGTGCGTTCAGCTCATTGGTGCTTCTGCAGTTGAGGATAAACTTCAAGATGGAGTGCCTCAGACCATTGAGCAACTTGCCAAAGCTGACATCAAAATCTGGGTGTTGACAGGAGACAAACAGGGTGAGTTCACTCATTCATTTACCACAAACTGAGCTTTTATGGCTGTTAAACTTTCTCAAAAGACCAGCTTATGCTATGCTGGTTTGGTGCTGGTCTAGTTGATGTTTCTAGCTGCTCGTCACGCAAATCATTACAATGTCCCACAGAGACGGCTGAGAACATTGGTTACTCTTGTAATATGCTTCGAGAGGATATGAAAGAGATATTCATAGTGGCTGCCAACACAGCAGAGGAAGTGCGAGAGGAGCTTGTGTAAGTTTCATCTCTCTATCTCTAAACCAGGGATCTCCAGTCTTGCTCCTGGAGGGCCATTGTCATACAAAGTTTGTTGAGGCGATTCGGAGCTAAGCTCTGCAGGGCAGTGGTTCTTCACGACCAAGTTTGGACACCCTTGCTCTGAACCACTTCAAATGGATCACATTTGAAATTAAGTGATCCATACTCTGTGTTCAGGAATGCCAGGAAAAAGATGTCACCAGAATCAGGAGATGAGCCACCCATTCAGAAGAGTAGACTTCTGGGAAAAAAATCTCAGGTGGTGGAAGACGAGAAGGTCGATGGGGAATATGGACTGGTAATTAATGGCCACAGTCTGGTAAGAAAAATCGAACCTTGGTTTATTAATCGAAAAGAGGATCCTTTCCTCATAAGCTCTTCGATAAAATGCAACAGTTGATTAGTAGGAAACTCTTTTAATCCTTGTGTCTCCCAATATTCTGTGCCCAGGCATTTGCTCTGCAGAAGGACATGCAGTTGGAGCTCTTGAGGACCGCATGTATGTGCCAAGCGGTCATCTGTTGCAGGGTCACCCCTCTTCAGAAAGCTCAAGTGGTGGAACTTGTCAAGAAGAACAAGAAAGCAGTGACTCTAGCTATTGGAGATGGAGCCAATGACGTCAGCATGATCAAAAGTGAGTGTTTCTCACAAAGAGAGATGACATTAGTGTGAAAGACATGGGAAGTGATCTGGGAAGTAAGATTATATGCACTCATAAGAAACAATGGGTCAGTGACAAAACTGGGAAATTTACGACATAAACAGTATATGTGTAAACTTAAGACAAGTATGCTAAATCACTTACAATCACTTACTTGTCTGTTTAAAAACTCCTCATAACCTCTATAGCTGCCCATATTGGCGTTGGCATTAGTGGGCAGGAAGGCATGCAGGCGGTTCTCTCCAGTGACTTCTCCTTCGCCCAGTTCCGTTACCTCCAGCGCCTCCTGTTGGTACACGGCCGCTGGTCCTATCTGCGCATGTGTAAGTTCCTGCGCTACTTCTTCTACAAGAACTTCACTTTCACCTTTGTCCACTTCTGGTACGGCTTCTTCTGCGGCTTCTCTGCACAGGTGAGATGGAAATATTTGAAATCATATTTGTCATATTTCTTTTATTTGTCATAATAACTGTGCCAAAATGTATACCTACCGTTAGTTCCAAGATTGACTGATTTTTTGTGAATATGAAGTTTCATTTCAGTTCAGCAATTCTGTGTACTGTATTTGATATCATTAAATTATATTATATACTGTACAGTCCAAGTGGAATGCTTATATTTACATTCTAATTTNTTCTAATTTAATACATTCAATTACATTAACATTTATTTTAAATTTACATTTTTAAAACGTTTTTTGTTTTAAAAAGTTCACTTAAAAATGTCTAAAAAATTATTATAAATTATACATTATCATATTGCATATTTATAAAATTATTCATATAATAATTATATATTTTTAAAGAATTCATTATAATATAAATCAAAAATTTAAATTATCAGCAAAACAATTTAAGTGAAAATGTGAATTAAAAAATGAATTCCATGAATTTCAGAATGTTTTAGCATACATTCTACAAATTACCCAGCCAGTGTGTTCTGCTCTCTCCATAGACTGTGTACGATGAGTGGTTCATTACGATCTACAACCTGATGTATACGGCTTTACCTGTTATTGGACTCAGTCTCTTTGATCAAGTATGTTATCATATATCAATATGGATTACCCTGGATTAGCATGCTACAGTGTCATGAATGTAAATTCATTCATGAATATGTGTGCATGTGCAGGACGTAAATGACCGCTGGAGTTTCCAGTACCCCCAGCTGTACGCTCCGGGACAGCTGAACCAGTATTTCAGTAAGATGGCCTTTGCAAGGATCCTGCTGCACAGCTGCTACAGCTCACTCATCCTCTTCTTCGTCCCTTGGGCAGCCATGTGCGACACTGTCAGAGATGATGGCAAAGACATTGCAGATTATCAGTCCTTTGCCCTGCTGGCGCAGACCTGCCTGCTCATTGCCGTCAGTGTGCAGGTAAATTCTCATTCAACACTATACTAAATAAATAAATAGCACAACAGTTATTAACGTATGTCATGTTTTATACTCAAAAAATTCAGTTCATATTGGACATGTACTGTATAGTGACCCCAAAATTATTTGGACATATTTGGCAACCTAACAACTACTTTTTGTAAAATGTTTTACTAGAAAAATGTGTTTTGTATTTCATACATTTATTAGTGTGGCTTGAGTGTCCAATATTTTTTAGGTCACTGTACTGTATACACTACCATCAAAAGTTTGGGGTTGATATGATTTTTAAATGTTTTTGAAAGAGTTCTCTATTGCTTAGCCAGGTTTCATTTTTTTAAATTAAAAATACAATAAAAATTTGTGAAATAATAATAATAATGTAAAATAATGCACTTATGCACACAAACACCATGTTTATGTGTGTTTAAGCTGGGTTTGGACACCTACTATTGGACAGCAGTGAATCAGTTCTTCCTGTGGGGCAGTCTGTCTGTGTATTTTGCCGTCACCTTCACCATGTACAGCAACGGCATGTACTTAATCTTCACATCCTCTTTTCCTTTCATTGGTGAGTGTCCATCCATTCCTAACCACATCTGCTCATTCTGCTATTTATGTGTGTTTTGAACGGCTCCCAATGACTCAAACTTTCTCAGGCACTGCAAGAAACTCCCTAAACCAGCCGAACGTATGGCTGATCATCTTACTGACCACCATATTGTGCTCACTGCCTGTGGTGGCGAAACGGTTCCTCTTCATCCAACTCAAACCCACTATCAACGACAAGGTGGGTGATTCAACCAGTTCCTTCAGTAATACAATTTCTTTCAGTAATACAATTTATTAGTGTTGTTGTACTTGATACCATAGTGTGAGACCATATTTTCATGGGCTCTGAAACATTTAGACTCATTCTTGACCCTCCTCTGGTCTCGGTCTTGACAACAACATTGCATTATATGAACCTACACTGTAAAAAAAATCCCAGTAAAATTTACGGTAAAAAACCGGCAGCTGTGGTTGCCAGAACTTTACCGTAAAAAATACAGTAGCAACGTAAAAAATAAATCTGTTAAATTTACGGTAAAATAACGTATTTCATTAACTGATATAATGTTAATTTACCAACCTAATGAAGTACTAATATCTGTTTTGTACCTTTATAATAAACTGACAGTCACCAAACACAGTGGTGATGAGAGTCACATGATGAATCAAAGTTCATCACAAGCAGGTTTTCCACAAGTTGAGAAGGACAACACTAACATATAGAAGGTGCACACAGCGTCATTCACACACACACTAAACACCATCATGGTAACATGCATGACATTTTTAAAATGCAATAAACATTAATTTAACGACATTAGATGTAACATAAAACCCTAATGTACATAACTGATTAGAAAAAAATGAGAAAAACTAAGAAGAAACAGAGTTATTTCAACGAAAATATATCAAATGTGAAGTGTCACGCAGGGAATTGTGGGAATGTCAATTTACGTTTTTTCACTGTAAATTTTACAATGAATTGTTATTTTTCACTTCCAAAAACTGTGAATTTAACGGTATTTTACCGTAAAATTACATTAAATGTACCGTTAGATCTATTACAGTTATTCACCGTATATAGTACGGAAACTTTCTGTAAACCAATTAACAGTTTTTCACCGCAGCATTTTTACAGTCTTTTACTGTTAAAATCACGGTCATTTTTTACAGTGTAAGAGACACAAAATTGAATTGGTTTTCCATAAGAATATCGTGTGATGACCCTCGGAATCACACACACACTTTTACTACTTTTACTGTTTAAAGTAGTTCTATTCTAAAAGCGCATTCAAAATCTCTCAGGCAATGCGTCAGTACTGAACAGGATGACAATGTGAGATCTTCCTGCCTTTATGAGTAGGACGCATGTGTAGAATGAGTCAGAGCTGTGGGATGCAGTGGCGCGGCTGCTTCACGCTGAGGTGTAATGTCAAGGTTATTTCTGGAATCCATGATCAGTGGGGTCATAATCTCATGAGCAGGAATCATTCATAAACATAATTTGAGTCTCATTCTTTTTTTCTTCTTCCTGCTTCTTCATCCACTCACTGTTTACTGTATATTTTCTTAAATCTTTCTTCCATTCTACAGGTGCGGCATAAAGTCAGACAGGCCAAAGCTGTCCCTCTGCCGCCTCCTCGCAAATTCCCCCGGAGAAGAATCAGCACACGGCGATCCGGTTATGCTTTCTCTCATGCCCGTGGTTATGGAGACCTTGTCACCTCTGGACGCTTCCTGCGTATTCCAGTTAAGACCAGACCGCCTCTTTTCCCCCACAGTGAGACGCCGGTGGCTGACAGCACACCCCAGACATATCGAACCATATCTGAGGAGGCTCAGAGCCCGTAAAGGCCCTTATTCTATTGTATATTCACTTGTGAGGACTTACTGTCAAGCTTCGGCATTGGTAATATTGCGTAATAAAGGAGCATTTGGAGAAGTATTCTAAGCTGGGCTTAAAAATATTTCACATAGGAATAAGTAAGATGAAGTGAACCTGTGAAGCTTTGAATAAGTAAGATACTGTTTTTAGCTGTGATTAGTAGCTGAAAATCATGTCATAAAACTTGAAGTTTCTCAACGTTGTATTAACAACACTTACGCACACATTAACACTTCAAATCGCCCACATGGTTCCTATTAAGACCAGAGGACATAAAATATAAATTTTAGGACATTAGAACTGTGCACACATAAAGAGGCCTAGAGATTATTCAAGAAGAGCTTTTAATTGTGCATGACAATTTTGTAGATGTTTTGTATGTTTCTTTTTTGTTGTTTTTTGTCAATTAATATTTGGAATGTCTCCAAAATGCATTGATTTAACATTCTACTTTATCATGTTTTGTACAAAGATGCAAATGTGCCTTGATTAGTGATATACAATAAACTTTAAGAAAATCCTTTTGTATTTTATTTTTTTGTATTCAATTAATTCAAATTCATTGATCATTCTACTTAAATTTAAGTCTTTAACTACTATGTAATAACATTGCATCATTAGATACAATTCGCTTATTGTGTACAAACATGTTTTTACATTGTACTCAATGCATGTATAATTACAGCTATAATTCATTTCTGTAATTACATTATACTTAAACTGTTGGCGCTTCCCTTACACCTTAACCCACCCTTAAACATACCACCAAACCTAAACGTACCCGTTTCCCACCTCAATAGCAGCAAAAGTGTTTTTGTTGTTCTTTGTATTTTCTTATAACGACAATGTTAACAAGAACAATGTGTCTCTTTTGTAAACTGCATCTGTAAAAACAGATCGTAAAGCTTGTCCTTACTGTAATGTTACATAGTTTTGAGCTTTCTTCCAAGTATGCTGACTGACAAACATTGACATTTGATTGAGCCCAGTGCTCTGATTATCATCATGTTTTGTTCATGTCCATATCTAAACGAAATGACTACAAGACTTTCCCTGGAAAAACAAGGCTCTTTTTGTCATTGTTTTCTGCTTGAGTGCACTGGATGAGCTTGATGAAAATGTACAGGAGGTTTGAGTGACAGGATTCTTGTACTAATGAAGCTCTGAATGATGTGTACTCATCAACCTATGCAAAACTTTACATGCAGACAATTATATTTACTGTACAGTTAGTTATTATACTACTCAGTAAACAAGGGTTAAAATACAATTTTCCTTTAGCATATATTAGCTTATATAATGTGACAGATAAATTTGCATACATGCATAATTTAGTATAAGCTATCTACAGCTGTTCTTGATTCAAAACAGTGGCATAAAAATATTTTTGAGACATCTTATAGTTATGCTGATTTAGGTCAGTAGGTTAAAAGAAAAGCCAGTGAGCTTTTTGATGTATAATCTGATGAGCTTGTTGTTGTTTACCATGTGTAGGGTGGATACAAATATGAGCTTTTTCCCAATGGGTTGTTGAACTGAAAGACAGAGGCAGTCAGGCGAAAGGATTTAGCCACCTTTCCTAGCAGTGCCTACACCAGATGTTTGTGAGATTGCATATCCATGCGTCATCAAAGGCAAGAGTCTTTCAACTCATTACTAGAGGGACGGGTGGATGAGATCAACCAAAAACAGATGATTATTGTGGCAGCCAATTTTTTCTGTAATCTAGCTCAAAGATCCTGTATAATACAGCTCCTTCATGTAAAAGATTATTAAAAGGCAAAATTATTAAGATTATAAAATATTAAAAGATTGGTTCACACAAATTATGAAATTAATGTTTCAAGATTCATAAATAACTCAGGTCTCAGAAGTTAACAGCTCAATGGATAGGAAGATTATCAATAAATAATTGACATGACTTGTTCCTCATATTTGCTCCCTAATTTTTTTTTGTTGTTGTTGAAGATTTGGAATATAGTGCCTGAGTCATAAGGACCACTTTCCTAATGCTTTTGTGTCTCTTTTGAGGCTTGTAATTGCATGGAACCTTTACTAGCACAGTCTTCAAAACATCTTCTCTTTTGAGTGAGAAAGTAAGCCATAGTGGTCTGGAATGACATGAAGGTGAGTAAATGACAGAATTTCCTCTCTAGAAATATTCCTTTAAGCTTCTAGAAAGAAATGGGCTTTCTACCATTATATTTTCTATGTGAGAGATCTTTAATTAATTTTTAGTTTTTCATTCAGGATCTCAATTTTCCGTTCCAAGTCTTCTATGAGTCAGTGTTCAATACACTGGGCATGCTCAGTGGGGTCTGTGATGCTGTTGCTATAGGACTGTGGGGCTCAGAACCACTGTACAGAGGGAGGAGGGAAGGTATGAGGAACAGATGAGCTGTAAGAAGTGCAGAGCAGAAAGAAGTGTGACTAAAGCGGAACTGCAAGAGGGACGTTACCCATTTCCTATCTTTGCATTTTTTTATTTTTCTTTCCTTATTCTCTGCTGAGTGGATGTAGAGCATTAGGTTGTGATCATGTGGTGTGTTTGCTCCAGTTACTGTACAGAGAGAATAAGAGTGACTATGTGCTGGCTCTCGGATTGATGGAGCTTTACGGCTGGGTGAGTTGATGCAGTTGCCAGTGCTAACAGCCCGACCACAAGGTCTTAATTTGCTGTTAACGACACAGAATTTTAGGGCTGGAATTTGAAGAAAGAGGTAAAATTATTTAACTTAACTAATATACTAAAATTACGAATAAATTGTTCAGTATTTTTGTAATTAACAGTGTTTGTTTTACTAAGCTATAGTTTGGAGTCAAAATTATCACCAGAAGTTAGCAAAATATGATATTTTTATTTTTGAGACATTCTGACATGTCCTCATTTGGAAACATTATTCATGAATCAAGTTAAATAATGCTGTTTTTTAAAATCTCAATAGGTTTTTTAAGGGTTAGTCAGTATGATTCATAATGAGAAATGTATATACTATGTCTTCATTTAGATAGTTTAAGTAAATGTGTGTGTTCAGATTTAACATAATTGTGGGGTCAAGCCAACGTTCCCGTGAGAAAACCAGATAAATAAACATAATAAATAATGTTTTAATTACATCTCAAATTTCTGTGATCATAAGATATGGAGTTTGGGGACAGAAAATAAAATGAGCATAAAAACAACTGAACTCAATAGATTGTCCTTACAAAGACACAAAAAACAAACATGCTTGTGTATTTGCAATTGTGTTTCTGACTGCTCTGGGATATTTTATAATAATGAAGTTACCATAATTACAAGAAGTCTCATTTCAAAATTTCTATGGTTAACGGGAAGCCCCCATCAAATGTGTGTGATTTGTTGGTTTATACTGAAAAGTGGATTTAAGCTTGGTAAAATATGGAATCATGATTTATGTGAAAGCATTATTATAGCTAATCCTCTGAATGCTTATTTTCTCCTTTAGATTTTTGCTTGAAAGCACTGAAAATGCAGACATCTGAGGTTACAAGAGATTCCTCTGAGCTTTGCATTCACTATGTTTGTCACTTAACCAGCCTGCTATGCAAAGACTGATGATTTAAAGTGCTGTGCCCGGTTGCATAAAGCACCTTAAGTTTTTCCCTTAAGTATGACACTTAAGGTGTGATTTCCCCTTAACTAAGGGAATGACTTAAGGGTGTTGCATATAATCTCTTAACGGTTTCCCTTACCTAAGAGAACAGTTTAAGTGTTTCACGACAGCATCCCAGTTTTTGCCGTTATAAAATTGGACACGTTATTTGTTAATACATATCGTGGTAAGTTTTCACAGAAAACAACATAAGATGGATAAGGAAAACAAAAAAGAAAACCAAATACGAAAGAGAAAGACCAGATGAGAAACTCAAAATGATAGTTTACTCAAAATTGAGATTTCTGCCGTCATTCACTTACCCTCATGTCGTTCCAAACCTATAAGACTTTCATTCATCTTTGGATAACAAATAAAGATATTTTTAATATTCTCTCATCATTTATGTCCATTTATGTCCAAAGACATCCATATTGTCACAGATCCTTCGTCTCCCGGACTCCATTTCCCATCATCGTCCTGTTTTCCACACCTGCACTCACTTCCCTCGTCATCTCCCCATCAGCACTCATCACCTGCACCTGGACTTCCTCATCAGCACTCCCTTTATAACAGACTCACTCCCTTCACTCCCTGTCCGATCTTGTTGTGGTTTAACGTGTGTGTATTGTGTATAATCTCCTGCGTTCTCCATTAAAACCCTGTATTGTGGATGTCTGTTTAAGTCTTGTCTCTCCTGCACTACACAACGGTAACAGAAGATCGGACCCAACCGCTGGATATCCACTTGCTAAACATGGGTATTTACCTGACACCGGTGTCCCCAGAGTCTCTCCAGACGGAGGAACGGCTGTGCTGTCTGCGGCAGAATGGCGGACCATTGGAGAGGTATGTGGAGGAGTTTCTGGAGGTTTCTTATCTGGTGAGTTGGACAGATGCCTGCCTCAATGCTGTTTTTCTGATGGGTCTGGACAAGGACATGATTCGCTATTGTGAACCTGCCTGTAATTTCTCCCTAGTCGATTCCATAATTTTGATTCTCTTTTTAAATGGTTCCAAGTTCGAAGTTGATGTAGTAGGAGAGAATCTTCGTGTTCCTTGTCCAGCCCCATCAGAGACTCGCCAGGCATCACCAGCTCACCACACCCCTGAACCCTGCACATACCGCTTCAACGGTACTGTCCAGGCCAACGCTCCAGCCTCCTCCGAGCCCTCTCCAGCCTCCTCCGAGCCCTCTCCATACACCTCCGAGCCCTCTCCAGTCTCCGCCCGAGCCCTCTCCTGTCTCCGCCCGAGCCCTCTCCTGTCTCCGCCGAGCCCTCTCCTGTCTCCGCCGAGCCCTCTCCTGTCTCGGCTGAGCCCACTCCAGTTCCAGTGGGGGTTTTAATTGAGTATGAGGGGATGGACTGGACCCCTCTTCAAGCCGCCAAGCCCTCCGCTCCAGCCACCAAGCCCTCCGCTCCAGCCACCGAGCCCGCCGCTCCTGCCGCCACCGCCGAGCCCTCCGCTCCAGCCGCCGTTTTCCGAACCTTATGTTATACTTGGGGAAACGACAGTTAAGGGGCTTTATGCAACACTTACATTTTTTTAAGGGATTACTTAAGTGAAAAATATATACTTAAGGGAAATTCTTAGGGTTTATGTTATGTTTTACGTTTCACCTAAAGAAACCCTTAAGTAACACTTAAAGGTTATTTTCTGCAACACCCTTAAGTTTAAGGGAAACATAAGGGCGATCTTAAGGGAAAATTACACTTAAGGTGCTTTATGCAACCGGGCACTGGTGCTTAGAAAATGGATGTCTCCCCAAAGTCAGGAGAAACTCTGATTGTGTGCCACATCCATGGCCACTCTGTTGGGTGGCATTTATATAACTCGGTACAGACATCTAGGCAGCCACACTCTCAGAATTTAACCCACAGTATATCCCTACCTGAGAGAGGAGATCTGCAGAGGGAAGCGCTTGACTATGGCAGTCTAAGCCACACAAGGAAGTCAAGTTCAACAGAAACAGCAGAAATTAATCGTTCCCAGTACTTTGTGTTTTGTCAGAGAACTCTCCATTGTCAAGTCCTCAACTAAATAAAGAGCCATTCCATTGCAGAGGTAATCCCACATGGCAAAACCTTTTCATCCCTAAATCAGAAGTGAATGAGGATGAAGAGGATGAGGACTCGGATGGAGACAACTTGCATAAGTACCATGAGGGGTCATCCCTTCAACTACAAGGAAATGTGACTCAGTGTAATATGAATCCTTTTAGCCAAGCCAAAGAAAACAAAGAACAAGGGAGGGAGCATGAAACATGTTGCAGGGATTGTGGGGATAGCAAAGGAACCCCTGTTTTAATGGAATGTGATGAACAGGATTGGGGTGATGAGGAAGAGTTTAGCAAGCAAACTCTTGAGGAACCTGGAAGCTGGGCTCCAACTGAAAATCTTATTGAATCCTTTACTCAAAACCAAACAGACTATATCACTGACTCTTCCTGTAATAGCTCAGATGGAGTAGTAGTTAACTTCAGTGCCATATACAACAAAACCAACAATGCAATTCCTGCAACTCCACTTAGCCTATATAGTCCTGTTGGATCAGGTGCAATGTTACAAGACAGTTCAAACCCTTTGCCTAGCTGGTCATCTCACAGCACTGATCCAAACTGCAACATCTATCCATCCAACTCTGATGGCTTCCCATCAATGGAAATTTCTGACCTCACCATGTGTCTGCAGAGTCAGGCACGTTTAGCAGGTTTCACCCAGAATTACTATACACTGGTGACATGTGACCTATCATCCCAGTCTTCACCCAGTCCACCCTGGTCCTCTTTGACCAGTTTCTCTGAGACTCAAAACCAGGGAAGCTGTTCTCCACCTTCAGAATATTTCCTTTTTGGACATTCAGCTGGAGATGAAAGGAGGAAGCCAAAGGTTGACCAAAGTGAACACCAGGTATTTAAGCCATTATTGTACCATACCTATGGTAATTCCTAGATTCAGGGTTTTGATTAAGGGATTAATGTGTAACCAAATGATTTGATCTTTATGTATAATACATCTACTGAGCAATATCCACAATAGTGAAACCACATATTTTCCAACGTTTTCAGGGTGATGAAGGAAAGAATAATAGATGAGCCGCTAAGGACCAATCTAAGGAAACAAAAAAGACAATGGCACACATAAAAACTTGTCAATCTGCTTCAAGAGAACATGGTAGTTGTAATTACACCAAGACTACTCAGTCTCAAAGCTGGACTGGCAGCCAGAAATGTTCTACCTTATTGAAGCTGGGAGCCCTACAAAACAGCTGTCCCAGCAATTTAGACACAAACTTATCTTCACCTCTATCTAGGCAACATGCCACCTCTTTTGTAGAAATTGTCCGAAGTAAGAAAGGAAATGGAGAATCATCTAAGAGCATAGAGGATCCATCAGGCTCACACTTCATCCATAATCTCTCCTCCATACAGAAACAGGATTATTCAGAGATGGCAGCAGAGTCACTGAGTGCTGACAGCAGTAGTCAGTACAATCCAGAAGGTAAGAAACCTAGAAAACCCCTAATATTTTGAATTCAGTTCTTTGTTGTAATAACCACAACAGTTTTCCACAACTTTTTCTTGTGTTTACAGGTGCATGTGCTTCATCCCCAGAAGTTGTGCGATACACAAAAGCACAAAGGCCCACCTTTCTCCCCATCCAGCCCTTTGTGCATCAGGCACCCTCAGGAAAACAGAGCAAGACTCTTGGTTCTCTTCTCAATCAGTGTATCAGCCACAAGTACAGCAAGCCAGGTCCATCCAAAGCTACTTGCAAAAGCAAGTTACAAGCAAGAAACCCTCAAAGCCCAGAGCAAACAGACGGGAGTCCAAAGGCCTGCCCAAGTCAAAGTCAAAAACAATCTTGGTCTGGAAAACAAGCTTCTCAGATTTGTCTTTCCGAGTAGGTTCCCCTTGTTCAGGTGACCACAGGTCCTCTGGATGCATCCCACCCTTTACATCAAAGCTCCTCCCCTGCCATTACCTCAGTCACCTCCTTGACTTCTATCTCCTCCCTCATCTCTCTACCTGGCACTGGACAGAAATCCCTCTGGCCTTTTGAAACAGCATCACAGGTCTGCACGAATGAAGAATCCAGCATCATCCAAGACCAACGCTCACTCCATCTTTGGGTCAAGGAGATCACCTTGAAAGTGTCACTGATCATGTTTTTATTTCAATTTATTGTACTTTTATTTACAGTTTATTGTACTGATGTGGATGTTTGTGTGTTGAACGTGCAACTTCGCATTTATATTTATACTAAATATTTTATTTTCTGATATGATGTATATATACCCCTCTATCTGAAATAGAGTGGGCACTGCAAGCACATGCTCCCTCTTTTAGAATACAGTGTAACTAAGACAAATTGTGTATTTTTCTGTCAGGGCTCTATGAGGGAGGACTCAAACGCAGGATGAGTGTTACAGGTTTATTGACAAGACTTAAGACGAGATATTGAGGGTGAGGTGGTGAACACAGTCCATACAGTAGGAAGGGGTGAGGCACAATGACAAGCAAGCTGAGGGAATGGCCACTGAGATCAGTCCAGCTTGTAAACAGGCTGGTGAGCTTTGGCAGGTGTGCAGTACGAGGCCCAAAGATGCAGCGAGAGCCAGACAGGATCAAACAGCACACGTAGTTAGATTCACGAGGCACGATCAGGCACTGAACCGGTCTAGCTGCTTGGCAGGGAGAGAGAGAGCGGCCACAGGGATGCTCAGCTTGCTGGACAGGACTCTGCACATCAACAGGCAGAACAAGGCACGAAGGCACTGCACAGGTCTGGCTGCTTGGTAGGATGGGAGAGCGGCCAGGGAAGCTCAGCCTTCTGGACAGGACAGGGGAAGACCAGAGACACAGAACCAGGACTTGACAAGACAGGTGGTTAGATGGTTAGAAACTAAGCATGACTACAATGACAAAATGGATACAAGAAACTCCTACAAAAATGCTATAAACTTTAATGAACAAGAGACTAGTACACAGTGGCACGAGGTTTAACGAACTGGCAAAGACGAGGGAAAGAGGGCACAATATAAAGGGAGCAAAGAACATGAGGAACCGGTGATAACACTTAGACTAAGGAGGACACAAGAAGAAAGGGAGCAGGGAACATAGGGAACAGATGAGAACACTCATTACAAACGAGGACTGAACAACGACTAAACAAGAGGGCGTGGTAACTGGAAACAAGGAGGAGGGAACAAAGGAGCACATGGCAAACACAGACAAAGCCATGTGCTCAGACACAACACAAACAAAGACACATTAAACAAAGACAACACAAAGAAGGCTGTCAGGGCAGAACCCTGACAGTTTTGTGAATCTGGTAGAAGTTATGTATTTAGGTCAAATTTTATGTATGCTTCCTCAACTCTGCAGGTGTTATGAGAGAACGTCAACACAGTGACTCATTCTCCAGGGGCCCGTTTCAATAAGGATGTTCAACCAACTCGAACTCTGAGTTGACTTACTCTGAGATGGGAAACTCTGAGTTTTCAGTTTCAGAACAGCTGAATTGAGTTAGTTCAATCGACTCTGAGTAGGTTGACTCGGAGTTAAGCGCGTGCACCACGACTATGAAAAGCCATCATCAATGGAGCTCCGATATTACGATTCACCATGGCAACAGCACGTGACAAAAGGACATCCGCATACTTCTGAGTCAATGCGAGTTTAATTCTTATCACTGTTATAATACCAAAGTTGAAAACTGGTGGAATGGTAAGTTATTGAACTAATATTTATTTTCATGGTATCCCACATGCAAAAAAAGAAGAAAAAAATAATGCAGGATGCAATAATATGAGTGTAAATGATTTTATCGTTATTAAACACTTGTTAGGCAATTTACTTCCACTTTTAGAAAATTTTCTTCATTTTTATTGAAAATAAATGCCTTTCTGATGTGATATGTGATGGGAAAAGGGAGAATAGCGAGCTCGGCAAAAGGCGGATTCGAACCCAGTGAATCACATCACAAGTTAATTCTCCGCACCTAACACACTATTGCCTACACCAGTGCAGCCACAAGAATGTGTGTCAGTTTTAACCTGGTGATTTTTAGTGCAATGAAATAAAAATATACAGAGGAGTTTTACATTTACATTTATGCATTTGGCAGACGCTTTTATCCAAAGCGACTTACATTGCATTATACTATACATTTGTATCGGAGTATGTGCAATCCCTGGGATCGAACCCATGACCTTGGCATTGCTAGTGCCATGCTCTAACCACTGAGCTACAGGAAATTATCAGTGTATTTGTTAAAAGTGTGCTTTCAATGCTTTAAAATTAGTTCAATCTTAGTAGACTTTTATATAGTAATCCTAAATTTAAATGACATTGATTTTCTTACAAATATATGACTAATGTACTAATTATAAGTACATTTTCCCCCAGGTGAAAAAAAGAGCAGTAAAATACACTTTATTTTAGTACACAGTACACTTCCATAATGTAAAGTGCTCTATTTTCGTGCACTTATTTTGTACTTAATATACAAAAAGCTGTACTTTAGTACTTCTTAATATAATCTTAAGAACATCTAAGTGTACTCAATTGTGCTATTTTGAGACACCATGAATTTGAACTAAAATGTGCTTTTAACATACTATCTCTGTATTTAAAAAAAAAAATTTAGTTACCACTTGAACCCATCTTTCATACACCTTTAAATGTACTCATCAGACATAGGAAATACACTTATGAATTATTTAAAATATAAGAATAATATATGATAAATATATACAAAATGTATTCGTAATGTTGTAGGCAAATTATATATAATACATTTTGTATATAATCATTATATATTAATCTTATATTTGAAATACATCATAAGTGTATTTTAAAAGTGTTTGAAAGATGGGTTCAAGTGAACAAGTGGTAACTAAATACATTTTTTTTTAATACAGAGATAGTGTGTTAAAAGCACATTTTAGTTCAAATTCATGGTGTCTCAAAATAGCACAGTTGAGTACACTTAGATGTTAAGATTATCTTAAGAAGTACTAAAGTACAGCTTTTAGTATATTAAGTACAAAATAAGTGCACGGAAATAGAGCACTTTAAGTACATTATGAAAGTGTACTAAGTGTACTAAATAAAGAGTATTTTACTGCACTTTTTCTTTCAACTGGGTAGACACTCCGACACTTTCCGTTTGCATTAAGATTATTTTTATTACCACACTGGCAGATATTGATAATTTTACTTAAGTAAAATGCACTTAATTTAGATCCCCCCAGGAAACAAGACTAAATGTCTTATATCATTTTCTTATATAGAAAATCCATCTTGATTTAAGAATTTTTAGATATTTGTACTTGAAATAGGATGAAAAATACTCAGTACGAAAAGCCTTTTTGCAGTGTGAATGAATGAGTTAACTATTTAAACATCACTTGCACTTTAAAAAGGGGGAGGAAACCGAATGAAACTCTGGGTTTACCGAAGAAAACCTGCTCCTGACCAGGTTAGGTTCACAGAGTAAGTTACTATGGTAACTGACTCTGAGTAGAAGTTACCTCTCTTTCAGAAACAGGCTTGACTTACCCTGCTTTCTCAGGTTTGACATACCTCCCATTCTGAAACGGAAAACTCAGAGTTTCCCTCATTTCAGGGTTAACATACTCAGAGTTTTCACTTAACCTCCTTTCTGAAACGGGCCCCATGACTGACAGACCCCCTGAGGAGTTCTGCCTTTCCCCAGAAGCCCCTTCAGATATTCTTTCAATTGATCTTCTGCACAATAGAAGTGAGATTATAATTAATCCTATTATGCATATATTTTTTCATTACTAAAAACTCACATATTTCTGTACATTTTTAAATGATTATTATTATCAATTGACAATACATGATGTTGTTTTTGTGATTCAATATAGCAATGTGCCCATGATATGTATGGAGACCTATGTTAATATGAACATTTCTACAGTAGCATATATCGCATAGAAATTCCAAATGCAGAACACACTTCAGAAAATACAGAAAGTACAATTCTGTCTCAGACTGCCATTGAAGGCAAAAATCCCTTCTGCTACAGAAAGATACAGAGTGGATCTCTGCAGCATTGCCTCCATTTCCCTAAAGTGGAAAATTTGACCTACTTTTAACTCTCACTGCCTTGGATTGGCTAACAGACTCGGCCTGTTTATATGTGTGTTTCTATGTGAGCACAAATGTGTGTACTACTGTATGTTCCTTTTTTTGTAAGTTTCATGTATCTTTATTTACAATTGTTCATGTATTTTAGAGGGATTGTTAGAAATAACCTAAAAGTACAACATTTTAAATTTGCTTCATGTAAATATTTCTTGTGTCTTACATTCCTTTACAAAGCGTCAGGTCGAATGTTGAGGGATCAGAAACATTGTTGATAAGCAGAATGTTTTTTTTTTTTACAGAATTAATTTAAATCTATAACTCACTCCCATCTTTACCATTTTTTTCTGCTTCTCTGCAGGTATGTTGAAAGCTGTGAGTTTGGCAGTGGATCTAATAACAGCTCATTTCAACTCAAGACAAGACCCAGGGGAAAAGGTAGTATCAGGAGTCAAAGAAATAAAAATAAAAAAATATGGAAAGTAGGGCAAAATATCTTGGATAGATGTTGAATACAACAGAAATGTCAAATATTACCCATGGGTTCAAATTATACTGCCAGGCAAAATTGTTTTGTATATAGTTTTATGTACAGACAGAGAGTCCTTTTACTTGTAGCAGACTGAGAGGTCTCAATCTGATCTCTTAAAATGTTTTATTTTGTTTTACAAAGTTCACTGTGCACCACAATCAGCCACCTTGTCCTTAAACAGCTCTACCCCGCAATCCAGAACATTCTTCAAGATGGTTTGAAAGCATATAAATTTAATTTAATTATTGGAAAGCGACGCAACAAACTATGGAACATCGTAGAGGCCACGGCACAACCAGGTCTGTGGGAGCCAGTCAGATGAAAATCAAATGAAACACCTTCATTCTCAAGTCCCCTCAAAATCCGATTGGACGCTGTCTTTTTTATGATTGCCAGTGTTTCTTTCTTCATAGGCTCATCTACCCGACTGCCTGACAGCTTGGTATCTGTGGTTAAAAAAAATGTTCCCAGTTACCAAGTCGCATGCGGCTCAGTGCCTTCATCATAGATCTGCTAAAGCAGGTCAAATGCTGAATACATCTGTTAAAAAGTTATGACACAGTACAGTTAGCTAATGAACATATACCTCACAGAGTGGAACACTGAAGAAAGAAGATGAAGGAACTGAAATGGAAAACATTGAGATGCCACTATCTTTAACAAGTTCTCTGGAGGACAAACACTTCAGTGAGCTACGTTGGGCCAGACTCTTTGGCTCTGGAGTTGGAACCCCAGTTGGGCCACAGAAAGTGCAAAAGAGCATTAGTGGATCTCTGAGAAGTAGGTCAGTAGCAGTCATTCCTCAAAATAAATTCACTTTGTTAACTTCGGTTGTCTTTATATCAGACATTTGTCTTCTTCTAGGCGGCCCTCAGAATGGCTGAAGCTTGGTGCATCAAAAATGGATCTGCTAGCACAGTCAGTGTGGACAAGGAAATGGCCAGAAGCTCATCTAAGTGGTAACCATGACAGAGAACAGCAAATAAAGATGAAATATTAACTCTTAAGAACCCACAAGGAGTCTGATTGCAGCTAGACAGAGTAGAAGCACAATTAATCCAAAATTAAAAAATCACCTAAATGACATTTTACACAGTGAACTGACGCACCGTGTACAACCCAGTGCAAGCACACCATATCTGTTCCCGGACAGAATGTTGCCATAGTGATTTACCAATCAGGAGAATTTGTATTATTACTTGATCTTTAAAAGGTATCAAAATATTCAGTAATTTTAAGCCATGATGTTATAAAGGTTTTTTAGTCTAAATTTCTAACACAATCAAAGTATTGTGCAGAGTATATAACATGGACGTGTTGTTTGTCAGCAATCAAGCACAAAACTGGAACTGAGGTCCCCAGAAGTCTTTTCCAACCAATCCCTGCACTTTATCCCCGTCTCAGGTCTTTAGCTGTCATGTCATCTAGTCATATCATTTCTGCTGTTGTTCAACTATGTGGCTTTATAAAAAGTATGTTTCCTCATGGTCTATTCGGAATAGTTTCTATTACTTAGCGATTTCCATGCATGATAACATAAATGTATACACATGACAAACTAATACTGTAGTTTTCCTTTTTCGTATTCAGCGAATTACAACTGCTGGTTTTATTGCATTTTTGTGCACGATGAAATCTATTTAATATAGCTATTTTCTTTGATATGCATGCTGAGTAGCTTTATATTTCTTATGTATTACTTAACGGCAGGACTAGTTAAGTAGCGATATTTATTTATGACCACATTTGCCCAAGCGTGACCCCTGATGTTAGTGATGGACAAGAGCTCATTAAGAGGACGGTTTGATTGAGTAAGTTTTAAAAGCAGCGTTTTTTTCTATTTCCTGATATTAAAATTGTGCCTGATTGGAACTTTGTGATAATAAAGATTTGTTGAGTCATTAATGTTTGTATTCTGGTTTTTTTTTTGTATGTGTGTGCCAGAAGAAGGTAAGAGTATTTATAAAATGCATCACATGATTTTGTATACTAATACTAAACCATACCAATTCCACCACTTTTAATGTTATTATGGTGATTCTCATTAAATATGACAACATTAAATCCACAGCTACATGTTGCTTGTTAGATGGCCCACATGACTTTAATTGTCCTTGGATGAGTTATGGGTGATCACTGATTTCAGTTGCATGGTTGGGTCTTCAGCTCAGTCTGTTTCCCCCTGTGTTCTTCCTCTGTGTACCAGTGTGACTCAGAGCATTATAGGTGAGCTGCCCAAATGTATGGCCATATTGAAATCTGTACCCTGTTGACAAATTGACAACTTTCCATTGCTGCTCTACTGGAAAAAAAGCATAATTTCTGGAAATACATACAGTAGAGTAATTACTATCTTCACATACCTGGTATGTGGCCCGTGTAGGAGGGCAGAAGACCTGTTTTGGAGGGGTATATTGTGGGTATCAGAGGCAAGCTGGTGGACAATTCCTCTTGCAGGTTGAGGGACGTCTGACCTGACTTCATTTCCTTGCCAAACTGGATCAGTGCCTTGTTGGTGATGATGGGATATCCAGTACCAAAGAGGAACCGGGCTTTGGGGACATAGCCAGTAAAACCTGTCAAAATGAGAATTGTTACACATTGGTGCAAAATTAAAAAAAACACTGTAAACTGCTTTTTTGGTAAGCCCATTTCTGGCTAACCTGAGATGAAATACTTATGTGGGCTGCTATCCTCCATGAGGTACGGAGAGCCTTGTGGCTTCCAGGGGTCTGGGGCCTTGTAGGGGGCAGGATCTTTAGATATTGCTATCAGAGGGCTGTTCGGTCTGCTAGGCTACAACAAAGGACAACCATTAGATTCAACTTTGATTTTAAAATTAGATATTTCAAGCTGGAAAAGGTAGCTGAAAATCTATATCTATCTAATCAGGGGAAGGGACTTTCACAGCTTGTTTCATCACAATGAGGTGATAATTGCTTGAAATCATGAGGTGTCCTGATTGGAGAGCTTGTTTAGTAACAGTACTTCCTTTCATTTATAGGCATGTGACACTCAACCTGCTTTGATACTGGATATTTAGCATTAGGGGGCAGGATCTTTAGATATTGCTATCAGAGGGCTGTTTGGTCTTCTAGGCTACAACAAAGGACAACCATTAGATTCAACTTTGTTTTTAAAATTAGATATTGCAAGCTTAAAAAGGTAGCAAACCGATTGTGACAGCTTACTTTGAAGTCTGGGACGCTGTTGCTGACAGCAAAAGACAGGTCAGCAGAAGCTATACGAAGTCTCTTCTTTTGTTCCTGTTTGAACTCCGATAGTGCATCTCGACAGGTTTCTGCATATGTTTTGCAGAAGTAATTTTGGCGCAATGGAACAAAACCTTGGAGCAGAGACAGATATGGTGCATGTTAACAGATCTGCAAACTAGACACCAAGTATTGCAAACCCCCAAGCTGCTCATAACCTGTGTATCCAGGTATCATTGTCTCCAGGTTCCTGCTGCTTTCATGCCAGTTCCTCCAGATCTCGTCGTAGGGCTCTGTGTCCTTCTCTATGGATGGGAGGCGTCCAGTTTGGAGCACAAGTCTCTGTGAGTGAGATACCTCCGGGGAAGACAGGAGCTTTGCTGTTAACTGACCATAAGTCTGGCCCACATGATACTTCAGCTGAGGACAGTAGCCTGCATACCTACACACAACCATCAGCAGAGGTTGGGAATAATGAATATGTAATGGATATAAAATTATTTGTCAACCATTTTGTTTTAGAAATTCAAATTCAAGTGGACATACATAGTGGAAATACATGCATACTGTCAAACACATTTCCATCACAATAGCATTTCCACAATGTCTCGAATAATGTATTTTGAAAAGCATTCTGTAACAGAAATGACATTTTAAACATTTTTTGGGGGGGAAAAAGTCATTGTGATGCGTAATGTAAGTGTATTGTGGAACTCAAGTAAAGCCGGGGACACACCTAACAATTAGCTGAAACATTCTAAGACTGAACTGAACACACATACCGATTGTTTCCTGCGACTGAAGCAGATTTATATACTTACACATGGAATTTGAACACCGACTGTAATCGCAGACTGAAGGCAACTGGCTTTGACTGGACGCGTATGAGCGCGATCAGTCATGAGTATCAATTTACATTCATAATCGGCCTTACAATCGTTAAATGTGTGCGCGGCTTAAGAAGTTGCTCCACGTGAGCTTCAGAATGCACTTACGTCACGCTTCACATGCTTTGACGTTTAGTGCTTCACAACTCTCTCATGAACCTGTGTATGATAGTTGGTCGGAAGCAATGGTTTACTGTTTAAAAAAAGTTTAAAATATTAGTAATTCTCTTACACACACCTATCATTTTTCTTCAGAAGACATTTATTCATCAACTGCGGTCGTATGGATTACCATTGTTTGCTTTGCATGGTTTATGAAGTGTCAGCTTTGGGGGATCCCATTCACTTGCATTACATGACAGAGATGGATTGTTTTCTAAAAATCTTCATTAGTGTTCATCTAAAGAAAGGAACTCAAATACATCTAGGATGGCATTTTTATGGTGAATTTTAATGGTTTGAGATTGAAAATCTGAGTCAAGAGTAAATTAATAAAACACAAACAAAACATTAAAAATACATTTGGGAAAAAAGCATATATGAATGATGGAGATTGAAATCCCCTGGGGGATTTAAGATGGGACAAAAAAAATTAGTGAAGTTGTAGAAACACCCATTGATGCAATATTGTAATTTCCTGTGATATTGAATAATTGATTGATCGATTCATTTAGACAGGCAGACAGACAGAGGCTACAATGGCCACCAATGAACTTCTTCAGTGTAACAGTGAGAAATGCTGGCAGTAGAAATGCTTCAGTTGACTGCGCCTCGTTTGAAGGTAGGAAGGTTTGTAGGTTTTATTTCAACATGAAGCCATACATTAATATATTAACTATCGTTGAAAATAAAGTGCACGTTTTCAAACTCATAAAAAAACAACCGCTGCTCACTTTTGGAACAAAATAAGAAACAAATAATTTAATAACAATTCAGAGAAATAACTGAGAACTCACCCTGGGATGTATTGCGGGTCAGGTGTCACCAGCACTTTACTAAATTTGGGAGGAAACTGCTCCATATTTTTAAACCGTAGCAGTTGTGAATGTTATTGTGTACGGTTGCTATAGGGAGTCAAGGTGAGCGTCCACGTGCCATTATTATGTCAGAGACCGCGTAATTACGTGACGTAGTGTCCTCTAGTCATCGTGAAGAATGAAAGGACTCGATAAAGTGTGCAGCCACCTAAATTAAATAGAATAATTATTTAATAAACGAACAGAAAATAGGTTTTCTTACACCCCTAAGTCCAATTAAATAGTTTGAAGATAAACTCTGCTATATCAGCAGTTCTAAACGTCTGAACATTGACGTTTAAAATCGCATGGCTGGTACTGTATGTTGACCTGGTAAAGATAACGTTACATGACCAGTCAGTTAGTTGTGATGCTGCAGCCTCTTGTGGGTAGAAGGAGAAGTGCACCCGGATATTCAGCCACAGTGTCATTATTCCAGTCCCACATAATGTTAGTTTGGTCAAAACACAGAAGGAGATTTCTTAACGCTGCCCTTTTCAAAAGTGACAAAACGCATTCAAATATTAGTTCACGTTAGTCCGGGAAAAAGTCAGGGCATGCACAGAGCTTGTCGTTGTTCATGAGCGGAAAAGCATCGCCAATGGCGGTAATAACGTTTTTACAATGTTGACTATGTATTTGTCTTATACTCGCAATAAATAGCTTACTTAAAGTATCTGCTGTTCCTAAATTCGGAGGTTCAGAGTTCAACTTACTGCTTCAATAATTCAGTCACAGCAGTTCTCAAATAAACGTACCCTATCACTGCAATTAAAAACCAGTCAGTTCCCTAAATAACGACTTAAATCAGCTATGGTTGCCAGTTTCCAGAAGCTTGAAATATAGTGCACAGACTTCTTTCTTTCTTTCTTTTAGCTTTACAGGTTGATCCAAACGTTCTATCAGATCCCAAATGCAAACAACAAATGGTTGAGTGAAATAAAATACATTTCTAATATTACAAAAAAAAAAAAAAAAATCTATTTCAAATAAATGCTGTTCTTTTGAACTTTCTATCCAAAGAATCCTTAAGAAATGTAACATGGTTTCTACCAAAATATGAACCAGCACAACTATTTTCAACATTGATAATAATAATAAATGTTTCGTGAGCATCAAATCAGCATATTAAAATGATTTCTGAAGGATCAAATGTCACTGAAGACTGGAGTAATGATGCTGAAAATTCAGCTTTGACATCATAGAAATAAATTAAATGTTACTATAAATTAAAATAGAAAACATTTATTTTAAACAATTTCACAATTTTTTTTACCGTATTTTGATCAAGTAAATGCATCCTTGCATAAGAGACTTCTTTCAAAAACATTTTATAAAGTCTTTTGAACAGTAGTTTATAATTACAATTTATATATATAAACACAGTATCACAATAAATAAATGGTTTGCCATTTTTTTTGGTAAAATTTATCTATTTGATGTTTAAATTTGTATTAATTTCCTAAATGTTCCAAAATTGTATACCTCATATGAAAAATATAAAATAAACCAGTATTATATTAAGTTTAACCTCTTGAGGTGTACTAAATCATTTTCTCACTATTTGTTGAAAAAGAACAAAAATGTGACTCTTTTATGAGTAACTAATATTCTGTTTTCCTATTGAGCCTGATGGAATTTTCATTTTGATATTCACTCTTTTAACCATCACCCTAGTGCTGCTCCCTAAACAGCACAGCAATTGTTTAACTGTATCCCTATATGAGAGAGTGGGTTATTATAATAATTTGCAAGTGTGCGATTATAAACACTGAGGCTGTAAAAGCAGACTAGTGAGTAGATGAGTTTACCTCTTCAGCCTGATGGGGTTTAATGTCCCGAGAACCTCTGTAGTCCCATTTAGCCACTTGTTAGCAACCGCCTTTTTCAAGATAAGTAAAAGCTTTAAAAAACAAGAGGGTTTTACTGATGCATTTTATGTCTCAGAATAAAACATGAAAATATCTTGTGTTTGTGTTCACAGACCTTATTTCAGGCATTTAACCAAAACCCCATTCAAAAAAAAACATTGACTTCAGGACGAACCGGAAGTGCTAAAATATGAATTTGTTTCTGGGTTTTGGCCAACAACAATGTGTCATCCCTGCAGCACTGTATTCCATCTGCAGTACATACTACATCCTTTAGACATTATATACTAAAAGTATTCTCTAGTTCAACAGAATGACTAAACCCATCACCCCTTCCTCTTTTTCAATTCAGCTGATTAGTCAATGTATGGGATTATTACATAATTGTTAAAATGAGTGAGAGTTAAACATGTTCCTTTACTTTGCTCTTTCTGAAGGTGGCGTTCAGCAGTAAACAGGTGGGTTACACAGCCTGTGCTGTCATACGATACACGTGTGTTTGAGAGCTCATAAACAGAGCACATATAGAGGACTCTCTCAGTTACGTCTTTCTTCATTTCCCCCTTTCCTCTCACTGGGACTGTGTGGATTTTAGCAGGTTCTTTTTGCCCCATCACCGTAAACCATGTTATTTTTCACCCCCTCTGAACTGCCTTACCATCAGTGAAGCATTGGGGTTATGTGCACCGGGTGAAATGGTGTGATGCTGGAGATCCACTGAACTAATCGGAGCTGTTTGTTTGTGTCTGCAGCTGGACACAGAGGCCAGTGACNGAGATTTTCTTCTCTATGCAAATTTTATTGCAGGATGCTTGATCTGAGTTTCCGTTTAACAGGAAAATCAAGCCTTACAATATTATATACACATGGGTGAATCACACGAAAACGAACAGATTTTAAAACCTAAATAAAAAAAGAAATTATGATTTGCATAAAGGAGATAAAGATTTTTGCATTGATACTTTTTCAGCACATTTTCTCCATTTCTCTTTTCCAGTGGCCAAACGTTTAGCTTTTTAAAAAAACAGTTATTATTTTTATTACTGTAGCATAGTATCCTTTACTGTATTTTTAAATGAAAGCATATATTCAGCATAATTATCAGTCATTTATTAATTCATTTTAATATATTCAGCATAAATTAAAGGCAGCACAAGAAGTGCTGCCACAATCTATAAATACTTCACAATTTAAATACTGCACAATTGCATTATATGAATGATAATTGGTAGAAAAGTGTGCTTAATGAAAATATTATATCTCATTAGTATCGTATTATTCCCAGTAGTTCTCATTACTGTAATAATTATTTGTATTGTGTCACAGGAAAAAATAAACTGGGTTGCACTTTATTTTCCCGGACTCCATTTCCCATGATCCTCCTGTTTCCACACCTGCATTTACTTCCCCGTCATCTCCCCGTCATCACTCATCACATGCACCTGGACTTGATCATCTGCACACCCTTTATATACGGACTCACTCCCTTCACTCCTTGTCTGTTCTTATTGTTCGTTTACTGTGTTTGGTTGTGTGTGTAACTCTCCTTCATTGTGAATAAATACCCTTAATTGTGGATTTCCGTGAACGTCTCATCTCTACCGCAACCATCCGTAACTTATATATATATCAGTGCTCAGCGTACATGAGTACACCCCCTTTGAAAAGTAACATTTTAAACAATATCTCCATGAACACAAAAACAATTTCTAAAATGTTGACAAGACTAAGTTTAATATAACACCTGTTTAACTTATAACATTAAAGTAAGGTTAATAATATAACTTAGATTACACATTTTTCAGTTTTCCTCAAATTAGGGTGATGCGAAAATGAGTACACCCCACAAAAAAACTACTACATAGTACTTTGTAAAGCCTCCATGATTTTTAATGACAGCACCAAGTCTTCTAGGCATGGAATGAACAAGTTGGCGACATTTTGCAACATCTGTCTTTTTCCATTCTTCAATAATTATCTTTTAGATACTGGATGCTGGATGGAAAGTGATGCTCAACTAGTGATGTCTCTTCAGAATTCCCCATAGGTGTCCGATTGGGTTCAGATCAGGAGCCAATGAATCACTTTCACCCTGTTTTTCTTCAGAAATCCAAGATGTGTGTTTAGGATCATTGTCATGTGTGCACGACGACCAAGGTCACG
>RJVU01055095.1:0-27787 GCA_003731715.1 Anabarilius grahami
AGCGTATTTTGCAGTATTAAACAAGTATTTATAACGATTTAATCAGGCTCCGAAAATTATTCAAAAAGAACACAAAGAATGGCCTTCTCAGCTGCCATAGTTGCAACTCCTGCGTCATCAGAACAGGGTGTTCAACGCGCCACCGTTTCCGTTTAAAAAACGTTTTGCAACGTTTTGTCCTGGCTGAACGCAGCCCTGGTTTGAAATAATACAGCTCAGTTATTTCCGGTTATATTTATTTGTACTGTGCTGTAATCACCTAGCTGACTAAACGCCTTTTAAAATGAGAGTTCTTGGCATGATTTCAAAATCCAGACATATTCAGAGACAGGAGAAGAGAGAATCTGATGATTATGGTGTATAGAATTTTCCAAACTCAACGGAACTTTTAAGATTTAATCCAACATAAACCGTGATTCTTTCACCACATGGTGTCAGCGCTCTACACTAGTAATCGTGATGCTGCAGAGTGAGTGAGACCTGATGAATAAGATCAGAATGAACATTGATTTATTTGTATTAAAATATTTTAGTCACTATTCTTTGTCATTTTTCATTGACAATCTTTTCACTGTATGTAGCTAATTCATAGATTTATGCCAAAAATGTTAATATTCAAAGAAGTTGCGCTGTAATTATGTTACTCTTTAAGATTAAATTAAATTAAATATTTAACATTATTAAATTTCTTTAAGGCAGTTATCACACATTCATTCAACTATTTCAAACACTGGAATAAGAGCACCAACGCACACAATGCTCTTATGAAAATTAACCATAGTTACTACACTTTTACTATAGTAAAACCATGGTTCACTTTCGTAAGAGTGTTTATCGGTCAAATTCATTTAAAAATGTAAGTTCAACAGGTATGAAATATGATCAGTAAAGACAAACACTGTTAATGAGAAGATGATCACTGGACTGTGGCAGGTTAGTGTGGAAATATATTTATTTATTATTCAGAATGCATATTTGGAAGGGAAATATATTTATAAACAGTAGGTTGAAGATCATTCATATTAATGCAGGACCAGATATGTATATGACCCTGGACCAAAAAAACAGTCATAAGGGTCAATTTGAAATTTATTTGAAGTTATACACCATCTGAAAGCTGAATAAATAAGCTTTCCATTGATGTACGGTTTGTTAGGATAGGACAATATTTGGTTGAGAGACAACTATTTGAATATCTGAGGGTGCAAAAAAATCAAAATATTGAGAAAATCGCCTTTAAAGTTGTCCAAATGAAGTCCTTAGCAATGCATATCCACTCACAAAAATAAATTTTTGATATATTTACGGTAGGAAATTTACAAAATATCTTCATGGAACATGATCTTTACTTAATATCCTAATGAATTTTGGCATAAAAGAAAAATCAATCATTTTGACTAATACAATGTATTGTTGGCTATTGCTACAAATATACCCGTGCGACTTATAACTGGTTTTGTGGTACAGGGTCACATATGATTAATTGTATAAAAAAACAATTGGCAGTCCTAAAATGCAGTAATAATCAGAGTTTTCATGAAAAGCTCTCTGTACATAGGTATGCTGAATGCTGACAGAAAACTCCCGAGCTGTACTAAGTAGAATTCAGAAGTAGTTGTGCAAGTTGTCCATTCAGCCGAGAGTAGGCGGCTGCAGTGAGGGGACGATTGAAAAAAATGCAACCAAGACAGTTCTCTCTTCTCGTAGTGGATCAGACACCGGAGATCAAAGGCGTATATTGCAGGATTCACACTCATGAGCGGCGTTGCAAATAAACTGGATGTAATTTAAGTTCTTTTGCTTTTATATGAAAATAAATATAATGAACAAGATGCCCAAAGTACTTATATAATTTCTTTCGAAAGACGTATTTTTACTTTAATACAGACATGTTTTTATATATTTTTTAATGGGAGTGAGCAGGATCAATGAGTATGAGCTAAAGAAAGTGCCTCCATCCACATCCATCCATCATAAACACGGCTCCGGGGAGTTAATAAAGGCCTTCTGAAGCGAAGCGATGAGTTTGAGTAAAAAAAATATCCATATTTAAATAAGTTAATGAAGTTATGAAGTAAAATACCTAGCTTCCGCCAGACAGCCTTCCGTATTCTACTTATGAAGAAAGTGTAAAACTCTCGCAGTTCAAAATGCTAACACTACGTCCTACACCTACCCTATTCATCTTACGGAAAAAATTAACTGACGTGACGCCAGTTTACACTTTCTTCGTAACTTGAATATGGTAGGCGATCTGGCAGAAGCTAGATATTTTACTTCATAACTTGTTAAATATGGATTTTTTTTTTTTTTACACAAACGCATCACTTCGCTTCAGAAGGCCTTTCTTAACCCCTCGGAGCCGTGTGGAATGTTTATGATAGATGAATGCGGATGAAGACACTTTCTTTAGCTCATACCCGCTCACTGCCATTATAAAGTTTGGATGTGTCAGGATATTTATTAATATTTCTCTGATTGTGTTCATCAGAAAGAAGAAAGTCATATACACCTAGGATGGCTTGAGGGTGAATAAAGCTTGGGGTAATTTTCATTTGAAAGTGAACTAATCCTTTAGGCTGTGTCATCAGCAAGTCGTTTCCTATCGTTGTTTTCATCAGCACAGTTGGTGGAGAGCTACTGTGCCTGACTACGGAATCCGACGTGGCCGCATCGCTGTCGCAAGAGTTTTTTGACACACGTCAGCATGTCATCAGAGCAAGGCGGCCCACACTCAAACACATTTCTAGCTGGCTTGCTATTTTGCTCATCTCAAATAAGCCTAATGTCTAATGGCGTTCAAGCATGCAAATCAGGGGTGGGAACACGATGCTTGGTGCAATTTCAGCAAGGTACCAACTCACACTGTATGCGTAAATCGCATGCGATATAAGGCCAAAGCTCACGATTTATGTGCTGACACTATACGGTCCGACGAGCACGATATATGAGCTCAAGGTACAATGGGGCTAAAGGCACACCTTAAGAAAATTTGTGCTTTTCACTACTCTCAAAGTATATGATTGCAGGAAAAATATATATGTGTAACGCCACGCAAGCAGAGGGAGCCCTCTCCCGAGTACTGACTGTTTGCTGCTCCCTCTGCTTCATTGGTTACTCCCTGTTTGGTTGACATTTAAGCATGGCTATGCCTTCATACCATCGCGAAGTATTGCCAGTTCACCTGCCTTACCAAGAGTTTCCATTGCCATTGTTTTGTTATCTTGTGTATGACCATTGCCTGTTTGATCTGTTTCTGCCTTTTGGATTACCCTTTGTTCTGTTGCTTGGATTGGACTGCCTCATTGTGTTTATACCTCTGCCTGCCTCTCGTTTATGTCTATTGCCTGCCGATTTGGATTTGTTTGCTGTGGATTTCATTAAACAACTGCATATGGATTCTAACGCCGCCCCAGCATCCTTACATAATACTTTGCCAACAATGAATCCAGCAGAAGTTTCGAATCTACAAGCCGCATTCGCTTATCAAAGCGATGTTCTCAAAGAGTACCGAGACCAACTGGCCAAAGCACAAGCGGCTAACGACTATCTCACCCAGCACTTACGATCGCTACCACTGCCTATGTCCAGGAAGGTAAGCTTTGCTTTACCTGATAAATGTAATGGTTCAGCGGAGCAATGTAAAGGATTTCTTCGTCAAGTAGAAATCTTTTTCATGCATCAAGGAGATGATTTCGAGTCTGAGGAGAAGAAATGTGCATTTCTCATGTCATTGCTAACTGGTAAAGCGATCGAGTGGGCCGTGGCAGTTTGGGAAACTGATCGTTTGTTCCAAACATCCTACACGTATTTCGTGAAACAACTCAGAGATGTGTTTGAATATCCAGCGTGGGGCAAGGATGTTTCTACCCGTCTCATGCAGCTAACTCAAGGCCGCAGATCAGCCGCTGATTACGCCATCGAGTTCAGAACGCTCGCTGCACAGAGTGGTTGGAATGATGTTTCACTCAAGGCCGTGTTTCAACGCAGTCTGAATGTAGAGCTACAGGCAGAGTTTGCATGCAAGGGTGAGGATCACTCTTTCCCTGAATATGTAACACTAGCTATCAAGATCGACAATCTCATGCGTAGTAACCATGCTCGAATCAAGTCAACATATATGAGAAACATACCTACCCAGCCGTTGACACAGATTTCCAACCCAACCCAATCCAATGATCATGCTAATCCAGAACCAATGCAGCTAGGAGCTACAAGGCTATCTACTGAAGAGAGATCACAACGGTTAGTCCATAACCTGTGCTTCTACTGTGGAGAGGCAGGCCACCGCAATTCAGTATGCCCACTCAAAGCCTGGAGGAGCATCAATGATAACAGCCGGGTGAGTGTTGACAATCTTTTACTATTAAACACCAAGTCCCTCACTACTACAGTCAAGATTACTACTGAAAATGACTCTTTTGAATTCACAGCACTGATTGACTCCGGTTCTGCATTGAACTTAATTCACCAAGATCTCATAACGACATTCAACATCCCCATACAACTCTGCAATCCTCCACTCACGGTTAACGCTGTTAACAACAAGCCTATTGGTGACGGCATCATTCAACAAACGCTGCCCATACAACTTCAAGTGGGACTATTTCATCAGGAAACCATCACATTCTACGTCATTGACTCTCCACGCCATGAAATCATTCTAGGGTACCCCTGGCTATCTGTTCACGACCCAGTCATCTCTTGGCACCATGGTGAGATCACACATTGGTCACAATTCTGTTTTTCCCACTGCCTGAACAACACAATTATCAAGTCATGTCTAACCACCAATGTAGAGAGTCCTGAATGTAAACCAGTTGCCATCCCATCATGCTACCAAGAACTACAGGAGGTCTTCAGTAGGACCAAAGCTACCCAGCTACCACCTCATCGTCCCTGGGAGTGTGAGTGAATTAAGCCTCCCAAAAGTAAGATATATCCTCTTTCACGTCCTGAGACCCAAGCCATGGAGGAATACATCGAAGAAGCCCTCAGTTCCGGTTTCATTCGTCCATCCACTTCCCCAGCAGCTGCAGGGTTCTTTGTGGAGAAGAAGGATGGAGGACTTTGTCCAATGGTTTGAACAATGTCACAGTGAAATTTCGATACCCACTACCATTAGTACCTGCAGCACTTGAACTGCTCAGAGATGCCAAAATCTACACTAAGTTAGATCTCAGGAGTGCTTACAACCTCATTAGAATTAAAGAAGGTGATGAGTGGAAAACTGCCTTTCTGACCACTAGGGGGCACTATGAATACCGGGTTATGCCGTATGGGCTAGCCAATTCACCTGCAGTCTTCCAGTCAAGTCAAGTGAAGTCAAGTCAAATTTATTTATATAGCGCTTTTTACAATTGGTAATTGTTTCAAAGCAGCTTTACATATTAGAAGCACAGAAAAAAGATAAGTGGTTAAAAATAAGCTGTACAAGCAAGCGTGGTAATATGTAACATATACAAGATGGTGCTACATTAAGCCAATGTCGGCTGACTCCCAGGGGTGGAAAAAAACCCCTAGGAGAAAAACCCAGCGTGCTAACACTGGGGAAAAAGTCCTAGGAGGGAAAAAACCCCTTGGAAGATATATTTAATATATGTAAATGGATATGGAGATCAAAATCTGAATTATACAATTTTATTATAGGGATTAAAAATAGATTATATATAAATATATGTAAGCGGATACGGAGATTAAAAATCTGAATTATAGATGCAGCCAGAACTGGATCTGTAGGCCCATTGTCTCCTGGGCCACGTTGTAGTCCGGTCCAGGCACAGGTTCTCCATCTGATCTGGATACGGCCTGGGTCCAGCACCCGGCAAACCTCAGGATAAGCAGAGAGACTGATATTAGCGTAGATGCCATTCTTATTCTGATGTACAGGTATATCTAGTGTTATAGGAAATGTTCTCGGTTCCGGCCGACCTAATTATTGTAGCGTAACAATCCTTTAACGGATTTGAAAAAATGTTTATTGTATTGATAATGTGTTATGTGTATGCAAGAGCAAAGAGATGTGTTTTTAGTGTAGATTTAAACTGACAGAGTGTGTCTGCTTCCCGAACAATGCTAGGAAGATTGTTCCAGAGTTTAGGTGCTAAATAGGAAAAGGATCTGCCGCCTTCGGTTGATTTTGATATTCTGGGTATTATCAACTGGCCTGAATTCTGAGATCGCAATAAACGTGAAGGACTATAATGCACCAAGAGCTCGCTTAGATATTGGGGAGCTAAACCATTTAGAGCTTTATAGGTAAGTAGCAAGATTTTAAAATCTATACGATGTTTAATAGGGAGCCAATGTAATGTTGACAGAACTGGGCTAATATGGTCATACTTTCTGGTTCTAGTAAGAACTCTAGCTGCCGCATTTTGGACCAACTGTAGTCTGTTTAAAAGCCGAGCAGAACAACCACCCAGTAGAGCGTTACAGTAATCTAGTCTTGAGGTCATGAATGCATGAACCAACTGTTCCGCATTTGTCATTGAGAGCATATGTCGTAATTTAGATATATTTTTTAGATGGAAGAAGGCGGTTTTACAGATACTAGAAACATGACTTTCAAATGAAAGATTGGTATCAAAGAGCACACCCAGGTTCCTAACTGAGGACGAAGATTTAATGGAGCACCCATCAAGTGTTAGAGAGTATTCAAGGTTTTTTCGTGAGGAAGTTTTTGGTCCAAAGATTAGGATATCAGTTTTTTCTGAATTTAATAATAAGAAATTTCTTGTCATCCATTTTTTAATGTCAGCTATGCATTCTGTTAGTTTTGTGAATTTGTAGGTTTCGTCAGGGCGCGAGGAAATATAGAGCTGAGTATCGTCAGCGTAGCAGTGAAAACTAACACAAGGGCAGCATGTACAGAGTGAAAAGCAACGGTCCTAGTACTGAGCCTTGTGGTACTCCATATTGAACTTGTGATCGATACGACATCTCTTCATTAACTACTACAGACTGATAACGGTCAGATAAGTAAGATTTGGGGGGTTCTGTAATGCCACGCCAGCAGAGGGAGCCCTCTCCCGAGTACTGACTGTTTGCCGCTTCCTTTGCTTCATTAGTTACTTCCTGTTTGGTGGACATTTAAGCATGGCTATGCCTTCATACCATCGTGAAGTATTGCCAGTTCACCTGCCTTACCGAGCGTTTCCATTGCCATTGTTTTGCTATCTTGTGTATGACCATTGCCTGTTTGATCTGTTTCTGCCTTTTGGATTACCCTTTGTTCTGTTGCTTGGATTGGACTGCCTCATTGTGTTTATACCTCTGCCTGCCTCTCGTTTATGTCAATTGCCTGCCGATTTAGATTTGTTTGCTGTGGATTTCATTAAACAACTGCATATGGATTCTAATGCCGCCTCAGCGTCCTTACAATATGTTTGTATTGGACATTGATGGAGCAACTTATTTTGTGTGAAAAAAAAAAAATCATAAAGTGGTTAATTTTGTTTAAAAAATCTTATAAATGTATGAGGTGGTGAGGGGGCCTTTTATCCCACACATGGGATAAAAGGCCCCCCAGCATGGGTTAAAAGGCACACAGTATTGATACAAATACTTTAGCTAAAATATGTTTTTAATAATGACTAGATTAAAACTTTAGCTAAATTTGTACTATTTTCTGTTTATTTTGATAAATAAAAATTCATTTTTGTTCAGTAAATATACTGTCATTAAAATAGGCCTATGTGATATCTATATATAAAATATAAAAATAGATTTTAAAAATATAGAAATACAGAAACAAAATTATTTTAAAAAGTAAAGATTCTGAAAGCATTGAAGGAGATTCAATAATAGCCTATTTAATATAGATTTACAGTAGTAACAATAAATGATATTTTATTATGATATGATTAATATATTTTAAAATATGATTGTTTCATTATAAATATGGGTATTATCTCCAAGATGGATGCCCAATTTGATATATTTGCCATCTGAATCTAACCATGTCACGTCAACAAATGGAAAAGTCAGTCAGCTATTCATTATCATGTTAATTATTGTGCCTTTTGCCCCAACAGCAGGTGCGCCTTTTACCCCAAATACCATACTTTTACATATTCTTCCGTTATTGAAAAACTGTTGCTTGAATTACCTTGAACAAAACTGACAATGATTAAGAAGACCTTTGTCTGAAAATACAAACATTAATTTAATGGATTCTTATTTGCTACTTAAATCAACATTTTAAAAAAACATCAAATATTAGATCAAACTACCTCAGAATAAACTTTGCGTTGCTGCCCGCGATCGCGTCAAGGATCAGACAAATTTGCACGTACATTTTGAAAAACGAATGTATAGGAAAGTGCTGCAGCAAGTTTTTGTGCCATCTAGTGGTTTAGAGGAAAATAAAATCAAAAGGCCCCTTTTGCCCCGTTGTACCCTATGTGTGAAATACTCGGGTTGTGCAAAGGATGACACCATGTGTATGGATGATAGCCAAAGATATCTTCAAAAAAAGCATCAGCTATCAGTGATATTAAGATGATTTGGCATTTCCAATTACTATTAAATTGATAGGCGTGCTACAATTAATTTGTCCTGTAATAATTTCATAGTGCATCAACGCAAAACTTTTAGGTCGGTTATACAATTAATCATAGGCCTATAATTAAAATTATTAAGAGTCTATAATATGTCTATAATGAATCAGCGTGTCAAATCATGATTCGGATCGCGTGTCAAACAGCCAAAATCATGTGACTTTGGCGCTCCGAATCGCTGATTTGACACACTGATTCATTATGCTCCGAAGCTTCCTGAAGCAGTTTTTTGAAATCGGCTATCACTATATAAGTCGTTATTTTGTTTTTTTGGCGGACCAAAAATATTCTCGTCGCTTTATAATATTAATATTGAACCACTGTACTCACATGAACTGATTTAAATATGTTTTTAGTAAATTAATGGATCTTGAGAGAGGAAATGTTATTGCTGGCTATGGAGGCCTCACGGAGCCATCGGATTTAAGCAAAAATATCTCAATTTGCAGTCCGACGATTAATGAAGGTCTTACGGGTGTGGAATGGCATGAGGGTGAGTAATAAATGACCTAACTTCAGTATTAGAACTTCATTCTAATAGATGAACTAACCCTTTAACACAAAAGGCTAAATCTGGAGCTTAATGGCCAAAAGGACTCATTTTGTTTGCATAATGCTCTAACATTTACAAAACATTAGAAACATGCAACATAAGCAAATATTTCCATCAAACACCACAACTTTTGGTCAAATCAATTTATTCTTTCAAACAATCATTACACAATAGACAACAAAATACAGCTATCAATATGAAATGATACTTAAAATCAAATTCTGGAAAGAAGAAAAAAGAAAAAGAAAAAAAAGCAACCAAAAGGAAACGTATGGGTGGAAATATCTTAAAATATAATGTTTAGATACTCAGAACTTCACATTTAGTCCATTCGCTCCTGACGATCATGCCACAAGTTCTCATCAACAATCGCATTGAATGTTTTCGATTGCAATACAGCGAGGGAAATACCTCCGTGTATGGCAGTCCTCTGCACCTATTGCCAGGCAACCTGCATTCATTGCCTCCAGGAGGGACATCTGATCATATGGTGATCATACACTTTCCATCTCCAAGCAGAGAAGAACTCCTCGATTGGGTTCAGAAAAGGAGAGTATGCAGGGAGGAATTGCATCATTATATGAGGCTGTGCTGCAAACCATTCATTCACAAGACGAGAGTGGTGGAGGGCAACATTGTCCCAAATGATGACATACAGAGTCATGCCAGGCCTCAAAAGCCCTCCCTCTTTGGGTGGAACCAATCTTTCATTCAGCGCATCAAGAAATGTGATGAGGCGTTCTGTATTGTATGGGCCGATAGTTGGTTTGTGGCAAAGGACACCATCATTGGAGATGGCAGCACACATGGTGATATTGGCACCCCTCTGACCTGGCACTGTAACAGTGGGCCTCTGCCCAATGATGTTCCTCCCGCCTCTCCTCACTTTACAGAGGTTGAAACCAGCTTCACCCACAAATGAATTTGTGATGTGCCTCTTCAGCTTCAAGCTCCATTATTCTCTAAGAAAAAGCACATTTATAAAGCAAGTTATTTCAGTCACATGTAACTGTATGGTAAAACAAGGCATTACAATAACAAAACTGTACCTGCACATACTGGAATCTTGCCTCCTTTACGATGTCAGAGTTTCTTTGGAATGGAACTCTGTACAGCTGCTTCATTCTGACATGGTTTCCTTTAAGGACTCGATCAATAATTGCCAAACTCACTGTTTATATTTCTAAATGCTCCATGATCTGCAATTACTGCTGCCTGGATTTCACGCAGTTTGATTGCATTGTTTGCCACTACCATATCTACAATGGCAGACTACTGTTCAACACTGAAGATCTTTCCTCTGCCACCAGTGTGCAGTAGTGTGTGGACTCTATAAAGTAAAAGCAAAAAGTATGTCAATTAACGTTATGACAGTCACATAAATGGGATTGATGACACATCTGCATTACTGTAGACACAGTTTGTTCTGCTACTGTAACAAGGCAATACAGCAAAGCTGAAATACAGTGACATGCAGTAACATTGTGACTTGCCCGTTCTCATTCCGAAAAACCCTGACAATAGATGCCCCAGTGCTCCGGCTCAGAATGGGCTGGACTCTTTTTCCAGCCTCTCTAAAGGACAAGCCATGATTGATGACGGTCAATAATTGTTGCTCGAATTTCATTTGAAACTCTATTCTGTCCTCTTGCTAGTGATGTGACGTTTGACACCGAGGCTTCGAAGCTTGTATCAAAAAAACGAAACATCTCACAGTGAAGCACTGTATCGGAGCTTGATTCGTTTTGCCATAACCACGTGATCGGTGACGTCCGAAGCTTCGTTTTCGCACACAACCACGTGACTGCTTCGTATTTTGAACGCGAACCCTTGCGCAGATGTGGTGTCATTTGCTTTTTAGCAAAAGAATATGTCATAATACGAATAAATATTTACATTTGCAATTTTGTGCATGTTCAGTTTGTATTTATTCCCAGTTCATACTTCAATCTATGACAATCTTAATTTATTTTGATAATATATGCCCAAGCTTGCCTATTTCCCCCAAAAAATGTATTCACAGACTCAGTTATTCAAATTGTGTAAGTAAAATGACACATGAAAGACTTTATGTATAATAATAATTTACATTGTTTTATACGCTTTTCATAGCACAAATTGATTTATTACATGAAACAGTCCGAAAATAGCTGGGTCGTCTGGGACGCAAATGCAGTTTTTTCCACCTTTTGACCACAAGATGCCGTTAATGTGCACCGTGTTGAAAAGCTTCGAGTAATGAACCTTTTACAATACACTTGAGGGGAAAGCCTCGGTGCTTCACAAAGCTTCATTTCGCCATCACTAGTAACTACTGTATTACTGCATTAGTAACTACACAGTTACTGTCTTTAAATAAATCAACATGCAGCAGAACATCAGTGTTTCTGGATCATCACTGACTGAAGCACAGGCGCTACCCTTCAGCACAATGGTGACCTCACAAATCTCAGATAACAGAAACAGAACATTAAACACTAACAGATCTCTCTTGATCTCTGCATCTTCACTTATTACAAACCACTCTGACTTTGTTTCTTTCATACAAATCTTCTTAATGAGGTGTTGATGTTTTATCAAAATTTATAAATGTCACTATTACAGAGGTAAGCGCTTGCTTTAGTTGGTCTCCTGACCCTTGATATTTTGACTTTATTTTTCTCCAATTGATTTATCTGTGTTTTTCTAAAGTATTTGATTCAATAAAAAAATTGTGAGAAAATTAAATTCTGATCAAGTGAGTTGGGATGCTTGATCATTGATGATGATTTTAAAATCATACAGTGGTCTTATTCACAGATCTTTGAATATTGTGTTTTCAATCATGTAGACATCATAATGCTTGAGAACCTGTCCTATTTTGATATTATAAGTTTTCATCCTCGTGCAGAATTTATTCAGACAGCATTATGTAGATTCACACAGACATCAAGATTCTGCATATGACTCTCAACAATGGTGACAAAATTTTCAGATAAACTCTGAACATCACAAAAGCTACTAAAGTCACAAAAAGATTTTTTAGTGTCACCATTGTTGAGGATCATATGCTGATTCATCATGTCTGTGTGAGTCTAAAAGACACTGCTCAAAACTCTGCATAATGTATATAAAAAAAACTAATAAAAAAGGGGTAAAAAAATCCTTCAATTAATGCAAAACTAACATTTAATACACTCAGTTTAGATTTTGGTGATGATGATTGAATCATCAGCACAAAACAACCAAATTCATCTGATCAGACTTTCTCCAGTATTTTTTGCTATAACCAATGTATTTTGAAAACACAGTTAAAGCAGCCAGAGAAAATCAAAAGTTAAAGGAGCTCTATGTAAGATTTTTACTTTAAATAAAGCATAAAAATACCCTAATATGTTTGCAGATATTTAGGAAACATGCTAAGTTCACCTACTTGTTTCTCAGAAAAACAATGCTACAGCCAGATATTCTACTTTGAAAATGTGCATTCCGTGTCGGAATGTCTGTCTTTGTTTTGGTCTGTGCGAAACGGTGTGCTGCAGTTTATCCAATAGTATTTCGACATCACAGGTTGCCAGTTGGCGGAAAACAGCGCGTACTGCAACCATGGAAACCAGCAAACAAACTGGGTCAGAGAATCAGGCAATAACGTCAGCTGCGCGTTCTTGCTCTCTTCTCTGTCACGGTGAAGTGAGACACACCCGCGCGGGCACCTCCTCTCTCTCTCTCGTCTCATTCGCTTCGGTTAAGTAGTGCTTGTATTGCGCATAAATTTTAGTCATTCCCGCAGGTCTCGCGCTCACACCGAAAGCGCTCGCACTACTGATCTATATAAGTAAAGCGAACAAGCCACGCTCAGTCTCAGAGACAGAAGTCAAACAGAGTCACAAGTACCAAAATAAGCGCCTTCCTGCGCTTAAACTGTCAAATACATACAAAAGTATGTCAAAACCAGCGGCACAGGCAATCTTGGCGAGTATTCAGATAAACAGTCAGTTTTGAATCGTTAAATAGCTAAAAAACCCATGTTGTGTGTAACAGTATTGGGTCCGTTGAACACTGTTCATAAACTCTTAAAGGGACAGCAGTCCAATATTCCTGCTGCTGTCTGTCATGTTAATCAAAGAACAAAAGACAAAGAAAATAACTTTCTGCTCTTGACTGAATACATTTTATAACTTTAATGGTAAGAATTATTTGCAATAAAGACTACAGAAATTAAGGTAACCAATGCAAAATAGCACAATGTGTTATTTTACATTTGATTACTTTAATTTCTGTAGTATTTCTTACCTGAATAAAAACCCAGTTAACCCAAAAAAACGTAGTTTCATAGCTCTCTTTATTCTATTGCATTTATTTGAGCTGTTTATATTTTATTACTGACTTTTACTTTTTTTTTTTATGAAAATAAAACTCTGCATTGAAGAAAAGTAGATTTTTGTTTGTATATGTTATCATTTATAGTTCTTAGAAAGAAAATCGGAATTGGCAAAAGCATATCAAAACAGATAAATCAACTCTTCAGCTTACGGTGTGCAAGTCTCCTCAGCTTTCATTGTCAATTGCACTACTTATTGTTGCTGGCAACCATATGCAGTAAAAGCTGGCAACCCACGTCTTTGAATGAGGGGGCGGGCCAAACAATACTTTGAATTTGGACTGCAGTATCTATTTTGAACACTGGGTGTCATTCCTATAGAGAGCCCCTTAAAAATGGCAAGAATCAAGAGCCCATCTAAAGCAAACGCTCTCCTCTATAACGGTGACTTCAAACTTTATTATTTTGTATAAAACACCCACACAGGCGGCGACGTTCTCGTGACCTTGTGCAACTTTGTCTAAAAGTTCTCTAAAAGTGACAAAAATTCTGGTTGCCAGCAACAATAGGTAGTGCAACTTTACAGAACATTTGGGACATAAAACGTCCTCTTTTGGTAATGAAAGTGCTGCAGTTCAAGGTTCCTTATATGATTTTAGGGGGACATTCTATTTTGGTTAATTTTGTGCTCACACAAGAATGTTACAATGAGGATATTTAGGACATTAACTGAACGTTGCTACATGGTCTTCTGTTGGTCATTTAATAACGTTCCCGATATGAGTTTAGGGGAACGTTTTGTTTTGGTTATTTTATGGTCGCACGAGAACGTTACAAATAGGACATTTGGGAAGTTAACAGAACGTCCTATTGTAATAGTCCCCTCAACATTCCCAGAACGTCCTGAATGTTCCCTGAAGGTCCACCAGATAACGTTCCCCAAACCTTAAAAGAACTCCACATCGTGACCGTCTCTAAACGTTCTGGGAACATTACTAGACAACGTCCTTAATACCAGTGGACGTTCTGAGAATGTCTGGGAACGTAACATTTTTAGCGGGACAACCTGTCACCTAGTAACGTTCCCAGAACGTTCAGAGACAGTCACAATGTGGAGTTCTTTTAAGGTTTGGGGAACGTTATCTGGTGGACCTTCAGGGAACATTCAGGACGTTCTGGGAATGTTGAGGGGACCATTACAATAGGACGTTCTGATAACTTCCTAAATGTCCTCTTTGTAACGTTCTTGCATGACCATAAAATAACCAAAATAGAACGTCCCCCTGAAGTCATATCGGGAACGTTATTAAATGACCAACAGAGGACCATGTGGGAACGTTCTGTTAATGTCCCAAATGTCCTCTTTGTAAAGTTCTTTTTTTGACCATAGAATAACCAAAAGAGAACGTCCCCCTAAAGTCATACAAGGAACCTTAAACTGCAGCACTTTCATTACCAAAAGAAGACGTTTAAGGAACGTTCTGTAAAGGTTCAGAATTTTCATCACCTTTTGAGAACTTTTAGGGAACGTTGCGCAAGGTCCTGAGAACGTTGCCTTCTATGTGGGAAATATGGCCGAAGTATAAGATCAGAATCAATTAATGAGAATGCATTGAAAGTTCAGGATTGAGTACTCTTGGGCCAGAAGTGTGTTCATTAGGTCAAATATGGACTACAGTATGGCTGATGTGACATAAGAAGGCGTCAGTAAGTATATGTGACAAGATCGAGTAGTGTAGTAACATCTATAGAGAACTGAACATTTGACCTAACGGACATATTTCTGGCCAAAGAGTACTCGATCTTGAAATTTTATATATACTTACTAATGCCTTCTGATGTCACATCAGACATACTGTAGTCCATATTTGACCTAATGAACATATTTCTGGCAAACTAGAACTTGATCTTGAACTTTCAATACAAACTCATTGATTCACTCTAATCTTACTTCAGCCACATATGAACCCATTTTGACTTACGAAACAAATATCTCACAAATTNTCAACATCGCTATTCAANAAGGAACCTTAAACTGCAGCACTTTCATTACCAAAAGAAGACGTTTAAGGAACGTTCTGTAAAGGTTCAGAATTTTCATCACCTTTTGAGAACTTTTAGGGAACGTTGCGCAAGGTCCTGAGAACGTTGCCTTCTATGTGGGAAATATGGCCGAAGTATAAGATCAGAATCAATTAATGAGAATGCATTGAAAGTTCAGGATTGAGTACTCTTGGGCCAGAAGTGTGTTCATTAGGTCAAATATGGACTACAGTATGGCTGATGTGACATAAGAAGGCGTCAGTAAGTATATGTGACAAGATCGAGTAGTGTAGTAACATCTATAGAGAACTGAACATTTGACCTAACGGACATATTTCTGGCCAAAGAGTACTCGATCTTGAAATTTTATATATACTTACTAATGCCTTCTGATGTCACATCAGACATACTGTAGTCCATATTTGACCTAATGAACATATTTCTGGCAAACTAGAACTTGATCTTGAACTTTCAATACAAACTCATTGATTCACTCTAATCTTACTTCAGCCACATATGAACCCATTTTGACTTACGAAACAAATATCTCACAAATTAGTCCTCGAGGATGAACTTTTTATATAAACTGTTTGACTCCTTTTCATGATACATCAGCTATTGAGCATTCCCTGTTTGACCTTAATGAATATATCTCTGGCAAATTAGCACTCGATCATGAACTTTCAATACATACTCATTGACTTATTCTGTTCTTAATTCATCCATACACAAGCCTATGTTTGACCTACAGAACATATCTCTGGAAAATTAGTACTCGATCTTGAACTTTCAGTACATACTCACTGATTCACTGCTTTCTTACTTCAGCCATATATGAATCCATTTTTGACCTACTGAACAAATTTCTGGCAAAGTAGTCCTTGATGATGAAATTTCTGTACAGACTCATTGACTCCTTCTGGTGTTACATCAGACAGACAGTAGTCCATATTTGACCTAAGGAACATATTTCTGGCCCAAGAGCGCTTGATCTTGAACTTTCTATAGATACTCATTGACTTAAGAAATATGACCTTTAGATAAAATATGCAATATTCTACGGCTGACGTATCATCAGAAGGTGTCAGAAAGTATATATAGAAAGTTCATGAGCGAGGATTAATTTGGCAGAAATATGTCCAGTAAGTCAAACATGGGCTCATGTATGTCTGAAGTAACATCAGAGAGAGGGAATGAGTATGTATAGAAAGTTCATGATCGAGTACTCTTGAGTAAGAAATATGTTCAGTACGTCAAACATGGACTTCTGTGTAGCTGATGTAACATCAGATGGGGTCAATAGGTGTGCATATGAAGTTCTTGATCGAGGACTAATTTGCCAGAAATATGTTCAGTAGGTCAAATAGGCAATACTTTATGGCTGACGTATCATCAAAAGGAGACAATAAGTTTATATAAAAAATTCATCATCGACGACTAATTTGCCAAAAATTTGCTCAGTAGGTCAAAATGGGTTCAAATATGGCCGAAGTATAAGATCAGAGTCAATTAATGAGAATGCATTGAAAGTTCAGGATTGAGTACTTTTGGGCCAGAAGTGTGTTCAATAGGTCAAATATGGACTACAGTATGGCTGATGTGACATAAGAAGGCATCAGTAAGTATATGTGACAAGTTCAAGATCGAGTAAAGTTTGGCCAGAAATATGTCCGTTAGGTCAAATAAGCAATACTCTATAGCTGATGTTTCATCAGAAGAAGTCATTGAGTCAGTGTAGTAATTTCTTGATCGAAGACTAATTTGCCAGAAATATGTTCAGTTGGTCTAATATGGACTGACTGATGGGGGAAGTAACATCAGAAGGAGTCAATGATAATGTATAAACAGTTTAAGATCAAGTGGTCTTTGGCCAGAAATATGTCCATTAGGTCAAATATGCAAAATTCTGTGGCTGACCTATAATCTTGAGTCAATAAAAACATATAGAAAGTTCATGATCAAGACTACTTTGCCATAAATATGTTCAATATGGACTTCTGTATGGGTAAAGTAACATCAGAAGGAGTCAAAAGAGTACTCTATCTTGAACTTTTTATATATACTTACTGCCGCCTTCTGATCTCACATCTGCCATACTGTAGTCTATATTTGACCTAATGAACATATTCTTGGCCCAAAAGTACTCGATCTTGAACTTTCAATACATACTCATTGATTCACTCTGATCTTACTTCATCCATTTATGAACCCAAATTATTCTTCGATGATGAACTTTTTATATAAACTAATTGACTCCTTTTAATGATACGTCAGCCATAGAGTATTGCCTGTTTGACATAATGAACATATTTCTGGTAAATTAAAACTCAATCATGAACTTTCAATACATACTCATTGACTTATACTGATCTTACTTCAGACATAGATGAGCCCAAGTTTGATTTACTGGACATATTTCTGGCAAAATAGTCCTCAATCATTAACTTTCTATACATACTCATTGACTCCTGATTATATTTCAGCCATAGAGTATTGCATATTTAATCTATTGGACATATTTCTGGCCAAATAGTACTCAAACAAACTCAATGACTCCTTCAGAAGTTACGTCACCCATCAGTCAGTCCATATTAGACCAACTGAACATATTCCTGGCAAATTAGTCCTCGATCAATAAATTTCTAAACTGAATCATTGACTCCTTCTGATGAAATGTCATCTATAGAGAACTGAACATTTGACCTAACGGACATATTTCTGGCCAAAGAGTACTCGATCTTGAAATTTTATATATACTTACTAATGCCTTCTGATGTCACATCAGACATACTGTAGTCCATATTTGACCTAATGAACATATTTCTGCCAAAATAGAACTTGATTTTGAACTTTCAATACAAACTCATTGATTCACTCTGATTTTACTTCAGCCACATATGAACCCATTTTGACTTACGAAACAAATTTCTCACAAATTAGTCCTCAAGGATGAACTTTTTATAAAAACTGTTTGACTCCTTTTCATGATACGTCAGCTATTGAGCATTCCCAGTTTGACCTTAATAAATATATTTCTGGCAAATTAGCACTCGATCATGAACTTTCAATACATACTCATTGACTTATTCTGTTCTTAATTCATCCATACACAAGCCTATGTTTGACCTACAGAACATATCTCTGGAAAATTAGTACTCGATCTTGAACTTTCAGTACATACTCACTGATTCACTGCTTTCTTACTTCAGCCATATATGAATCCATTTTTTACCTACTGAACAAATTTCTGGCAAAGTAGTCCTTGATGATGAAATTTCTGTACAGACTCATTGACTTCTTCTTGGTGTTACATCAGACAGACAGTAGTCCATATTTGACCTAAGGAACATATTTCTGGCCCAAGAGCGCTTGAGCTTGAACTTTAACTTTCTATAGATACTCATTGACTCCTGCTGATTTTATTTCAACATCAGAATAACATCAGTGTAAGGCAACATCAGAAGGAGTCAATAGTAATGTATGTAAAGTTCGAGATTGAGTACTCTTTGGCCAGAAATATGTCCTTTAGGTCTAATATGCAAATACTGTATGTCTGACATATCATCAGAAGGAGTCAATGTATAGGAATTTCTTGATCGAGGACTAATTTGCCAAAAATATGTTCAGTAGGTCTAATATGGACTTCTGTATGAGTGAAGTAACATCAGAAGGAGTCAATAATAATTATGCTCTTTGTTCAGAAATATGTACATTAGATCAAATATGCAATATTCTATAGCTATCAGGAGTCAATGAGTATGTATAGAAAGTTTATGAGTGAGGACTAATTTACCAGAGATATGTTCTGTAGGTCAAACAAGGGCTCATGTATGGCTGAAGTAACATCAGAGTGAGGCAATGAGTATGTATAGAAAGTTCATGATCATGTACACTTGGGTAAGAAATATGTTCAGTAGGTCAAATATGGACTTCTGTGTAGCTGATGTAATATCAGAAGGCGTTAATGAGTATATATAACAAGTTTAATACTGAGTACTCTTTGGCCAGAAATATGACCTTTAGATCGAATATGCAATATTCTACGACTGATGTATCATCAGAAGGAGTCAGTGAGTATGTATAGAAAGTTGCCATAAATATGTCCATTAGGTAAAATTTTTAATACTCTTGACTGAAGTAACATCAGAGTGAAATCTCATTTGTAATTATATATTAATTAAAATACGGGGACAATACTTTTTTTTTATGTTTTTTAATTGTTGTGGGTTCCTTATATTATTACATAAATAATTATTATGATTTAGTTTGATTATTAGGACTTTTGGTCTGGTTTTATTACAATTCACCAAAAAACTATTACACTATTAATAGTACAAATTGCAAAAGCAGTTCAAAACTTTACAAAAGCACATTACATCACAAAAATAAAACAACATAAATATAAGATCAATAAAATGGCATTTAACAAATATTTTTTAACATTTATTATTGAATTTAATATTTTCATTTTCACAAGCTATACGGTATACAGAAATTACAACTTTTTAACTATTATTTTGCATTTTAGACTAATTTTAAGCTCAAAGTAAGTTGCAGGTTTATTATTTATTTTATTATTTTATTTATTCATATCTGAGTGTACCTTCACCATAGTTAAAAAAAAAGTAAAAAAAATAAGTGAAGTGACATGTGGCCAAGTATGGTGACCCATACTCGGAATTTGTGCTCTGCATTTAACCCATCCAAGTGCACACACACAGCAGTGAACACACACACACCGTGAACACACACACCCGGAGCAGTGGGCAGCCATTGCTGCGGCGCCCAGGGAGCAGTTGGGGGTACGGTGCCTTGCTCAAGGGTCTCACCTCAGTCGTGGTATTGAGGGTGGGGAGAGCGCTGGACATTCACTCCCCTCACCGACAATCCCTGCCGGACCTGAGACTCGAACCCATGACCTTTGGGTTACAAGTCCGTCTCTCTATCCATTAGGCCACGACTGCCCTCAAGATGTGTGTGTGAAAATTGTTGCGTTATGTCTGCGGAACTTTTGTGGTCGTTTAAATTGTGCAAAACAATCCCACACCCTGTTGAGGCCCTGTTATAAAACACATACAAACAGTATTACTTTAGTCTAACATGAATAGTTAGTATGATGCTACCTTGAGGCAGATAACGATGTTTCTTTTGATAACTGATAACAATGGCGCTCTGCTCTGATCCAGGTTACGTTCTTCATAAAGTAGCGGCGCGAGTGACTAAGTGTAGAGTAGCTGCACAGCCTCCTCTATTGGTGAACATAATTACTACACGATTGCTCCGATAACCAACAGGCTGCTGTATGTTGGTCGTGTTTTTTGCAATGTATTTTCGGGTTGTTTTAAACGAGTTGTAAAACGGGGACATTTCCGGGAAACTGTCCCCCGGGGACGTCTGGTCGATCAAGGACTCTTGGGACAGAAAAAATGTAATCACGTCTAATACTTCTGTATGGCTGAAATAAAATAAGGAGTCAATGAGTAAAGAAAGGCATTTATTTTCATAAATGAAAATAATGTTCTAAAAGTTGAACTAACCTGCCTAACGAGTGTTTAATTACTTTTAATATTATAGGGTATTATAGGAGAAGGTGTTGGCTGGGTTTTTAGTCTCCCAATAAGGTAGCATCTATTTAATAATTTTAATAAATATAATCATTTACTGTGCAAACAGTACAAACCCCTTCTGGTCTATGTATCCCTGCCTCTGCTGAGCCCCCCATCCACTGTGATCAAAAATAAATGGGACCAAACGTGATTGAATGTAGAGGGTTGTGTCTCGTTAATCTATTAATAAGTCATATAAGTCAATAAGTCATTATCATGGGAATTTGCTTTCATTCCAGGCTAACCTTTATTGAGGTTAAATGTATGTTTAGCCCATAAATCCTACATATTACCATAAAAGGTTGTCATAAATAGTCTATAGGCGTTTATTCTATGTAGTTTTCATAAGACTGGATATTCTACTTATTCATACTTTTCTACTAACGTTTTTCCTTCTAATAGGTGGCCTAACTTAACTTACTTAGCAATTACATAGCTATATAGTTTTGTGCTATTTGCCAGTATTGCTCTTTCAGCCAGCTTCATAGTTTATCTGTTAACTTTTCAGAAGCCCATAACGGAGTTTTTTTCCCCAGAAAGTGCAAATAGCGCAGCAGTAGCGCGAAGGGCTTGTAGTTTTGGCTTTTTCGACGTGGATTCGAATCCGCCTTTTGCCGAGCTCGTCAAATAATAGAGCTCGCTCCTCTCTATTTTCTTATCACAGACATTTTCAATAAAATGAAAATAGACTGTGAACAAGTGTTTAATAATATTAAAAGGTGTTTATTGGGTAGGGTTAAGGGAAGGTGTAGGGAGGTTTTTTATTCTCCCAATAAGGAAGCATCCATTTAAAATAATTTTAATAAATATACTAATTTACATTTTATGATATTATTGCATTCTGTTAATGTACAAAAATTCTAAGGTGCAAATAGTATCTGCTAATACAATGTACATCACTATTTACACTTCTTGCAAAGAACTGCTACTTTAACATGGTGCAAATAGAATATATTGCTATTTTCACTTAGTGTAAATAGCATATTGTTAAAATTGCTCCTATGTTCTGGACCCCGGGGATGTATGCTGCACGAAGCGACAGCAACTTCCCCTGGGACCACAGGAGGATTTGGAGCACCAGTTTGTAAAGTGGACGCGACCTCAAACCCCCCTGGGGATTTATATAGGCAACCACCGATGTGTTGTCTGACCGGACAAGAACATGATGGCCCCTGAGGTCTGGGAGAAAGACTCTGAGAGCCAAAAACACAGTCATCATCTCCAGGCAGTTGATGTGCCAGGAGCGGTGATGTTCGCTCCACAGACCCTGAGTCGAGCGTCCGTCTAGGATCGCTCCCCAGCCCGTGAGGGATGCATCTGTCGTTAGCATCTTGCGACGACAAGGAGCTCCCAACACTGGGCCTTGGGATAAAAACCAGGGTTTCTTCCACATGTCGAAGAATGTGACCTTGATCATGCGAAATGGATTTCCCCTCGGAGAAAACCCCCTGGTTCTGAGCCACCACTGCAAGGGTCTCATGTACAGCAGGCCAAAGGGAATCACATTGGACGCTGCTGCCATTAAGCCCAACAGTCTCTGAAACTTTCACAGTGAGTGACTGGCCTAGCTTTATCCGGTTTACGGTGGAAAGGATTGATTCTATCCGAGCAGGTGAAAGACGCGTCTGCATCACAACAGAGTCCCAAACCACGCCCAGAAAAGTGGTTCTCTTAGCTGGAGAAAGAACACTCTTCTTGGCGTTTAACCTTAACCCCAACTTCCTCATGTGGGCGAGAACGACATCTCGATGCCGAACCGCTAGCTGTTGCGATTGGGCTAATATTAGCCAATCGTCGATGTAATTCAGAATGCGAATGCCCTGTAAACGCAGTGGCGCCAAGGCTGCATCCATGCATTTGGTGAAAGTGCGGGGTGACAATGCTAGGCCGAACGGAAGAACCCGATATTGGTAAGCTTTGCCCCCAAAAGCGAACCTCAGGAACTTCCTGTGATGCGGAAGGATGGAGATGTGGAAGTGCGCGTCCTTGAGATCGATCGTGACAAACCAGTCCTCGGACCTGATTTGTGACACAATTTGTCTTAAAGTTAACATTTTGAATTTGAGCTTCATAACTGACTGGTTCAGCAGACGCAGATCCAAAATGGGACGCAATCCCCCATCCTTCTTTGGAACGATAAAATATCGGCTGTAGAAACCGTTCTCTCTGTCGGGAGGAAGTACATGCTCTATGGCTTCCTTCTCCAACAGAGTTTTTACCTCCTGTTCCATAACCAGAGCCTGCTCGGGGCCCACCACAGAGGGCGGGACCCCCGCGAACCTGGGTGGGCGAGACCCGAACTGAATAGCTTACCCCTTTTCGACTGTACACAGGACCCATTGAGAAATATTTGGCAGAAGCTTCCACGCTGTCAGATATTCTACTAAGGGAACCAGTCTCTCGAGACTGGCCTCTGCTGTAATTTGAACAGCCAAAACGGTGCCCTGAAGCGGCGCACCAGCAGGGGGCGACCGAGCTGACTGTTCCGCGACCCTCCTTAGAGGGGGCGAGCATCCCAGGGCCACTACGTTTCCGGGCGGACACTTGGGTGTTTGCTCGCTGGGGACCACTGCGCCCTGAAACACGCGAGGTGGCAGGGTTGGCAGAACGGCCTCCTGAGGGCACTGAAGAGAGGTGGGCACCGTATACTGAGATGTACACCACTTCTCTCCAGCGAGGGCTGCCCTCAGGGTCCTGACACTCGCGGCGTCAGGACTTCTTTGCCGCAGCCTTCTTGGCGATAATGACGTTCCTCAGATCCGTCTTACCCCTTGAAGGCTGCGGCTGTGAGCGCCCCCCCGACCCCCCAAATTTTTGCGGAGGGGTACGGGTAGAAACGCTCTGTTTCTGGTTGGCACGGTGCTGTGAGGAGCTGGCTTTTGATGACTGGGGCTGCTGGTGTTGTGGAACAGCCCCAGGGGTAAAAGAGCGACGGGGGAGGAGCTTCTGGAACGCCGCCGCCTGTTTATTGGCCTCCTGAAACCTCTCGACGACCGTATTTACAGCGTCGCCGAAGAGGCCAGGGGGCGCAAGCAGGCGTCCATAAGGAAGTTTTTATCTTTATCCTTAATAGAGCTCAGGTTCAACCATAGATGTCTCTCCGTAGCCACCAGCGCTGCCATAGCACGGCCCACGGATCTGGCCGTCTCTTTGGTGGCACGGAGAGAAAGATCTGCAGTAGGCATGGTAGGCTTGCAGCACGCCCATGGTGTGAAGGCATGCTGCCGCCTGACCAGACGCTGAATAAGCTTTGCCCACTAAACCAGAGGTGACTCTTACTGGCTTAGTGGGCAGCGTCGGGGCCTTTAGGGACGATGCCGACTGTGGAGAGAGATAGCTCGCGAGCGTCTCCTCTACTTTTGGCATTGCCCCATAACCGTGCTCTTTAAGCCCTACTATCGATGCATAGTGCGTGGTCTGAGCACTATGCACGCAATATGAGGCTGGTTTCTTCCAGGATCTCGACACCTCAGTGTCGAGATCTGGAAAAAACGGGAGACCCCGACGTGGAGGTTGTGCTCTAGAGGGCAGAAAACGTTCATCCAATTTACTCTTAGGATGAACATCCTGCCTCTCTGCTGGCCAGTCAAGATTTAATCTGGCAACAGCACAATTCACAACCTCCACCAACTCCTCATAGGCGGGCGAGTGGGATGGGTCCTCACTCTCAACAGTGTCGATGCTCTCCACATCCAACTCCTCGGAGCTGGACACGTTGAGCATCGGTGCTTGTCTCAGTGTGGAAGGACCCGCAGTGCGTGCTTCCAAACACTGAGAAAAAGCACTGGATCTATCAGGTGAGGGCTGAGATAAGGCTGGGCCCGTCTCAAACCCCTCTCATAGATCCATTTGCGATCCCCAAGATCTAGATCGCCGCTGTGCCTCGGCAGCAGCGGGACCCGAACCCTGGGGAACACGAGCCTGGGCGCCCTCCTCGAAGAGCGCCAGTCGTGATGTAACATGGGCAGGGATGCACACACGATCTAAATTGCCTTTCCGCCATTATAACAATATATATAAGTCACAAACAACACCAAATAAGACAGACGAGTCACACAAAGCGCTACTGAAGACACAGAAGCTAGCGCTGCTTTGTTTGAGCGTGCTTTATAGTTTCCTGGTCGTGACGTCACGTGCCTCTGACGTCTCGTCACTCCATTGGACGGATTTCACACGTGCTTCATGACGACATAACGCGTTGCGTTCCCACAGCGTCAATTTCTTGATGCAACGCGAGTTCCCTTGAAAGGGAACATACGTGTTCACTCTTTAATACACAACGAAATTTATGTCATTTAAGTTCGTGTATACAAATGCTGTGCAACAGCACGTGTTATTTGTTATCTGTTCAATGCACAACATAATCAAAAGAATGTTAGTTTGCAATGCAAAGAAATAGAGCATATACTGTAAGGTCTTGTACTGATGGCAATACAACCACGCCTGATGTCTCTTCAATGCACAACGGATGAGTTAGTTCATTCATATCTACACAGGGTATGTTTATGTGTTGTTTTCTCTTCAATGCATGAGAAATAAATTCTTGTATATACATTACAAGGAAACAGTGCATAACTTACATGTTGCGATACAAAAGCAGATGTTATATTAATTTTTTCAAGCAATAAGCGCAATAAGTTAACTATTGTAAGCAATGCAATGAAACAGTTCTTGAAGCATTGCAATGCAACAACATATGTGATTTGTTTTCTCTTCACCGCAAAATGAAAAGAGTTAGTTCTTTGTATGCAACGCAGTATTATCTCTTCATTGCAAAGCGGAATAACTTTCCATACATATTCATTGACTCCTGATGTTACATCAGTAGAACAGTAGTCCATATTAGACTTACTTACATTTTTTCTATTCCAAAAGTCCTTGATCAACTTTCTAATTCTACTCATTGCTTCACTATGGTGATATTTCAGTCATACATACATAAGCCCATATTTGACCTTTTGAGCATATTTCTGGATAATTTAGTCCTCAGTCATGAACTTTTATACACATACACATATAAACACATTGATTTATTCTGATGCTACGACAGGAATAGCGTATTGTATGTTTGACCTAATGAACATATTTCTGGCAAACTAGTACTTGATCTTGAACTTTCAATACAAACTCATTGATTCACTCTGATCTTACTTCAGCCACATATGAACCCATTTTGACTTACGAAACAAATTTATCACAAATTAGTCCTTGAGGATGAACTTTTTATATAAACTGTTTGACTCCTTTTCATGATACGTCAGCTATTGAGCATTCCCTGTTTGACGTTAATGAATATATTTCTGGCAAATTAGCACTCGATCATGAACTTTCAGTAAATACTCAATGATTCACTGCTTTCTTACTTCAGCCATATATGAATCCATTTTTGACCTACTGAACAAATTTCTGGCAAATTAGTCCTTGATGATGACATTTCTGTACAGACTCATTGACTCAGTAGTCCATATTTGACCTAAGGAACATATTTCTGGCCCAAGAGCGCTTGAGCTTGAACTTTCTATAGATACTCATTGACTCCTCCTGATTTTATTTCAACATCAGAATAACATCAGTGTAAGGCAACATCAGAAGGAGTCAATAGTGATGTATGAAAAGTTTAAAATTGAGTACTCTTTGGCCAGAAATATGACCTTTAGATAAAAAATGTAATATTCTACAGCTGACGAATCATCAAAAGCTGTCACAGTGTATATATAGAAAGTTCATGAGCGAGGATTAATTTGGCAGAAATTTGTCCAGTAAGTCAAACATGGGCTCATGTATGTCTGAAGTAACATCAGAGTGAGACAATGTGTATGTATAGAAAGTTCATGATCGAGTACACTTGAGTAAGAAATATATTCAGTACGTCAAACATGGACTTCTGTGTAGCTGATGTAACATCAGATGGGGTCAATAGGTGTGTATATGAAGTTCATGATCGAGGACTAATTTGCCAGAAATATGTTCAGTAGGTCAAATAGGCAATACTTTATGGCTGACGTATCATCAAAAGGAGACAATGAGTTTATATTAAAAATTCATCATCGAGGACTAATTTGCCAAAGATTTGCTCAGTAGGTCAAAATGGGTTCATATATGGCCGAAGTATAAGATCAGAGTCAATTAATGAGAATGCATTGAAAGTTCAGAATTGAGTACTTTTGGGCCAGAAGTATGTTCATTAGGTCAAATATGGACTACAGTATGGCTGATGTGACATAAGAAGGCATCAGTAAGTATATGTTACAAGTTCAAGATCGAGTAAAGTTTGGCCAGAAATATGTCCGTTAGGTCAAATAAGCAGTACTCTATAGCTGATGTTTCATCAGAAGTCATTGAGTCAGTGTAGAAATTTCTTGATCGAAAGACTAATTTGCCAGAAATATGTTCATTTGGTCTAATATGGACTGACTGATGGGTGAAGTAACATCAGAAGGAGTCAATGATAATGTATAAATAGTTTAAGATCGAGTGGTCTTTGGCCAGAAATATGTCCTTTAGGTCAAATATGCAATATTCTGTGGCTGACCTATAATCTTGAATCAATGAAAACGTATAGAAAGTTCATGATCAAGAACACTTTGCCAGAAATATGTTCAATATGGACTTCTGCATGGGTAAAGTAACATCAGAAGGAGTCAAAAGAGTACTCTATCTTGAACTTTTTATATATACTTACTGCCGCCTTCTGATCTCACATCTGCCATACTGTAGTCCATAT
>RJVU01055095.1:37414-53895 GCA_003731715.1 Anabarilius grahami
GTTTATTATATTTCAAACAAAACAAGTAAAGGTTTCCACATAATAAGTTTTTTGTATGGGAAACTCTTAGATTCCTGTGAATGTGGGCTCCAGTGCGCAGTAGTATACAGCTGAATCTTTACAAGCAACATTTGAGATCTTTAGACCCACTTGATCAAAGTGGGTCTAAAGATCTCAAGGTCTTGATTAAATTTGTCAGTGAATCGTGATATGGCTGGTCTTCCGTGTGGTTGGCTATAGAAAATGAACTGTAGTTTTGATCTGGCATATTGTTTGTACCACTGCACATTTAGCACTCTTCCAGTGAATCCCTTGTAACTACAGGATATTGTTACATTTCCACCTACAACAGCGCTCTTTATAAGTGATAGTGGGAAGATTGCATTTGCCTCTGTCTCACCTAACAAAATATAATAGTTTGGTTAGGGAAGCAGTTATTAGATAAATTTACATAAGATTCTGATTCAATTCAACAATAATTATACAGTATTTAGAGGAAGACAAAATGTATGTGCATGAGTTTATCTCACCCAGCTGAATCCATAAAGTCATAAGTATGTAAATAAACATGATGGTTTATGTATTAGATGCCAAAATCAAAATGTCTGTTTCATCATATAATATGTGCGCCTCCACTTTTGTGAGATCCATTCAGAGACACAAAACTCCAGATGAATGTCTCTAGTACAGCATTTTCTTGTCTTCCTTTAATATCGTTTAGACAAGGATCTGTCACTTCAGTAATAGATGAGAAAAAGCATCTGCATTGCCACTTTCACTGACAAGTAACAGTTTAATCACAAGAAATACTATCATGATAGTGGAATGTACTGTATATGCCCACCACAGCAACTTCCAGGGCATTTAGATATGATATATTTGTTTTTACCTGAAACCGCTTAAGCACAATTTAAAACTGCTTGACCTTGATCTGCTTAGCTTTGCAGTTATGTACATGTTGTGGTTGCAGGATTACGCAAATATATTTTTAGAGCATCATACAATAAAGACACAGATTTACTATTTAGTGTAGTTCATCAGTTAGTTTAGTTGTTGAGTCTTAATTTTGTACAGTGGTTTTGTGTTTCCTGTCACTGTGGGCTTCAGGGCACAGTAGTACATTGCAGAGTCTATAAACGAAGCAGAGGAGATCTTCAGATCCACACGGTTTTTCTCCTCATTTATTTTAGCAGACACTCCAGGTATTGGAGGGTCAGCTGGCTGCTCAAGATTGGCTTCAGTAACCAGAAATAAAAACTCTGGTTTAGAGCTGCTGTATTGACGATACCACAGGAGAGAATCAGTGCTGTAAGACCCGTTGTATTTGCAGGCCAAATTAATGGAGTTTCCATTGTTAAAATGTTCAGATGAGGAGAGAGGTGCTATTCCTTCTCCACGTACATCACCTGAAACAGACAGAGCACTGCAGTTTATTACCCATTCAACACTAATTATCAATGCCCGATGACTTATGTTTGGAATGTTTACTTAAAAATGTTACATATCTTACCTGAAAAGAGAAGAATGAAGCAGACATTGCATAGAAACATCACAGATCCTCACAAGCAGCTCCAACTTTATCACTGACAGATTCTGAGCACTGTTTTCTTTTTTGAAATGTTACTCCAATTCAAATCTTCTGCAATATGAGTGAATACTGCCATCTGCTGTACATTATATGCAATTACGTTACTGATTAGTTTGCATTACTAATTACAGTAGCTATTTAAGGACAAGCAGTTTGACTGGTATATTTGATTTTAAAAACAGTTTATACATGTTTATATTAGTGCTATAGATGAAATTTAAGCATCACTGCTGTGCTGACAATGCTACAGTGTGTTATGAGGCATAAAATAGAAATAATGCCACCATGTGGCTACAGTAATGAATTTAAATCAATCAGCTGTCAGAGAACAATGTAATTATTCATAATATAGCATATTTAGTTGGACTTCTTGAATGTTTTGCTTTCCCAAAGAAACCTTTTGCATTTGCGTGCTAAAATGTTTGTATTCCCCCGAGAAATTTTGCATTCGCTCTCAAAACATTTTTGTTCTTTGTGAGAGTTTATTGGGAGAATGCAAAAGCATTGAAATATATTTTTTCCTCCCACTCCATATTTTTCCACCACCATGTCCCCTTTGGAACCGTTATTTTTAAGAGTGTATGTTGTTATTTGAGGGTTTGCAATATAGGCAACCAATTTATATAAAAACAAAGAACAGTTACTTGACCACCAAATCCACAATTTTGTCCTCTTGTATTGCAACAGAAACTTTAGTCATATTTCATTTGACTAAAATGATGCGAAAAGATTAAAAATGAAGAGAGACAAAATAAATGGTGACCAGTTACAGGACAGAAGATATTTTCCTTCCTTTATGCATTCATGTCGATTTTAACCTAAAATCTTGTCTGCAAACTCATATCTATTCATTTTTACCGTGTACAATATAAGGGCACTAATTTGATAATATTCATGCATATACATTATTTTTACATTATTTCTAAAGCAATTTTAATCATTTCTTATTTATGGAAAGTACTCCAATCAATTCAATCAATTTAATCAGCTCAATCTGCAAACTGAAATCACATATCTATGACAAAAGACAGATATGTTGTTTCTCTTTATAAAGGTTTTTGTACAGTGTTCTTGTGTTTCCTGTGACTGTGGGCTCCAGGGCGCAGTAATACAGAGCAGAGTCTGATACTGCAGGAGAGGAGATCTCCAGATCCACTTGTTTATCCTTCATACTCATTTTCCCATCCATTCCGGGGATACGGGGAACTGCATATGTTATATGTTTCGTTTGTGACTCCACGACGAGGAGCACAAATTCAGGTCTGGATCCAGGATACTGTCGATACCAATGCAGACTGTTTGCACTGCCATTATATTTGCACGAGAGAGTGACCGGCTCCTCCTCAGTGACATGAACATTGTTCCGCAATGGTCTTATTGACTGCGCAAATGTATCTGCGTAGAATAGAAAACATTCAGTTATAGAGTAACAGGATGAAGGCATTCAGAAAAAGTCAATCAAATGGCAACTTAATACTATGAACTCTCTTAAAATACAATTAATTATTATCCCAGTTTTAAACAAAGCTAGTACTGTATGTCACTTACATTGTGTCACTGCAAACACAAGCAGACAGCCCAGGAGCATCATCTTGAAGCACAAATGAAAACTGCAGACAGAATTGTGAGATTTTTGTGAGCTCCTTCAAAGCTCCACCCATAACAATCAGTGAAAACATTCAAATTATCTACGAATCAGATTCAGTTTGGTCTTGATAGTTTGACACGAATACTGTTTCATTAAGTGAAGAATTAATGAATATTAAAAAATGAGGCTATAATTCAATAATAAAAGGCAACTTTTCTGAAAATGACAAGCTTTGCAAAGGTAAAGTCTGCCTCTTTTAGTTTAAATGCAAAAAGTCTTTTTTATCTTTTATTCAAACTTTCAAAAAAAAGAGAGAGAGAGAGAGAGAGAGAGAAAGAAATGTATATTAAAAAGTTTGTTAAACATTCAAAATCTTTATTCAAGCATACACTCTAAAAAATGCTGGGTTAAAAACAACCCAAGTTGGGTTGAAAATGGACAAACCCAGCGATTGGGTTGTTTTGACCCAGCAGTTGGGTTAAATGTTTGCCCAACCTGCTGGGTAGTTTTATTTAACCCAACAATTGTTTACAAATTACTATATGTCTGGCTTAAAATGAACCCAAAATAGGTTGGAAATTAAAAATCAGACTCATAATTACTAGAGGCAACAATAATAATCAAAAAGATGAGCATTTATTAATAAGCAATTTAATAAATGTTTATTGTTTAAATATTATTCAAAAAAAGTATTAATAAATGTTTGTTTATTAAACATATTAATAAATGTTAATTTCCAACATATTTTGGGTTCATTTTAAGCAAGAAATACAGTAATTTTTAAACAATATTTGGGTTAAATAAAACTACCCAGCAGGTTGGGCAAACATTTAACCCAGCCGCTGGGTTTGTCCATTTTCAACCCAACTTGGGTTGTTTTTAACCCAGCATTTTTTAGAGTGTATGATCACAACAGTGTGGAACCAATTCTCTTAGATTACATTATATGGAAAGTTAAGAACACATGTAATTGTCTCTTATTTTAATTATTGTAGTCATACAGAACATTAAAAAGTCTTCACGAAATCAAAATGGACAATTCTGTTTTTTTTTTCATGGAATATTTCAGTATTTATTATAAATTATTGATCTGTGCACATCATTTTTTAAAATTCATGTGTCCTCATAATCTTTAATTAAAATAACTGTAAATAACCATTGCAGCAGCATCTCTTCTCTGCTGACGTGTTTACTGGCAAGAGGGCAGAACAACCTGTCACTCACATGATATCAAAGCAATAGCAAACCACAACGATCAAATCAATTCCCAATGAGCAAAATCAGATCCTGCCCTACATCTTTTCTTGTTTAGTAGCCATATCACTCAGATATGCATCACAATTGGGAAGAAAAATTTTATGCTGATATTAACATTACTCCTAGGTTTTTGTACAGTGTGTTTGCTCTTCCTGTCACTGTGGGCTGCAGGGCGCAGTAGTACAGCGCTGAATCTGTGACTGCAGCAGAAGAGATCTGCAGATCTACCTGCTTCTCCACCTTATTCACGCTGCCATTCAGTCTTGGGAAAGGGGGATCTGCAGGTGTTACACTGCCTGATACATAAACAAGAAGCAGAAATTCCGGTCTGGATCCAAGATATTGTCGATACCAATGTAAACTACGTGCTTGGCTATCATCATATTTGCATGAGAGAATGACTGTCTCTCTCTCAGTGGCATTTTTTGTGATCTGCAATGGTGTTATTGTCTGGCCAACAGATTTATCTGCAAACAGAGCATGAGAAAGAGTCATCAGGAAAAACAAACAAAATGTTCTGCCATTATCTGCAAAAAAGTTACAAATTATTGCATTTTCAACATAAATAGTAATGTTTTTTTTTTTTTTTTTTTTTTNTTTTTTTGTAAATATGCCAGAATTCAGATTAGATCAAATATAATATTAAAACAAAATTTTATAAAATAATGAAAAAGTGACATAATCCTACTCACTCAGTATGGCTAATAGTACAAGTAAAAAAAGAGATCTCATTTTTGCACTTCTGAAAAACAGACTGAAATCATATAAGAGATGAATGCCAGCACAATCTCTTGAAGCTCCACCCACATATCTCAGTGTGATTATGATTACATAAAACATGTCATACATGGAAGACTGTGAAATCCATTTTGCTTATTAATATGTAGTTTTTCATGAGTCTTCTCAAGAGATTTCTGATGTCAAATGTGACACTGATATCAAAATGGCAACTCTTTGACAACAAACCTGTGTGTGAAGTACAAGTAATTAGACCACAGATAAGCTTTAATAATTAATAATGCAGATATATCAATATTTTGGTATTTATACTCCAGGAAATCTCTGATATGCAGTAATGAGAAGAATTAGAAAAGCTTTCTTTATGCAGCATAACATAATGTCAGAATGCACTTGAAAAAATTAGAACTAAAGTGTCTCAAAATGTAGACTGTACTGGTCTGTATTGTGAGAGTGGTTTACATTTCTTAGAATTCTGGTATTATGTATTTCATAGTGACAGAAATACTCTATGTTCTTGAACACAAGGTCAGTTGTTGTAAAGGAGACAATAATGAGACAAATGAAACTCAGAATAGCGTAATCATAAAGTGCTGGATCAAAATGCTCAAATGCAAATGTGGATAATCATCCAATATTTCCTGACCACTGAGCACAGACACTGAACAGGGATTTCAACTTCCATTTTGAATGTGTCTGATTTTTGTACAGCGTGTGTGTGTTTCCTGTCACTGTGGGCTGCAGGGCGCAGTAATACAGAGCAGAATCAGTTAATGCAGTGCCATTGATCTCCAGATCCACATGATTCTTCTCCTCATTTAATCTAGCAGATATTCCAGGAATTGGAGGCTCAGCTGGTTGCTTAAATTTTGCTTCGTTAACCAGAAACAGGAAGTCTGGTCTGGATCTCGGGTACTGACGATACCAGTGGAGAGCATCTGTACCAGCAGATCCATTGTAACTGCAGGACAGGGTGATTGTTTTACCTTCTGAGATGAATTCTTTAGGAGATACTGGTGCTATTCCCTCACTAGAGGCATCACCTGAGAGAAAGACAGGGAGAAAGATGGAATAATGGAGATGAACAGAAAAGTAAAATACTAAGTATTGTACTAATCTCAGTAATGTTTATTTGATTAATTGCATTTATCTTACCTGTTAAGAGGGAGATAAAACACAGACAAAATAGGATTATCATTTCTGACAGGGAAAAAAATGAACAGCTATGTTGAACTATCTCTGAAACCTCCTGAAGTAATTACAGTACCTTGTATCTCCTCCTCTCATTTGCCCTTTGAAGAATTGGTTCAGTTTATTTTCATTTTTGGGTGAAGAGCACCCTCTTTTGGATAATTTCAGACATCACAAGTTTCTATGTGCCTACTGTAGAAATTTCACATTGGCCTGTGGAAAAAAAATTCAGTAAAATAGTGAATCAAATCCAGTAAGGATAATTGTGAATATTTGAACTTTCTCACTTTGACGCTTTTAAGCAACCAGAAAATTAGCTGACTCCAGTTAGTACCACATATTACATCAAATTACAGTGCAAACCGCATTGTATGTCACAGAGTAAACACTCACACAACAGGAACATGTGCCACCTTGTGGTGATTATTGGTTTATTTAAAGCAATTTTTTTTATTTTCTGTATTATTCATTGCACTTTGCTGTTCTCATACTAATACACTATTTTTTTATTTTTTTGCATGTAACTTAAATGCTTTAATCTCATTTAGCTAGCAAGAATTTATATTTTAGGGAAGGCAAACCATTGTATAATATATTTTATAGTATAATAAGGATATTATCAATTATAGTATAATTCATTTATTTATTTACAAACCCGATTCCAAAAAAGTTGGGACACTGTACAAATTGTGAATAAAAAAGGAATGCAATAATTTACAAATCTCATAAACTTATATTTTATTCACAATAGAATATAGATAACATATCAAATGTTGAAAGTGAGACATTTTGAAATGTCATGCCAAATATTGGCTCATTTTGGATTTCATGAGAGCTACACATTCCAAAAAAAGTTGGGACAGGTAGCAATAAGAGGCCGGAAAAGTTAAATGTACATATAAGGAACAGCTGGAGGACCAATTTGCAACTTATTAGGTCAATTGGCAACATGATTGGGTATAAAAAGAGCCTCTCAGAGTGGCAGTGTCTCTCAGAAGTCAAGATGGGCAGAGGATCACCAATTCCCCCAATGCTGCGGCGAAAAATAGTGGAGCAATATCAGAAAGGAGTTTCTCAGAGAAAAATTGCAAAGAGTTTGAAGTTATCATCATCTACAGTGCATAATATCATCCAAAGATTCAGAGAATCTGGAACAATCTCTGTGCGTAAGGGTCAAGGCCGGAAAACCATACTGGATGCCCGTGATCTTCGGGCCCTTAGACGGCACTGCATCACATACAGGAATGCTACTGTAATGGAAATCACAACATGGGCTCAGGAATACTTCCAGAAAACATTGTCGGTGAACACAATCCACCGTGCCATTCGCCGTTGCCGGCTAAAACTCTATAGGTCAAAAAAGAAGCCATATCTAAACATGATCCAGAAGCGCAGGCGTTTTCTCTGGGCCAAGGCTCATTTAAAATGGACTGTGGCAAAGTGGAAAACTGTTCTGTGGTCAGACGAATCAAAATTTGAAGTTCTTTTTGGAAAACTGGGACGCCATGTCATCCGGACTAAAGAGGACAAGGACAACCCAAGTTGTTATCAGCGCTCAGTTCAGAAGCCTGCATCTCTGATGGTATGGGGTTGCATGAGTGCGTGTGGCATGGGCAGCTTACACATCTGGAAAGGCACCATCAATGCTGAAAGGTATATCCAAGTTCTAGAACAACATATGCTCCCATCCAGACGTCGTCTCTTTCAGGGAAGACCTTGCATTTTCCAACATGACAATGCCAGACCACATACTGCATCAATTACAACATCATGGCTGCGTAGAAGAAGGATCCGGGTACTGAAATGGCCAGCCTGCAGTCCAGATCTTTCACCCATAGAAAACATTTGGCGCATCATAAAGAGGAAGATGCGACAAAGAAGACCTAAGACAGTTGAGCAACTAGAAGCCTGTATTAGACAAGAATGGGACAACATTCCTATTCCTAAACTTGAGCAACTTGTCTCCTCAGTCCCCAGACGTTTGCAGACTGTTATAAAAAGAAGAGGGGATGCCACACAGTGGTAAACATGGCCTTGTCCCAACTTTTTTGAGATGTGTTGATGCCATGAAATTTAAAATCAACTTATTTTTCCCTTAAAATGATACATATTCTCAGTTTAAACATTTGATATGTCATCTATGTTGTATTCTAAATAAAATTTTGAAATTTGAAACTTCCACATCATTGCATTCTATTTTATTCACAATTTGTACAGTGTCCCAACTTTTTTGGAATCCGGTTTGTGTTTTTTTTGGAGCTTGTTTTTAACTAATACCAAGTTCTGTCATGAAACTCCAGATGGCGCAGGCTAATGGGTTCTTAGCACAAGCTGCTGACAATCACATTGTTAACTACAAGGCTCAAGCTGATTGGTTCCTGTTTCCTCTGTAGCCAATGAGCTTGCTGCTTAACATTTAAATAGTTGGTCAATGTTTGCTGTAGCAGTTTTCAGTACACTTTCAGAGTTCCTCAGAAATCCTCCACTTTCCCCAGCTCCACCTGTATAGATCTGCTACGGGTCATTTCATATATGCTATTTGTGCAACAGCAATGTAGAGTGTATGTATTGTGTATTGGCAGTAGCAAGTCTCTGGATTTGCTCTGCAGCAGCAGCAGATCTTTTCTGCCAAGACCAAATACATTAACGTTGTCATATCCATTAACATGCTAAATTCTTCTGAGAGTCGTCATGATAGAAATGATTTTATGATCACAGCTGTTCATTTCTGAGTTCCTGCACTAAAACAATAATCTGTATAGAGTATAAGCAATTAATTACAGCATAATATAATGCAGTACTTTGTATGTCATTTTCTCATAGTGATGTAATTTCAGCACCATTTGTTTATTGCATATGGAGTGTGGTTGGAGGTTTTTGTACAGTGTTCATGTGTTTTCTGTCACTGTGGGCCTCATGGCACAGAAGTACAGAGCAGAGTCTGTCACTTCAGAAGAGGAGATCTCCAGATACACCGTCTTATTTTTCATGGTCATTTTGCCATCCAGTCTAGGAATAGGAGGATCTGCATATATTACAGTCTTCGTGGCTGACTCAACGACAAGGAGCAGAAATTCCAGTCCTGATCCAGGATATTGTCGATACCAAAGTAAATTCTGTACACTGACATCATATTTGCATGACAGAATGACTGTCTCCCCCTCAGTAACTTGTGTTTGGCCCTGCAGTGGTGTTATTGTGTCTGCAAAACATTCATCTGCAAAATGTGTGTAGAACATGTTGATCAAAAAGAATGATAATTCTAAAGTAAAAAAAAAGTTATGGAAACTAGTGAATTATCACAAAATCAGACATTTGTCATTAACAGGTGCATTATAGTTGTAGCTATAAATATATTAATATTTAAACTGGTCTCTTACATACCCTGTGTTATTGTCAGCAGAAGCAGAGAGCACAGGAACATCATGACAGCACTGTAAAACACAAATGAATCTTGTGATTGAGAATGAAAGTTTATCTTGAATCTTTCTCAAAGCTCCACCCACATCTCATCATCTGAGGGCTCAATATTCGAATGAAATTGGCTAAGAGAAATGAATGCATTATTTTATCTGGGTGTTTTCACACATTGCAAATCAATGAATAATACATTTTGACATTTTAAATGTTTTCTTTAAACCTCAGATTATTCTTAAAAATGTTCCGTAGAGAGTCGTTACATTGTAAATTCAGCACTGTTGCTTTAAAAATTGATATAAAATGCCAAACCACAAACATTCTGATTTACGTATACTATAAGTACAGCTTGTTTGGCGTTTTAATTCATTTTATTCTGAGATTAAAGTAAAACTACAGTGGACATTTAAAGAACAAAACACATTGTCTAGTTTTATTTTCCCTGCATGTTTACTTTATGTTATGGTAATTGTAGGTCTTTTATTTTTTATGAAATTATACAGCATCAGTGTTGTTTTTTTTTTTTTTACCAACATTTATACATGAATACCTTATTGTAGTAATAATAATATGCTATAGATCGTACATCGTAGCCAATTATCTGCAAATTCCTTTCTTATACTTTTAAACATGTTATTCACTATTATATTGTTTAAAAAAATAATTAAAAAAATTTGTTTTACAGTAATGATTTTTTTAAAGTGCATTTCTGACCACTTTATCTCAAGTGTTTTTCCCCTTTTGCAAATAGATTGGATGTATAGCTTTAACGTACATGTCTATTTTAGTTTCAGACACCTGCAGGTGTTTCCACACACTCATTATGTCCTAATTCGTCTGTAACATATGAGGTTTGGTGAATCCTCTGCGTTTCAAATATAGGCAGAGATGGATATCAGTTCAAACCAGAACTGTGCTTAAAAACAGGTTATTCTTAAACAAGAAGCAGCAGAGTGACAACTCTTTGATGAGGAGATGTGGCTTAACAACATTTTACTTGACTGTATAAATCAATAAATAAAGGAATAAAATGCACAAATTCAACTGAATTGATTCAATATACAGTACACGCAGTACATGAAATTGTGTTATATAAAATAATAAGAGTTGTTTTCAGAAAAACATGTATCTTAATAAGTATATATTTTTCAAAATATAGAGCCCAGCGCTCAACTTGTTAAATACATTTGTCTCTGTGTCAGGTTTTTGTACAGTGTTCTTGTGTTTCCTGTGACTGTGGGCTGCAGGGCGCAGTAATACAGAGCAGAGTCTGATACTGCAGCAGAGGAGATCTCCAGATACACATGTTTTGTATTTTTATTAATTCTTGGCGTTAAACGCTGTGGTATGTTTTCACTCATCAGCCCAGTTTCATAGACGTAGAGGAGGAACTTTGGTGTCGATCCGGGATATTCAGAGTACCACTGGAGAGTATCAGGCACTCCACTGTAGTTACATGTGAGATTTACGCTTTCACCCTCCAAAACTTGTTTTTGTGAGTCATGAGACGTTATCATGTTTGTCAGGATGTTACCTATGAGAACCAGTAAAATAAAATGAAACAATCCAGGCATAAAATTGCATAGTAGAATAAGAAGTATATTTAATAAATCACAATTTCTGTTAAAATAAATTCTATTCAATACAATTATTATATAATTTAAGTAATTAATTCTGAGAAATTAATCAAAACTCACCTATACGAAGAACCAAAATTACAAAGACAGTAAGGAACATGTTGACTGATGTTCTTACATAGACTAACTGTGATGTGATTCCATTCATCAACAGAAAACAAGTCAAATTCAAGCCAAGTCAAACTATTCAAAGAGCGCCACCTCTTGACACAGTGATGTACCTACTGGGAACCATTGATGCTCAAATGATCCTGTTGCAGTTCTCATTCATCTGTGCCAGGAACTGATGCACAGGCTCTTTGATCATGACAATCAGATTCACCATTGTAAAAAATAATATAAAGATCAATAGGACCCTGTAAACATGAAGGGACATTTTTAGACTAAGCACTAAAATTACAGTTACACTTTATTGTAAGGTGACATAGTTACATTGTACTTGCTCAAATAAGTACTACTGAGTAATACTAATTAACTGCATGTACATAGAGTTTTGTTGTGGTTATGGTTTGGTTTAGGGTTAGTTACTTGTAATTATGCATAATTTACTGTTATTATAGTAATACATGTAGTAATGATGTGTAATTACGTCACCTTAAAATAAAGTGTTACCAAAATTACTATACTGTCTAGAACTACAAAAACTTGCAACGCATTGCAATATATTCAGTGTAAACTAACAAGAATTGGAGCAGGCCAATGTTAAAAAATTGAAATAAAAATTAAAACAGCGACAATGCACATGCAAAATTTCATACCCATTCAGACTGATTTTTGAGAGCTATGCCCCAGCTAAATGAACTCATTGGTGGATAAATCCTGCAGTGAGGGCAGATATAATTTGCATGCATTAAATATTTTAAAAAGTGTGCTGGTCTGTGTGAAATTAAAATCTCTGCTTATGTATCTGAATTTCAATGTGAGATTTATTACTTACCCTGTTCACCAAGTGAGAAATGAACAGAGAAACAATTAAGACATAATACATTTTGATCTCTCTTAAAAATACACAAACACCCAAACAAATGGTCTTTGGCAATGATTCTATACCTCATTTTAATCTAACACAATACTGGCAATTAATTAACTTTAGTCAGTCATACAGTATTTTCACTACTAAATAATGAATAGATGAAAAAAAAAAATGGTAACACTTTACAATAAGATCCCATTAGTCAGCATTAGTTAATGCATTAACTAACATAAAAGAGCAATACATTTGTTGTTAACATGAATAAAAATGCAACTATTCATTGTAGTTCATGTTAGCTCAGATCCATTAAATAATATTAACAGATTCAACTTTTGTTTTTAATAATGTTTTGGTAAATGCTGAAATTAACATTAACTAAGATTAATAAATGCTTTAGAAGTAATTTTCATACTTTATGTTAAAAAAAAGTAGTTAACAGTAACACTTTAAAATACTGTTCCGTCATTAATGAATAACTACAAGAACAAATGAGTAACGCAATACTTGCATTCTAGTTACTATTAACTAACAAGAATGATTAACTAATTAGTAAGAAATAACGATCAGTTGAATGAGATAATTCACTATTAGCGATAACTACTATTTTTTTCATACCTCCCAGAGAATTAATAAGAACTACAGGTTCATAGTTAATGAGAGTAATGCATAATTTATTCTAAAGTAAAGATCATGGTAACCCACTAGTAATGACTCAAGTATTACCATGATCTTCACTTTAGAATACTGATCCAAATGGCCAGTAATTCCTTTAGAAGGATGTAACACTTGAGTCATTAGTTATTCATTAATGATGGAACAGTATTCTAAATTGTTACCAAGTTAACAAATGAAACCTTATTCTTGTAAAATGTTCCCCAAACAGTAGAGTGTGATTCAGAACAAATGTGGTAAAAATGTATATCCAAGAGGATGCAGTCAGTGTTTCTAGTATATTTTTCAGTACTTAAACACACGTTGTCAGGCCAGATTCAGGTTTTTGTACGGCGCTGTCGGGTTTCCTCTCACTGTGGGCTTCAACGCACAGTAGTACACTGCCGAGTCTGATACTTTCACAGAGGAGATCTCCAGATACACAGACGTTTTCTTTTCATTTAATTTCACTGACATGCCAGGCTGCATGATTTGAGACTCGCCGCTGTTTTGTAGTATCAGAAGAAGGCAATGTGGACTTGACCTTGGATACTGACGATACCAGTACAGAGAAAGGGCTGAAGAGTGGTTGCAAGATAACGTGACTTTATCCCCACTCTTCCTATAAACCTCAGTTTGGACAGGAGTGATGAAATCTACACAGCTCCCTCCTGAAAAAGATAAATGAGTACTTGTATATGTACGTTCATTATTTTGGTTGATCTTTGTGAACCTGACCTATGGAGGATTTATTGTACAGGGATAAAGATTTTGTCATGAAAAATCTGAAAAGTTTGTGGTTACAAGATGGAAGTTGTTTAAAATAATCAAATATTGAGCTACTCACCTCCGAAAGTAGAAAGAAAGCTTAGTAAACAGAGTAACATTGTTCAGGCCGATGTTCTGACTGACAGCTCAGTTTGTAGCTAATCTATTTCAAAACCACATCCTCAGGATGGCCTAGATGGTGTCAGAACACTAAAGCCCCTCCTACTGACCCCAAACACACATGTTTTAGGTTGTTGGGGGTCCAGTTTTTAGAGACAGTCTCAAAATTATCAGCAGAACAAACATAAGAAATTTAAGGTGACTATTCTGATTTTATTTTATTCTACATTTATCCATAGAAAGAGCAAACAAACTCAACTCAAAGCCCAAACTTATGCAAAATAGGATATATCTAGACTTAAAGGGTTTGTTCACCCAAAAATGAAATTTCTGTCATTAATTACTCGCCCTCATGCCATTCCACACCCATAAGACCTTCGTTCATCTTCGGAACACAAATTAAGATATTTTTGATAAAATCTGATGGCTCAGTGAGGCCTCCATTGACAGCAAGGTAATTAACACTTTCAAATTCCCAGAAAGAAGACATATTTAAAACAGTTCATGTGACTACAACCTTAATGTTATGAAGCGACAAGAATATACTTTTTGTGCACCAAAAAAACTAAATGATGACTTTATTCAACAATATCTAGTGATGGGCATATCAGAGTTGTCATAACATGTTTCATGTCTGTAGCTTATTGTGGGTTCAAACTCTAAAACTAACAACAAGGATTGCATCTTCCAGAGTGATTACATTTTTATTTAAGATTTTGGTCAATATTTAGATATTATAGAAATTGCAATATCTGGATACACGTTCTGCATTTCAACACTGTTGTGTTCACAGTATAAATGCTGCTTCATTGAATCTATTAATCTCTTGGTTTTGGCTACTGTATCAGTTGCAGGTGTTCCCACATACAGTAATGGTTATGGCAGATCATTTGTCTGGGTTTGGTTTATACTTTGATGTTTTTGAGTTCAAAGTATGTGAGTTTTTGTACAGCTTCTCAGTAACTTTGTATCACTGGGTCTTTCCAAAGAGCACAGCAATAGAGAGCTGAATCTTTCAGAGCAGCTGCTTTTATAATCAGTTCAGTGGATGTTCTGGTTGTAGATGATTCAAAATGAGAATCTGGTATATTACTCTCACCATCTCTTGATCGAGCACCTTTCCACAGTAAATACTGTGGCTCACTGTTAGGAAACTGTCTATACCAGTAAAGATCAACATATTCACTGTTTGTTTCATATGAGCAACTTAATGTTACCCGGTCAGTTTCATTTCTAATAATAACAGCATCATCTGGTCCAATGCGATCACCAAGAGCAACTGGAAAAGAAATAAAAAGTTTTATGTAAAAGCTTTAATAAATATACATTCAGTCTTATTAAGCTTTTAAATTATACATTCATATGAAATATTTATATACATTTTATATTAAATACCTGATGTAGCGATGACAATTAGTACTAGTGATCTCCTCATCCTGCTTCTGTTCACAATCCCTTGAGGTGATGATTTGTTTCTGTGTTGTCTAAAGTGGTTGACAGTACAACATTTCAACTTTATGCACGCGCCCTCTTGTGGCATGTGTGCAGACTCTCTGGTCTCATTGTTTCTAACATCTAAGCCGTTTAGCTTTGAGCAGGTTTTTGTATGTTGTACATGGTGTTTCCTGCCACTGTGGGCTGCAGTGCACAGTAATACAAGGCAGAATCCTTCACATCTGCAGGGAAGATTTCCAGATTCACTGTCTTTTTTCCTTTATCAACTGAGGCTGTGAGCCGAGGGTGAGGAGGTGTAGCGTTCTGCATTTGTCCCGACTCCATGATTAGAATCAGGAATTCTGGCTCAGAGTTTGGGTATTGTCGATACCACTGTAGATTATTCATTGACACAGTGTACTGGTATTTACAAGAAATAGTCACTTTTTCATTGACCTTTGCATGGACAGCAGGAGATGTTGGAGTAATGCTGTCTTGTATACTGGTGCCTGAGAAGAATGTTGAATTAGTAATTTCAAGCAAGTCAAATCAACTTACATTAATTTGTAACTCTTTATACAACACTGATTGTTTCAAAGCAGCTTCACAAAAATAACAGTGTTGCAAAATTAAACAGTTATGAATTTAATTTCAGCTGTAAAGCAGCTCTGCAAGACTATTGCCATTATCCAGCTCAGTTTAGTTCAGTGTTGATTCAATTCAGTTCATTAACTGTTACAAAGCAACTAAAGTTAGCATCAAATTTGCACTGCTTATGTAGAAAGTAAATAGGAAAAGAACAGAAATCTTACCAATGAAGGCCATTAAAACTAGTAACAAACAGAAAGACATTGTTTCGATTAAACTGTGCAGAACTGCCATAACAGCCTCCTTCAGACAACTGAAGCTCCCAGCCAGTGCTTTCAACACCCAATCACAGTGCAGTGAAGTCTCTGGCAGGTGTCACCAGATGCTATAGACTCTAATGCTGTTACAAACTCATAAGTTGATGTTCTTGTGGGTCTAAAGTAATGTTATGTAAATTAATGTAACCGACATATGTTTGTTTTCATAATTTTTCCCCAGGAGAAATTAGTGTAATTATGTTGATCCACAATA